>JANAVB010023000.1:3904897-4267397 GCA_029216955.1 Iris pallida | reverse complement strand
TCTCTATGTATACATAGGAAGGGAGTGAGGGGACACATGAATATACAAGTGTATGTGTGTGTGTGTACTAGATAGAGGGTGTGTGTGTCATAGAGTGTTCAAGTGTGTGTGTGCTAGGTAGAGGGTGTGTGTCAATGGCTAGAGGGGACATGTGTGTACACATGGGTGTGTGAGTGTAGGGTGAAATGATAGGATACATGAGTGTATGGGTGTGCAGGAAAACAGTGAGGAGTGTATACATGAGTGTGTGGGCTGTCCTCAGTTTTAGGAACACAAAATCAAATAAAAGAAATCAGTGTGAGCCACTAAGCATTACAAAATCTGGAAATAGGTTGACAGTAACAATCTCAGGAAAATGGGAATCAATCCTATTCTCAGTGTGTGTGTGTGTATAACATGTGTGGAGGGGTGTGAGTCTATGAAAAATCTGAAACAAGGAGTGTAGGGTGTGTATGGACTGAAAGGGCTGTTCTCAGTCTAGTGTGTGTGTAGATGCTAAATTCAGTTTTTGTGTGCAAATGACAGTATAAAACAGCAAATGTATGTGATAGTTTAACACAATGTGTTCTCAGGAATTTGTTGACAGTCCCTATAATCCAACCCAAACACAATTTAAATCTCAATTCCCAACACCAAACATAAACCCCACACATTTCTCAGACATCAGTAGAACCTAAACTCAGTTGGGAATGGGAATAAATCAGGTATCACAATGTTCCTGAATCAATTATGAAATGAAGCATCAATCAGTTTTTTTATAAAGATGGAAATAAGTCTCAGAATTTGAAAGAGTATAGTGTATCAATGATAGGGTGTCAATATGGACAGAAAACTGAACAATGTACATGAACTGAGATTTAAATCTCAGGCAATGTGGCAATTAAAACAACATTCAAATCAGTAAAAAAAAGAAGTTCAGATTATTCACAGTTGGTATGTATCAGACCATCAAGAACCTGAATTTTCGAATCCCACATTGAAAAAAAAAAACAATACAATTCATGAAACCAATTGAAACTAACATCAACCAACTTAATATGAAACCTAATCATTCCAACATCACTATCAGTGACTAACAAAAGTACATGGACTTAAAACATGACAAATTAAATCCCAAGTTCAGTTAAATTAAGGAAAAATAGGAAGACAATATTAATTTCCTGTTTTGGTATCAGTCCATTCAATTCAAATGTTGAAATTCTATTACCACAAATGAAAACATAATCTAACTTGTAAAACCCAACTAGCAGCAGTTAGTACACATGTAGGAATCATTCAGGGATTTAAAACAACAATTTAATCGGATTAAAAAGGAAATAAAAAAGAAACCCAAACCTGAAGAAATCTGAGAACTATTAGTGTCCATAGTTCGAAATCAATTTCAAGGTCAAAATCGAACTAAATTTGGAAAACTAGGTGTACAAAGATTAGGGACATACCCCACATGTCTTGGGAGCCAATCGTGTCCAAAATAACAGGATACGATGTGTCCAAGAATGTGAAATACACAGTATCAGAAATCAGGAAGTTTTAGTGCACAGACAGGCTCGTGCAGCCGTGTCAAGCTCTCGTGGACACGACTCACACCACTAGACACCTCGTGCACGTGTCTAAGTGTTCGCTAGGACTAGGAGAGTGTGTCCCACAGCCTGCGCAGTGTCCACGTGACTCGTGTCGCATGCACGAGACGCGTATCAGACGCGATTCTCGCGCGCGCATGCGTCAGGCTACGACCAGTACGGGAAGGATTTCTCCTCGCACACAAAACGAGATGCTCCCAAATTTTGGGAGCATGGTAGCAGTCACTGCCCCAACACTCACGCAAAATTTGGGGTGTCCACGTGTCCTGTATCGGAAGAAACAGACCCCGTGATGCTGGTGTCACGCCTACAGAACCAGAATACAGGGGAGCGGAGGCAGACATAGCCAGCTACGTATATTGAAATGGAAACCACCTCGATATACGGTCACGGCTGTCTAGATATGTGAGGGTTTTCTACAAGCCAACAGTCTCTTATGGTCATGAACAAGCCTAGTGTCTCAATCACCACAAGTAAGTAAAGTCGCAAGATGTATGATCATTAAATATACAATAATAAGGCGTCCCAAATATTACATATTCAGCTGATCATGAAGCTAGTCATTACAAAATGTTAGGACTAGCAAGAGTTTAGTCATATATGATCAACCCTAGGATTTGTCAATCATGTTTACAGCCCGTAGGCAGACAGTAAGTAAAAGTGCTTCGAGCTAACAGGTGCTCGTCGGCTAAACGCCTCAAAAAATAAATAAATTTACAATAGAGTGAGCGAAGCAAAATAGAAAACCCACTCGTGGCCCGAATTTCGTCTAGTGTTCACCATTGGGCTGGAAGCTTGGTAGATCCTCGGGAGCTGCTCCGAAATCTGGCCACACAAAACCAGCTGGATCAACCCCAGAAAGAACAAGTGCCACAAGGGGCCACAAAATAAGAACAAAAGCCAGCAATCAGCACAGAAAATCTAATATTAAAACTAAAATTATGAAAACATGTCAGGATGATATACGACGAGATAACCATGGAACTATTCCGATAGCCAGGTTACAACCCGTAAACCAAACAAGGACCGGGGTTGTAACCCTTCATCTGAACAGAGCTTGGTTTCCCACCATTTATCGGCAAGATAAGTAATGTAAGTAATCAAGACAGGAAGCTATCTTGTATGGGATCAAGACATGACTAGACTGGTTATACCTCATTCAATCAATCACGGCCAAGCAGGTCCTACGGCTTACTACTTTAACTAACTAGGGTTATCACAGGCCTAATTACTAACAAGATGCAGTGAGATTGTTCCACAGCCACAAACCCTGCAGACCATCCAGGTTACCCAGGACGAAAGATTAGGGGTTAAATTCAGGTGGGTACATCGTCTAGGAGACACATGTACCCTTAGGTGACTTAGAGGGTGCAACACCTGACAGTGTGCTGGAAATGCGCCCTACTCGACGGCAGGCTACAAATCCCTGGAGCGCCCAGGTAACGGGATTGCCTGTAGCTGTGTCATCTCTTCATGACTACTGTATTATTCTAGTTATTAGCCTTAATCCATTTTAGTAGGTACTCCTGACCGTGGTACTCAGGAGTCCCATCCTAGACATGTTGCGAGACTGGACACGTGGATTTAACAATCAAGCAAGAAAGAACCACCCACGGTGTCAAGGCAAGTCAAGTTAAGTTATCAGGTCGTGTCAAGTCAGGAGTGCGCCGCCACGGGCCACTATCATGTCAGGGTACTTGTCAGGGGTGTGCCACCACGGCCACTATCGTGTTATGCAAGTTCTTTGTCATACCAGGTCATGTACAATAGTCATTCCAAACATATTAGGTGAAATCAAGTTCATGACAAAAGGCGTAAGGATATAAAATGGGCGTAAAATATCTAATAAAATATCAATATATAGGGCTATAGAAAAGCCAAGCTAAAAGAAATAAAACCAAAACTCCAAGAGCCAATGGATTAAGCAAAGAGATCAAGGGGCAACATATGAAAAAGTCACGCACGCTGAGAGCAGCGTAGGTGAAAAGTCACGCACGCTGAGAGAGCAGCGTAGGTAAAAAGTCACGCACGCTGAGAGAGCAGCGTAGGTGAAAGTCACGCACGCTCAAGGGAGCAGTGTACGTAAAAGTCACGCACGCTACAAGAAGCAGTGTACGTGAAAGTCACGCACGCTACATGGAGCAGTGTACGTGAAAGTCACGCACGCTCAAGGGAGCAGCTGCGTGAAAAGTCACGCACGCTCAATGAAGCAGCTGCGTGAAAAGTCACACACGCTCAAGGGAGCAGCTACGTGAAAGTCATGCACGCTCAAGGAAGCAGCTGCGTGAAAAGTCACGCACGCTCAAGGGAGCAGCTACGTGAAAGTCACGCACGCTAAGAGAGCAGCGTAGGTGAAAAGTCACGCACGCTGAGAGAGCAGTGTACGTGAAAGTCACGCACGCTACATGGAGCAGTGTACGTGAAAGTCACGCACGCTACAGGGAGCAGGGTACGTGAAAGTCTCGCACGCTCAAGGGAGCAGCTGCGTGAAAAGTCACGCACGCTCAAGGAAGCAGCTGCGTGAAAAGTCATGCACGCTCAAGGGAGCAGCTACGTGAAAGTCACGCACGCTGAGGGAGACACGCTTCCAACAGGAAGCGTACCCAAGTCTGCATACGCAGCGCTAAAGAGCGCGCATAGCTCAGTGTGCGTAAGCTAAATAGCTCTGCACACTGCTCACTGTCTTCTCCAAACAGCAAGAACACCATGGATGAACCCAAGGCTTCAAAACATCATAACTTGGCCATCCGAACTCCAAATCCAGATTTCCAAAGTTCCAACTTGGGTAGAATTGAATGCTCTACCACATGGAAACATCAAAAATCCATAAAATCCAACTTAAGTAGCTCAAACCATACAAAATCCAAAAATAGAAATAACTTAGATCTATCACAATGGAGGTTCCAAATCATAAAAATCCAAGTTCTAATATTGATCACCATGTCCTAATCTAGCAAATGGACAAGGAAAAGAGGGTTCTCATGTAGTGGCAAGGTGCACTTGCCTAGGGTTAGGAGGGTTGTGGAGGAAGGAGAAGAAGAAGAAGGAAATTAATGGTGGAAGTTATGAGGAGAGAGAGTGGTAGGTGGGGGTTATAAAGAGGGGGAGTTGTGGTGGGGATGAGGGGTAGCATAGCCTAAGGTGATCCAATGCACAAAATCGAACCAAACTGAACCAACCCAATAAAACTGAGCCATGACAAAAACCCAAAATACGAGAAATACCAAAATTCCACAAGTCGAGAAAAATAAAATACATGCCAAAATCCAGATACGAGTATAAATATAAAATACAGGAAATACGAGAAATGAGGGTGACAACTCTACCCACCTTAAAAGAATTCTGTCCTCAGAATTTAATCAAGGAGCTAGAGATTGCCACGACAAGCTACACTAAGCATAGGCAAGCTACACTAAGAGTCCAATCATACAATCATACAATGCAAGAAAGGAAGGGAAAATGTAAGGCATAAGAAAGACATTATACCTCACGAGTCAAACAGGTAGGGATATCGCGATCGGATGTCATCCTCACGCTCCCACGTTGACTCACCTAGAGAGTGATGATCCCAAGCAACACGGACTAATTTAATAGTCTTGTTCTTGAGTATCTTCTCCCTCCGGTCCAATATAGACACGGGCCTCTCCTCATACGAAAGGTTGGTACCAACAACCAATTCCGAATGGTCTAGGATGTGGCTCGGGTCCGAAATATACCGTCGTAATTGGGACACATGGAATACATCATGCACCTCACTTAGCGACGACGGAAGAGCGAGACGATAGGATACATCTCCTACTCGCTCTAGACTATCGAACGGCCCTATATACCTAGGACTAAGCTTTTCCCGCATGCCAAAGCGAATGATGCCGCGGTTAGGCGAGATCCTAAGGAATACATGGTCGCCGACAACAAATTCTAAGGGACGCCGATGAACATCGGCCCAATGGCGCTGGCGGTCCTGGGCAACTCAGAGGTGATCTCTGACCTTCCTGACCACTTCAACCGTTTAGGAAATCAATTCGGGTCCGAGCATCTGCCTCTCCACGACATCGTCCCATGCTAGCAGGGATCTGCACTTCCTGCCATAAAGAGCCTCGAAGGGTGCCATCTGGATACTGGCCTGATAACTGTTGTTGTACGAGAATTCCACCAGGTGCAGATGATTCTCCCATGAACCACCGAAGTCAAGGGTGCAAGATCTCAACATATCTTCAAGAGTCTGGATTGTGCGCTCTAACTGACCATCCGTCTGCAGGTAATAAGCTGAGCTGAATTGAAGACGAGTCCCCAAACTCTTCTGCAAGCTGCGCCAAAAGTGTGATGTGAATCTTGAATCCCTGTCTGAGGTGATGCTGACTGGCACACCGTGAAGCCTGACGATCTGCCTGAGGTACATCTCTGCTAGCTGCGCCGTTGACTGTCCAACTCTGAATGGAAGAAAGTGTGCCACCTTGGTAAGCCTGTCCACAATTACCTAAATAGCATCTCTGTCGGCCGGAGATCTAGACAATCCGGTCACAAAATCCATGGTTATATGTTCCCATTTCCATTCTGGGATCGGTAAGGGTTGAAGAAGTCCAGCAGGCCTTTGATGTTCAGCTTTAACCTGTTGGCAAACCAAACACCGAGAGACAAACCAGGCTATCTCCCTCTTCACGCCATTCCACCAAAAATGCTGACGAATATTACGGTACATCTTCGTACCACCCGGATGAATAGAATACTGTGAACTGTGGGCTTCTGCCATGACTTCCTGTCTGATATCTCTACTAGGTACACAAAGACGAGTGCCGTGCCGAAGTATACCGTCTTTATGGATACATAACTCTGGCCTTCTTCCTTCTTCACACTCTGCTCTGAGTCGCTGAAGCTTGGAATCTGCTGACTGTGCCATCCGGATCCTCTCAACTATACTGGACTGAACCTGTAGACTGGCCATCAATGCCACACTGGTAGGAAGAACCACTTCAATTCCCATCTTCTGAAGATCTGCCAATAATTCTGGTTGTGCCGTCAGGAGATAAACTCCGGCTCTCCTATTCAATGCATCTGCTACAACGTTGGCCTTCCCGAGATGATACTGCAAATCTACATCATAATCCACCAATAGCTCGAGCCATCTTCTCTACCGCATATTAAGGTCCTTCTGGGTGAAAACATACTTCAGGCTCTTATGATCAGTAAAGATCTCCACTCTATCTCCGTACAAGTAGTGTCTCCACAACTTCAAAGCAAACACTACCGCCGCCAATTCCAAGTCGTGGGTCGGGTAATTCTTATCATGGTCACGAAGTTGGCATGACGCATAAGATATTACCTTCCCATGCTGCATCAAGACACACCCCAATCCTCTGCCTGAAGCATCGCAATAAACTGTGAATCCTCCGGTCCCATCTGGAAGGGTGAGAATGGAAGCCGTTATCAAACCTCGCTTCAACTTCTCAAATGATTCCTGACACTCTGTTGTCCAAACAAACGGCACATCCTTGCGGGTCAACTGGGTCATCGGTGCTGAAATCCTTACGAAATCTGAAACAAACCGCTGGTAGTAGCCGGCCAATCCAAGGAAGCTGCGAACCTCTGCCACTGAGCTGGGTACCGGCCATGACTCGATAGCCATAATCTTCTGGGGATCCACTTCCACTCCTCCTCGGGTAATGATGTGACCCAAGTATGATATGCGATCGAGCCAGAACTCGCATTTACTGAACTTGGCGTACAACTGATGCTCCCTAAGCGTCTGGAGGACGACTCTAAGATGCTGCTCATGCTCTACTTCACTCTTGCTATAGACCAGGATGTCATCTAGGAACACGATCACAAATTGATCCAAGTAAGGCATGAAGATGCGATTCATGAGGTCCATGAATACTGCCGGCACATTGGTCATTCCAAAGGGCATAACAAGGAACTTCCAATGTCCATACCTCGATCTGAATGCTGTCTTCGGGATGTCCTGTTCTCTGACTCTGATCTGGTGGTATCCTGATCGCAAGTCGATCTTCGAAAACACTGAAGCCCCTCTGAGCTGATCAAACAAGTCATCTATCCTCGGAAGAGGGTATCTGTTCTTGATTGTCACCGAATTCAAGGTACGATAATCAACACATAGCCTGGATGTACCATCCTTCTTTTTCACAAGAAGCATCGGGGCTCTCCAAGGCGATCCACTCGCATGGATGATTCCCTTGGTCCTCAGTTCTTCAATCATCTTGTACAAAATCTCCAATTCTGAAGGCGCCATCCTGTAGACTCGCTCTGACACTGGTGCTGTCCCGGGAATCAAGTCTATAGTGAACTCAATCTCCCGTTCTGGCGGCATCCCTGGAAGCTCCTCTGGAAAGACATCTGGAAACTCTTCAACTATCCGGGGTAACTGCACTGCTGCTACTGCCATCCGCAATGCTGGGGAAGATGGCTCCACTGCACCTCTGGAAAACGAAAACTCTGGCTCGTCAGGGATACTAAAGACAACTCTGCCAATATGGCAGTCTATCCTAGCATACTGGTTCCTCAACCAATCCATGCCTAGGACTACATCATAGTCTGCCATAGGAAACTCTATGAATCTAGCGGGGAATTCCCTACCGCTAACTACGATCTGACACGAGGAAAACACTCGATCTACTCCCACAAGGCCATTACCAGTAAGAATATTGAGCCTCACTGATAATGACTCAGGCTCCAATCCTATCCGTGTCGCGAATCGTGCAGACATGAATGAATGCGATGCACCAGAATCAAACAATACTGAAGCTGGAAAGGAGTTGACGAGAATAGTACCTGCCACAACCTCACCTGGTGCAACTTCTTCTTCCATAGCCATCATCATGGCCTGACCTTGTCCTCTGGCTGCTGGTCCGCTCTGCTGGAAACCTCTCTGCCTATTCTGGGTCTGAGCTTGGGCTTGTGCATACTGCTGGGGGTGTTGTTGCTGGAATGCCTGAGACTGAGGCGACAAGGGCCTCGAAGACTGGTACTGCTGCTGCTGAACTGGTGCTGGGGCCGGTCCTCTCACCGAAGAGCTAGAAGGGTTGGATGCTGATGAACCACCCCTATTCGGGCAAGCCCCAATCCTATGATCTGCTGCTCCATAAGCCAGGCACAATCCCTGCGCCCTGCGACAGTCTGCCACCACATGCCCTGGCTTCCCGCAATGAGAACATCCCATCGCGGAAGTCTGCTTCTGCTTCTGCTGCTGCGGGTACGTCGGGGTCGAATGCTGAACCGACGTTACTGAGGCCGCCCGCCTCGGAGTTCCAATGGTCAATCCCCTAGCTGCCGGGGCTGGAGCTGATGATTGCTGCATCTGACTGTGGGACCGTTTCCTACCTCCGGTCCTATCCACGATCCTCTGAGAGGTATACTCATGCCTCCTAGCTGCTCTCAAAACTGCATCGAACGTCTGGTGCTCGAACTGCTCAACCGCCAACAAGATCTCCAAATACAGTCCCTGCTGGAACCGCTGGGCCCTATCAAACTCGGTCGCCACCAAGGTGGGGGCAAACCTACTGAGCCTAGAAAACTCCGATGCATAACTGTCGACTGTTCTGCCTCCTTGCTTCAAGTTGGTAAATCTGGTCTGCAGGTCGTACCGAGCCACAGCATCAAAGTACTTCGTCTAGAATCTTTCTCTAAACACTGCCCAAGCAATGGGTGCCACTAATCCCATGGCTTGCGTCGCCCACCAATTGCGAGCTAAATCCAACAACTGCAGGCGTACCACCGCCACCTTCTCATTCTCAGGTGTCCTAGCTGCTTCCAGAATCACCTCGGTATCCTGAAGCCATGCATCCGCGGCAATCGCATCCTCGCTGCCGTCGAAGAAATGAGGGTTCAATCGCTTGAAGCTGTTTGCCGCCTGGTTCCCTGGATGTCCGCCTCGGGTCAAAGCATCTTGAACTGTCTGGTGTAGGGCGTCGCTTCGACGATCCTGGGAAGCTATCAAGGTTCTGATGAGGCCTACTAAGGTACCATCATCTGGCTCTGTGGGCTGGACGGGCCGAACTGGTGACTCTCCTCCCGTAGGCACGACTCTAGAGGCTACTCCGGAATGCTGAGCTTGATCTCCGGGTTGCTGCTGATCCACGGTAAATGCTCCACCTCGTCGATCGGTAGGACCAGGTACAGTGCCGCTGAAGAAGACGACACAGGGAACAATAAGGAAAGGACCAGGACAGATCAATGATATAAGCACAGGATCAGGGCAAGAATCCAGGGATTCAGAAGATACGAACAGAGATCAAGGACGAGTACTGATTGAGACATCTATCTGGTAAACCCCTACACATCTTGATTTACAAGACCTGCATGGGCCACCACTTAAACCATGTCACGCCCCAGAACCAGAATACTGGAGAGTGGGGGCAGATATAGCCAGCTACGTATATTGAAATGGAAACCACCTCGATATACGGTCACGACTGTCTAGATATGTGAGGTTTTTCTACAAGCCAACAGTCTCTTATGGTCATGAACAAGCCTAGTGTCTCAATCACCACAAGTAAGTAAAGTCGCAAGATGTATGATCATTAAATATACAATAATAAGGCGTCCCAAATATTACATATTCAGCTGATCATGAAGCTAGTCTTTACAAAATGTTAGGACTAGCAAGAGTTTAGTCATACATGATCAACCCTAGGATTTGTCAATCATGTTTACAGCCCGTAGGCAGACAATAAGTAAAAGTGCTTCGAGCTAACAGGTGCTCGTCGGCTAAACGCCTCAAAAAATAAATAAATTTACAATAGAGTGAGCGAAGCAAAATAGAAAACCCACTCGTGGCCCGGATTCCGTCTAGTGTTCACCATTGGGCTGGAAGCTTGGTAGATCCTCGGGAGCTGCTCCGAAATCTGGCCACACAAAACCAGCTAGGTCAACCCCAGAAAGAGCAAGTGCCACAAGGGGGCCACAAAATAAGAACAAAAGCCAGCAATCAGCACAGAAAATCTAATATTAAAACTAAAATTACGAAAACATGTCAGGATGATATACGACGAGATAACCATGGAACTATTCCGATAGCCAGGTTACAACCCGTAAACCAAACAAGGATCGGGGTTGTAACCCTTCATCTGAACAGAGCTTGGTTTCCCACCATTTATCGGCAAGATAAGTAATATAAGTAATCAAGATAGAAAGCAATCTTACATGGGATCAAGACATGACTAGACTGGTTATACCTCATTCAATCAATCACGGCCAAGCAGGTCCTTTGGCTTACTACTTTAACTAACTAGGGTTATCACAGGCCTAATTACTAACAAGATGCAGTGAGATTGTTCCACAGCCACAAGCCCTGCAGACCATCCAGGTTACCCAGGACGAAAGATTAGGGGTTGAATTCAGGTGGGTACATCGTCCAGGAGACACATGTACCCTTAGGTGACTTAGAGGGTGCAACACCTGACAGTGTGCTGGAAATGTGCCCTACTCGATGGCAGGCTACAAATCCCTGGAGCGCCCAGGTAACGGAATTGCCTGTAGCTGTGTCATCTCTTCATGACTACTGTGTTATTCTAGTTATTAGCCTTAATCCATTTTAGTAGGTACTCCTGACCGTGGTACTCAGGAGTCCCATCCTAGACATGATGCGAGACTGGACAAGTGGATTTAACAATCAAGCAAGAAAGAACCACCCACGGTGTCAAGGCAAGTCAAGTTAAGTTATCAGGTCGTGTTAAGTCAGGAGTGCGCCGCCACGGGCCACTATCATGTCAGGGGACTTGTCAGGGGTGCGCCACCACGGCCACTATCGTGTTATGCAAGTTTTTTGTCGTACCAGGTCATGTACAATAGTCATTCCAAACATATTAAGTGAAATCAAGTTTATGACAAAAGGCGTAAGGATATAAAATGGGCGTAAAATATCTAATAAAATATTAATATATAGGGCTATAGAAAAGCCAAGATAAAAGAAATAAAACCAAAACTCCAAGAGCCAATGGATTAAGCAAAGGGATAAAGGGGCAGCATACGAAAAAGTCACGCACGCTGAGAGCAGCGTAGGTAAAAAGTCACGCACGCTGAGAGAGCAGCGTAGGTGAAAAGTCACGCACGCTGAGAGAGCAGCGTAGGTGAAAGTCACGCACGCTCAAGGGAGCAGTGTACGTGAAAGTCACGCACGCTACAGGAAGCAGTGTACGTGAAAGTCACGCACGCTACAGGGAGCAGTGTACGTGAAAGTCACGCACGCTCAAGGGAGCAGCTGCGTGAAAAGTCACGCACGCTCAAGGAAGCAACTGCGTGAAAAGTCACGCACGCTCAAGGGAGCAGCTACATGAAAGTCACGCACGCTCAAGGAAGCAGCTGCGTGAAAAGTCACGCACGTTCAAGGGAGCAGCTACGTGAAAGTCACGCACGCTGAGAGAGCAGCATAGGTGAAAAGTCACGCACGCTGAGAGAGCAGTGTACGTGAAAGTCACGCACGCTACAGGGAGCAGTGTACGTGAAAGTCACGCACGCTACAGGGAGCAGGGTATGTGAAAGTCACGCACGCTTAAGGGAGCAGCTGCGTGAAAAGTCACGCACGCTCAAGGAAGCAGCTGCGTGAAAAGTCATGCACGCTCAAGGGAGCAGCTACGTGAAAGTCACGCACGCTGAGGGAGACACGCTTCCAACAGGAAGCGTACCCAAGTCTGCGTACGCAACGCTAAAGAGCGCGCGTAGCTCAGTGTGCGTAAGCTAAACAGCTCTGCACACTGCTCACTGTCTTCTCCAAACAGCAAGAACACTATGGATGAACCCAAGGCTTCAAAACATCATAACTTGGCCATCCGAACTCCAAATCCAGATTTCCAAAGTTCCAACTTGGGTAGAATTGAATGCTCTACCACATGGAAATATCAAAAACCCATGAAATCCAACTTAAGTAGCTCAAACCATACAAAATCCGAAAATAGAAATAACTTAGATCTATCACAATGGAGGTTCCAAATCACAAAAACCCAAGTTCTAATGTTGATCACCATGTCCTAATCTAGCAAATGGACAAGAAAAAGAGGGTTCTCATGTAGTGGCAAGGTGCACTTACCTAGGGTTAGGAGAGTTGTGGAGGAAGGAGAAGAAAAAGAAGAAGGAAATTAATGGTGGAAGTTATGAGGAGAGAGAGTGGTAGGTGGGGGTTATAAAGATGGGGAGTTGTGGTAGGGATGAGGGGTAGCATAGGCTAAGGTGATCCAATGCACAAAACCGAACCAAACCGAACCAACCCAATAAAACCGAGCCATAACAAAAACCCAAAATACGAGAAATATCGAAATTCCACAAGTCAAGAAAAATAAAATACATGCCAAAATCCAGATACGAGTATAAATATGAAATATGAAAAATACGGGAAATGAGGGTGACAGCTGGACACAGTGCACAGTGCACAGACAGCGAGTTCGTGTCCTCGTGTGGACACGACACGACTCTAAAATCAGGAAAAAACACAGAAATCAATAAGCAACCCATAGATCTAGGATTCTTTTCAAAAAGATTTGCAAAATTTGTAAATCGAATCGGTTCGGGCATTTCGTCGAACACTTAGCCTATAGATTTGATACGTGTCCGATACGGACACGTAATGGACACGAATTGTGCCCAAATTCCAGGGACAGCTAGGGGACTCCTAGATGTAGCCTTAAATGCAAAAAAAATAGAAATTTAAATCAATTTGAGGAGTTTTACCTATAGACGCAAAATTGCATGAAAGCTCCAAATGGGGGGTATTCCTCTTGATGGCCAAATGTTCCAATTGAGCCCAAAACTGAGATTAACCTCCAGAAATATTAAATATACAAAAATTAGAACCTAATGCAAAAGATTAGGATGAAAAATGAGATCAAATGAATAAATAAGAATTTTTGGAAGGGGGAAGAATACCTCTCTTTTCTCCAAGTGTTGGAATGATAAAAAGAGGCAAGCCCTAATGAATAAGTGTTTAAATAGGGTAGGGATCCCTATGTGGCTGGTCATTTAGGGTTTAGTTAGGGTTAGGGCTTCTAGTTATGGGCCATGGGCCAAGTCATAAGTCATTAAGTCATGAAATCATAAGTCATTTCATTAAACTATAAATCATGAAATGATTTCACTCAAACTAATCCTCCTATTCCAAAATTTGTCTCTAATGACTGAAAGTAGGTTAACCTAAGTTAGACTAGGGTCACCATGGCTAGGGTTAGCTTCTAGGCTAGTCCACTAGGTCTCAACAAGTCAAGTCAAACTAGAATTCACCAATTCAACAAATTACCAAATAATTCAAATAAGTCAAAATGACCAAATTACCCCTAGGCTAAAAATGATAATTAAGTCATCATAATGACATGGTTAGGCTCTAGGTCATGCAGTCTCTCAGGTTTCACTAGCAGCACCTCAAAATCACAAGTCATGACTAAAATTATTTCTTAAATAGTTTAAAAATTATTAAAAATCACTAAAAATCATAATGTGAATCAAATATCAATAATTAATAATTAAAATTACAAAATTTTAAAATTACCCTCATCTGGAAAATTTGGTGTTACATGCAGAGTTGAAACGGGATGGTCCAGTTAGATAATGTAAATAGATTTTGGATGAAGTTGGATTATGAACTCTCCAAAACGGACAGTGTAGCTGATGCAGATGTCCGAACCCGTTGGGTGGAGACCATGGGTACTATTAATCATATGTTCGATGCGGCTACCGATTCACAAAGGCTGTTGATGCTGAAAAGACTTCGGAAGATATCAGTTCCTTCGACATCTTTACTGCTTGAACTGGTGGGCTACAGACGACCTCGTGGTAGGCCAAGTAAAACAAAAATTCGTACTTTAAATTCGATGAAACGTGAACCAAGCAAATTTGAAATTATGGAGTCTGCTTACGATAGTTGTTCACCGTTGGAGGAAACTACATTGCTTGATGCAGCCCCTTTGTCAAAACCAATGTTCACTTCCATCCGAAGGAAAAATCAAAATGTTCAACGGAAGTCATCACGCAATGCCACCGATATTGCATATATGGGACAAGTTCCACCTCAACATCATCCGTATGTGTTGAGTACGAAAAATGTACTAGGGGATGGACATTGTGGATTTCGATGCATAGCCCATGCACTAGGGTTGGGGGAGTCATCTTGGCCAAAAGTTTGTAGTGACCTCATCCAAGAGATCACAAACTTGGGAGATTTATATGGTAGATGTAACTTGATTAAGGGGTCTCTGAAAAATGTATATGAATCTTTGAATTGCTTCATAGCACCGATTTATGACCCCAAGTATTAGTGGTCATTCCTGTTTGCCATTAAAATCTTTGATTAGAATTTTAATTACAAACAGAACAGTGTTATAATGTAGGACTTCGATGTAGTCCTAAGAGTACACTTTTGTTTTTATCTGGGTCCTGTATCGATGGAGCGAGTGGTAATGCGTTGACTCCGTTGACGATCTGACGAGGGATTTTGGTTCTATGAAGGTCTGGGTTGCTCTGGATGTCGGAGCTTGCGGAGGGGAAGAAGACGTTGAGTGTCTCTTCTGATCTCTGTGGGTGATAACTCTGATGCTCTGGTTACGTCTGTCTTTAGCTGTGCGTCTCTGTATGTCTGTGTGTGTAGAAGAAGAAAGTGATCCCTCTATTTATAGCTTACAAGCTGGCTGCTTATGTGCGCATATGTCAGATGTGCCTGGTCGTGGGAACGCCACGTGGCTGATGCTGGCGGAGGCGCATGGTTGATGCACCATGACTTATGGGTTGAATCATTCATGCTCTATTTATGGGATGGCACGTAGCAGTAGAGAGGATCTTTCGGTTGTTGAGATCTTGGGTGGTTAGCACCCCTTTATAGGCTGAACTGAGTCAAAGAATACGTGGCACATGTTCGTAGCTCGAAGATCTCGAATTTGGTAAAGAGTTATCTGACAGGATGCGTCTGGGATTGGGCGCATGAGAAGACTTTGGCTCGTAACCATCAGGAGTCACAAACCGGTCTGGGCGTACGGTTTTTGAGGCGCATGCGAGTCTTCGGGCGCATGACTACGGAGGTGCATGCTAATGGTCGATCGGCCACGTGGCTTATAACCGCCAGAGGAGAGTAATGATGATGCTGACGTCAGCGGCACTTTATTTTTAGTAAAAGCTGTTGCTGCTCTGTCATCGAGGCATGGCTGCTGTCGTGTCAGACTTCTGTATTTAATATTCTTGACGGATAATAGGCCTTTAAGTGGGCGCATTGATCTGTGTTCTACAAGGTGTATGGGGATGCGTGGGGGCATCCTTATGAGGCGCTTAGTACTGATGGACGCGTCTGTATGATACGCGATCTGACCGACGCATCTGTTTGCATGATGCATCTTCATTGGCCCGACTGTTGAGTTCTTCGAGTGCTTAAAATAGCCGTTTTGACTTGGCTGAATTCGAAGAGGCAAATTCATCATCGTAAATGCAAGTTCATTGTATTAACTTCGGGAAGGTTGCCACTTGGCGCATGGGTTTGATTTGCCCTGGCCTATAAATAGCAACAATTTGAGAAAGTTTTATTGTCTCTCCCTAGACTTCTCGACGAAGATGAACTTCTTTGCCCGAGTACATTCTGTTTCCAAGACGCTCCCCAGGGTGAAGATGCGTCGAGTCGCTTCGTATGCACTCGTGAAGGTGACTGTTACATCCAAAAGTCGGGATCGTAGGCTCCCGACGTAGGCTGAATGTGCCTGTTGCATCCAAAGATCGGGACGTTAGAGTCCCGTATCCATTATGCCGGAAGAGCCGCAGATCAAAATTGTGGTGCTCTCATCTTCCTTGGGCTTTGGAGAGCTCTTCCTCTTGCTAGAGTGGGGTTGATCGCCCGCTCTTGTTATGCTCAAAGTTGCTCCTTTAACCGAAGTACTTGATCAGATCTAAGTGGAGCGCATGTGCTGAGACTTCGTGATGCGCCTAACTGAGACGCTGAAGAGACGCGCCTGACTGAGACGCTGAAGAGATGCGTCTGTCTGATAATGCGCCTGGCATGGGGCACATGGCAGTTTACTGCGCCTAACTGTAGTCTTAGGATCTTTCTTTTTGTAGAAGTTCTCCTTTGTAAAGCCTTTCTTTTAGACATGTAATAGACTTTTATATGAAATAAAAATATTCTTTTGATATCTATACTTTTACTGTCCTTTGCTGTGCCAAGTACTTCGTTTGAGCTCCCTGGCGTATGTTGTGTTAAGCGCATAGGAATTCTGGCCTGTAGTGCGCCTGAAATTCTATGCTTCTGCAAGACCCCCTTCAAAATTTTCAAAACTTTTCGTCAAGTTTTGAATACTTTGAATAAGAAGCATGGTGGTGTCTTCAATGGGACGCATGACTTTTCGGGGCGTATGATTGCTCCGCACATCTGTGATGAGGCACACGCTCCTCTCAGTTTTAAATGCAAATGATAACACTTCGAAATAAACAAAAAGATTAATGATGATCTTTTTGGATTATTTGCAGTTATCATTTCGCAGAACCCCAAGCGGTGGCTGACGTCACTCTTCATCGGTTCCCGTGTATGCCCAAGCCTATAAATAGGCGTCTGATGGAGAGAGAGTTCTTCTTCTCTTTGTTTTCTTCTTCTTTAGAGTTCTTCTTTCAGAAAATCCTAACTTCTTTTTACGAGATGGCTCCAAAAACTCCTCGCTGTGGTGCTGGCCGAGGACGAGGCAAAGGAAAAGAGCCTGCGGAGGCCGATGTTGATGATGTCCCCAGGACGTCCGTCGACGTTCGACCGGCAGTGATTGGTGGGTTTGTCATTCTTGGTCGTACCTTTTTTTGAGAAAAAAATCTTTTTAGGTTTCACATACGCTAACGCGCATGGACCTCGAGTCTTGATGATGTGCTGAAGCTTCTTGCTGACGTGCATGGACTTCGAGTCCTGATGATGCGCTGAAGCTTCTTACTGACGCACATGGACTTCGAGTCCTGATGATGCGCTGAAGCTTCTTGCTGACGCGCATGGACTTTGAGTCATGATGATGCGCTGAAGCTCCTTTTCAGATGCGCCTGAGCCCTGGTTCAGTGTGTGCACTTTTGATAAGAATAAGGCTCTGATTTTTTGTTGCTTTAATATATCTGAGTCTTTGTCATCTTTCCCTGATCGCTAGTTTCGATGACCGTCCCGCTTTTGAATGAAGTATTTCTGGACGCTGCTTTTTGTCAGATGGGAGTTGATTATAAAGAGGATATGATAAATCCTGCCCGAGCTGCCATTATGCTGGATCAGCCTCCCGAGAGAATGACCTAAATCGGGGAACAACATTATATGTTCCTCCAACGAATGATAGAGTGTAGCAGTTTGCAATCTGGCGTTCCTGGTAATGAGACTTTTTTGAAGCTTGAGTTCCTGTTCGGGGATCGCCTTACTTCTACTGAAGCGAAGGTGTTGAGGATCAAGGAAGATTGGTTCTTCTCAGCCAAAGAGGTGCACATGTTTATGACGCAACTCGAGCGTCAATGGTCTTTGACAGCTTTCTGTCGCCTTGCTTCCAAGAGGAGGATGACATGGGAGCTAACCCCGTCTCATGGGAAGCGATGGCTGGCACCATCAGGATCGATGCTACCTCAAACCAGAGGGATACTTTGATCACCACGCGGGCTGGGTCTTCTTTCTCCTGGCGAACTCTGCGTCCTGGAAGTATTTACAGTGACGTCCCTGCCGACACTTTTGCCTTTGGTGCTTCGATTTTCGTAATCGTATGCTGTCATCGAAGCGGTCATACCCGAAGGGTGAATTTCGAGTAGAGGGTTGGTGTCATTATGTATCCAAGTGGGACAAGCTGACATTCTGGGTTCTGACGAAGTTTTGAACCGAACTCAGGGAGATTGGGCTGACTGCCGCTATCCGTGCTACCCAGGCGGGCGTCGACATCAACAGGCATATATCCTTGCGCTCCTGGAGATGTTTAATACCCAGACTGGGACCTTCTTCACTTCGGTGGGGGAACTAGGACTTGTACTTTTTGAAATGTATGAGGTGTCGAGGCTTCCTTGGAGATCAGAACCCTATGATGAGTACTTCCCGACTAACGAGGAGTTCCAAGTCCTGGGGGACAAAGAAGAGGAGATGATGGCTGTATTTAAAGAAGTAGTGAGTCATCATTATTATATGCAGAAGAAGGACAATGGCGGGGCGTAACCCCATGTGACTGCTTGGAGGGATTATGTCTTTGAGCAAAACAAGGAGGATTCCTCTCGGTTCACGACTCCGCCAGCTCTCTCCAGTACTGCGGTACTTTCTGAAATGAACAGGCTAAATAATAAGAGTCCCCAAGAAAACGAGGACCGGGAGTCGGACGAGCGTTCTTATAGCTGTTTCTGGCACCTCACTCATCGGATGTCGTCTAAAGTAGTGTTGGCTGCTTATCTGATGATCTGGCTCCGGGATTACGTCTTTTCAGATGGGTCAGACTCTATGGAGAGGGTGACCCGGAACCTAATCCTGCCAGCTGTGAAGTTGGTTTTTGCCATCCTTTGGCTCTACTCTCCGCGATGGTATGCAACCAGCTGCGAGGTTTACGAGAATTTGCAGGTAACATTGTTCACGAACGAGGTAAGAACGACAACTTTTCTCGTGCCGAACTGTCGTTTCACTATCTGATGGGGTGGTTGATTTTGCACCATCCCAACGTGATGAGTCCGGGCCAAGAAGAAGACCATGTGGCTAGAGATGCATTCCTCCGTCGCTTCTACCAGAGGAAATGGCTGCATACGGGCGTTCCTATTTGTAGGAAAGTTTTATCCTACCTTCAAGTATGGAGGATCACTAAGGTTGGTCCCATTTTTACCGACTTCGAAGCAAATGAAGATTTTGCTGATTCGGGTGAAGATGCAACAACTCTGTCTCCGTGGGGATTCCGTTGGTTACAAAGCATCCGGCCGTCTCATTTGGTGTATAGGAACAAAAGCCAGTGTTACTTGGAGCCATATTTGTCGAGCCGTTTTGTACGTCAATTCGGCTATGACCAGTTGATGTTGGGGAATCCCAGTATTAGCCTGGGGTATACTAGAAGTCTGCTGGACGGGACACGAGCTTGGCATTACTACAATGTCAGATGCACCAGAGCTCGCTTTACCATGTCAGTCCTGAATCCGCAGCCGTCGATTCTTTTCTCAGCCGCTAAATTTTATTGTATGATGAACACCGTATCTCCTGGATATGATAGGGAGACCAGTTTCATCGTCGGCACCCAATTGGAGGCAACTGGAAATATGTTGGCGAAGGCTCGATTGTACTGTCCACCAGAGGTTGGTTATCGAGATACCCCTACCATATCCTCGGAGGGTACTCAGGCAGAGCCCTCGGCTGATCTCCCGAAGAGACGTGCCGGCACGGAGGCCGGTTCTTCTACGCCGAAGAGGCAGAGGAAGGCAATGTCACCGGTTGTGTCAACAGAATCAGCTTCTGAGGAGGTAAGGATGTCACACATAGTCTGGTTAGTTCTACCATTTTTGTGACATATGATTTTTTTGTAGGAGCCGCTGAAAAGGAGACCCCGAACTCCAAAATCGGGTGCTAGCAGACCAAAGTGGGTGGCGGGCTCATCTGATGAGCGCATTTCGTCGATTGTGATGTCTCCCGTGGAGGAGGACCCGGATGATGTGACTTCTAATGGAGATACAAGCTGTCGTGGGGGCTTCTGGTATCGAAGTCCCAGCAGAAGCTGCGCTTCCGGATGAGGAAGAGGAATGGAGTTCGTCTTCTTCTGATGACGTTCTTCCAGAGGTCCCTGAGCCCGTGGTAGGGCCAACAGGCGTGGTTGTAACAGAGGAGAGGGTTGATTCCTCTCCTCATCATGATGAAGGGAGGTCGGCTACACCATTGTCGAGCCCTACCCCAGACTCAGCGGTGGAAGCCGAGCTGGCTGTCGTCTAGGAGGCACTGGCAGACTCTATTCCCGTGGAAGGATTTGATAAAGGGGGCGAGACTCGTCTGCCGAGCCCGACTCCAGAGAAAATGTCGAGTCAGGAAGCGGGTGCTGATCCTGCTGTCTTGTCGGACGAGGAAGGCCCTGTGCTGGCTGCAGGTAGAATTCCAAACGTCGGTGGTCCTTCCGGGACTGAAAAGGGTAAGGGTTTGCTGGTGCGAGAGCCCTTTGTTGCTCCTTCTACTTAGAGAATGATATCGACGCCCCATTCGGCTCCTTTCATCCTCTTGGCACCTCGGGCTAGCGACGAAGTTCAAGTCCCTGACGAGGGAGGGTCCGCTGAGGTTGAGGTTCCATCCTCGCAGATTGAGGTCGGTAGATCTTCTTCAGGTCCGACGTTCAGAGTATCTTCTCCAACTCCTGCTTTGACGCCTCACGTGTTGGCAAATACGGATGAATATGTGCAGTTTACCGTTGAGGCAGTGTACAAGATGCTACAGAAAGGTGTATCGACAGTGCTGAATGCATATGGGAGTTTCACGACGGCGAAAGCCATGACGCTCCCTTACATTGGTCTGATACGTTCCCACCAGGGCCATGATCATATGGCCGAGATTCTGGAGGAGTCAGTGGCTGAGCTCAACCAGCATCTTTTCGAACTTCAGTATCTGGCAAAATAACTTTTTTGCTCTGATAGAAGTAGAAAAGGAGAAATTGATAGCTGAAGTCGAGTCATCTTATCAGGCCACGGTGGCCGTCTGGGACTGCGAGGTGGTCGAAGTTGAGGCTGCGGTAGAGAGACTATCTCAGTCCATGCAGGAGAAGGTGAAGTTGCGGGCCTCGTTGGATGCTAGTATAGCGGAGGTAACTGCCAAGATTCGCCTCCTAGAAGACCAACGAGCCCAACTTTTGCTAGATGCTGAGCGAGCCCAGGCTGAGCACGTATCGTCCAAGGAGGAAGAAGCAGCTGTTACTCGCCATATTCTTTCTCTGACTCACCAACGGCAAGAGTTGGACGCCAAGTATGAGACTGATACTGCTCCTGAAGCTGTAGAGATGATGCGTCAAGAAGCTGAACGCCGAGTCTTGGCAACTATAGAGATTCGGACTGAAAACTTGAAGCATCGGATCGAAGAGCTTTCCGCCAGTCCCAGTGATGCTTAGGGATTGTAGTCTCTTTTTTGTTATATTTTGGCAACTTTGCTGGGGATGTAATCCTTTACTTTTAAATAAAAAATAAAAAATTTTGTGGTGTGTTCATTTTTGCTGTCATGAACTAGTAATTTGTGTGGACCTATTATCTTTTGCGCACCTTGGTTTTTAGGTACAGATAATAAGTTTGAGAGAACTGACATATTTGCTTAGAGGTAATGTGGACATGGCAAATATGGGGTTCAAATGACGGAATCTTCCTACTCAGAGGTGTTATGGACGTGGTAGGAGTGACTCTGGGGGGATACGCGAAACTACTCAGAGGTAATATGGACGGAAGTTCTGCGATCGATGTACGACAACGTAGGGGTTGTCTGTACGGGATGTTTACTCAGAGGTAATATGGACGTGGTAAACATAATATGTAGCAAAATCCAATGTAGTGTAAGATTCTACTTTGCATGGTGTAGAGGAGCAACTCAGAGGTAATGTGGACGTGGTTGTTCTTCTACTGGAGATAGAATGCCACGAAACAACTGGGTTCCGAACGCATAAGATTTTTATGAAAGGGAGGTGTATGTGAGCTCTGATGATTAGGTCCACTGATTCTCTTGCTAGATAGAGATGGAAGTACATATCTGAAAGATGTCAAGAGTAGACTTCTTTAGGAACTTGCCGTTGATGGGCATCATGAACAAGTCCCCATTTGGTCGGGCGAGGCGGTAAGCACAGTTTGAGTATACCGTCTCTATGATGAAAGGTCCCTCCCACTTGGGCTCAAACTTTCCTGATGTTTTGTGAGTCATCACCATCGGCCACCTAACTGCCAGGACCAGGTCGCCTACTTGGAAAGTCCTCTGCTTGACCTTTTTGTTGAAAGCCTGTGATATACGGGCTTGATAGAGTTTGATGCGCTGCTGATCTAGGAGACGTTTTTCGTCAAGTACCTCCAATTCTCACAGACGATGACGCTGATTGTCTTTTTTTGTCAATTGGTTTGTGATTGCTACACGAAGTGAGGGTATCTGGATCTCGAGAGGCAGTACCGCTTCGCTTCCATAGACTAAGGAGAATGGTGTGTTGTCCGTCGGAGTCCGTACCGTTGTACGGTAGGCCCAAAGGCATTCGCCGAACTTTTCGTCCCAGTCGCGTTTGTTGGATGATATGACCTTTTTGAGTAGCCTGACGATAGTCTTGTTAAATTCCTCGGTCAATCCGTTCGCTGTCGGATTATAGGCGGTTGATTCTACGTTTTGAATTCGATTCTTGTCACAGAATCTGCTAAAAAATGACTGATGAACTGTGGACCATTGTCATGGATAATCCTACGGGGTACCCCAAAACGGTAGATGACATGATACTTGATGAAGCTGATCACCCTAGAGCTTTTCACTTCCGTCAGCGG
Organism: Iris pallida; assembly: GCA_029216955.1. Taxonomy (NCBI): domain Eukaryota; kingdom Viridiplantae; phylum Streptophyta; class Magnoliopsida; order Asparagales; family Iridaceae; genus Iris; species Iris pallida. The sequence goes on along the minus strand of JANAVB010023000.1, from coordinate 4,244,412 downwards.
AACTACTTCTGTCTATTTGGAGAAGTAGTCGGTGATGGCTAGGATGAAGCGGTGTCCCCTCGATGAAGGAGGGGTGATATGTCCTACAATGTCCATGCCCCAAGCTTCGAAGGGCCAAGAGGCGACCGTAGGATGTAGTGGTTCCGATGGTGTATGGATAAAGTTGGCGTGAAGCTGGCAAGCATGGCACTTTTTAGCATAGTCGACGACGTCGGCTGCCATGGTTGGCCAGTAGTAACCCATGCGTCGCAGTCGATCCTGTAACTTAGGGCCAGGTTGATGAGTCCCGCAAGTCCCGTCATGAGCTTCTCGAAGGGCTTTGGCTGCTTCTTCGTTGGATAGACATCGAAGGAGAAGTCTATCGTAGGAACGTCGGTACAGCATTTTAGTAGCTGTATCATATTAAAATTGAAGGGAACGCCTTCTGACCGAGACGTCTTCTTTCAGGTCTTCTGGAAGAATTCTATAGACAGCAAAGTCGATGAATGAGAACCTCCAGTCTCGGACATTAACACCGGCACTTATCATCATGGCATGTGCCATTTGTGAGCATAGGTTGATTTTAGGACAGACCAAGTCTCGACCAACTACCGTGACGTAGTGTTGAGTCCAGAAGGGTGCTGCTAATGAAGCTGCGAGGTCGGCCAGAGCATCAGCCTCTAGGTTTTGTAACCGAGGTACGTGTTCTATGAAGAACTTGGTAAAGGTTGAAATAATATTCAATGCAGCTTCATGGCAAGGAACCAGATCTTCATGGCGAACTTCATACTGCCCTCGAATTTGATTAACGACGAGTTTTGAGTCGCCGTAAGCTTCCAGATGATCTACCCCCAGCTGTTGCGCCAGCTGGAGTCCCATGATGAGAGCGTTGTACTCGACGACATTGTTGGAGCATGGCTTCGAAAGGGAGTAAGCACGCTGGATGACCAGCTGATCGGGGGAGACTAAGACTATCCCTACTCCGGCGATGATTTGGCCTTTGAGGCCTATTCTTGAAGCGCCATCGAAAAGCACCTGCCAGACGGAGTTTTCTTCGATGACGTTTGATTCTTGGACCTCATCCGGGATGCCTTCATAGAGTCTGGAGGACTCTGGGATAGGGTGCGCGGCCAAAAAGTCGGCTAGGACTTGACCCTTGACATCTTTTTGTGGAACGAACACCATGTTGTACGGCGTCAACAGGATTGCCCATGTAGCTAGTCGGGAGTTCAATGATCCTGGTTTCATCATGAGAACCCTGAGTGGATTGACTCGGGAGATGACATAAATTTTCTGGCCCAAAATATAATGGCGAGCTATTGAGCTACAAACCTTTCCTATCTACTAAAATAACTTTCTTTGCTCTAAGTGTTGGAGTGCAAGTCGACTATAAGTTGTTTAGAGTTGTATAAACTTAAAAAGTCCCATATCGCTTTTTGTGAAGTTGTCATGCCATACTTCTAAAATAACACCTTTTAGCGACATCAGAGTACGTCGCTAAAAAAGAAAAATCCGTCGCTAATTTCTATTAGCGACGTATTTAGCGACGAAAAATGTATGTCGCTTATAGGCTTGTCGCAGATTACAATTTTGTCGCAATTCGTCGCTAGTTGCGACGTCACGTTTAGTGTCGCTAGACGTTGCAATATTAGCGACAGATAGCGACGTCATCATACGTCGCAAGTATAGCGACGTAGGGCGACCACTTAGCGACGCCGTCAACTTTACATATGATGACATGGCATGGCAGCCACGTCAGCATTTTAGCGACGCCTAGCGACAACCTTAGCGACATCGGCTCTCAGGTGGTCATATATACGTCAGCAGTATAGCGACAGATAGCGACGTCACGTCACTATTTGGCGACGTATAGCAACGTGTACAGGACGTCGCAAAATATCGCAGAACGTCGCTATACGTCGCATATGTTATAAAAAAATTTAAAAAAATAATTGGTATTTTTGTTATGCTGTGTGTCTGTGTTTACAGTGTGTGTGTGAAGTGCAATATTCGAACCATCGACAGTTTCGCTTACTGTTCTATGTTTTATCTTGGATAGAAAGAGCAACAGTTCAGGGTGCACTTCTCAGAGTTTCCTCTTCACGTCCTTCACCTTCTCGGGATCCTTTATGATGTCCCGAGAAAGTGAAGGACGTAAAAATGAAGTTCTCAGAAGTACACCATGAACTGTTGCTCTTTCTATCCAAGATAAAACATACAACAGTAATCAAAACTGTCGATGGTTTCGAATACTGCATTTCACATTCACTGTAAACACAGACACACATCATCACAAAAATACACATTATATTTTTTTAAAATTTGGGCAGCAACTCCTTTGTATATCAGATCATCGCTTATAACCCAGCGTAGGTATATTTGTCATCCCCGTTGCAGATATCATCACAATTAACCGTCTCCCATCATAACAGTCTATAACTAATAGATGAATAACAGTCTCCCATCATAACAGTCTACAACTAAATATCATACATGTAATCAATAAAAATACCAACAAATTAAATATCACCAACATACATGTCCAACAAATATACATGTCCAACAGAGTCAAATAATATTCAAAATCAGTGTACAGAACGGTGAATGGGCCCACAGGGCCAATAAATACAAAGATGATAAAAAAATCTACTGGATCACTGAGGACCCATGCCGTGCATCTGGGATAGCATGTACTCATACAGCTCCTGTGTGAGCTGCACCGTAGGGAAAGTAGGAGGCAGTACAATGTCTGGAGTCGGCGCCGTCGATGGACCGGAAGGACGTATATGCTCCAGCTCTCGCAGTCGCTCACCATAAACAGCAAGGGTACTCACCACCCTCTCAGTACTCGCCTCAAGCGAAGCCGATACCTGTGTGAGTGAGGCAGACATGCTCCTCTGCGATCCCTCCAGCTCGACCTGTCTACGCTCTGTGCGCTGCGTAGACTCGGTGAGCGTGTGCAAGCTGGCAGCTGTAGCCTGCTACAGACTCATCAGCTCCTGTATACTGCGCTCGACCGTATCAAATCGTCCGGTGACGATCGGAGGGTCGGATTGTCGCTCGACCGCATCAGAAATCTGTTGCTGCAACTCGCGACGCAGCTCCTCGATCTGACGACGAATATCCTGAGCTCGTGACGACGTCTGCGAAGTCGGAGACTGCGCACTGACAGAGGGGGCCCGGGATCACTCCAAAGCCAAATACGTATCGTAGGATCCCGTACCGTAGTACGTACCCTTCTGAAGACCGCCAACGACGGTCATCCAGAGGTCGTCCGGCGATGGAGCTGTAGGCGGCTGGGAGGAAGTACCAGCTCCTTGAATGGACTAATGCTCTTGAATTGCTCCTCTAAGCCCATCTGTCAGGTCAGGTCAGGTCAGGTCTTAGCATCCAATGGTGTTTCTGAGCATGTGCAAGCCCGTACAAGCCACAAAAAATTCGGAAGATCCCAAAAATTTTAACTTTTGTATATATTACTAATGTGAAATTTTTATTTTTAGATTTAGACATTCATATATTTTAGAATGTCAAAATATATATATATATACATATATTTAGAGTGACCAGAAAAACCCTTTGTTAATTAGTATTTGTATAGGGTCCTTAGAATGTTAGAAACAGTTCTATTAGCATCGATCGTCTTTCATGAACGTGGGTTTCCTCAAGAAAGACGGTTGTTTGACTAAAAAAATGTTCTCAAACTACATTTATTAAATTTATCTTACTGTTCATGGCACTTATACATTGCTTATCTTAATCTTATTATCACATCATCTTTACATTTGCATTATTTCCATAATTCATGCTTCTTGTTGATCCTTTGAAGAACTTGCTAGTCCGTACTGATGAACTGAGGTTGCATCGCCAGATATGTTCGCTGAGGTGGAGTCGGAGCTCTGGAGGTACGAGGTCGAAGACAGTGATGTAGAGGACACCCATCTGTGGGATAATATTTTGTGTTGTGTCTTAATGTAGCTTTAGGATGTGTTTAGACTTTTTTTATCTATCCTTATTTTGTGTTCGGGCCACTAGACTGAACTTGGTTGTATGACTTTTTTCTATTATTATTTTTGGGTTGTATTAAGTTATTTTTATTTTATATTAAGTATTTTCCTCTAGTTATCTGTGTGGATGAGATGAGATGATGACTGTTAGTACCGGGGAACAATTTTTCGATGAAAAACTTAGAATATGAAACAATTGTAAGAACAATGTTCCAACACACAACACTTCTAGGAAGGTTGCGCAAGTATAACGAAGATCTAAGAAGATCTCGTTATAATATTACGAGAAACTAAGAAGATTTCGTAATCCACAGCAGCGAAGAAGATGACAGGCGAAAGATGGAAGATGGCCTGCTGGGGTGAATGATCACCGTTGCTCAAAGCTATATTCGCCCCACACGAATAGCTTCCAGGAACCAGCAAGTTCGTCGGAGAACTTTGGAACACTTCTGCTCTTCTGACTCCTCGGATCGTACACGGACTCCCGTGCAAAAGCAACGCTGGTGCAAAGCTTCTCTTCTCTCTGACAGGCTCTGTTACTCGTGTTAAGAAACACTTGTAAACTTTTGTAACTCTCTGAATATGTTCTGTCTAAAATAGTTTGTGATAGAGAAGAGACATTTTATAGGCCCGAGTAGCAACTACCCGGTTAGCACAACATTCGGGACGTGGTAATAACCACTCCGAACGTGCAGTAACCGCTCAGATCATGCACAGGCACGATCTGAAGCAAGTTGCGCCACTCTAGCAACCAGCGCACCTTGCACCTTGTGCACAGAGCCACTTGCGCCACACTGCGCCACACGTATTGTGCGCCTTGCACACCTTGCGCCACACGTACAACGCAACATTGCGCCACTTGTGCAACCTGTGCGCAACATGTGCACAGCCTGTGCGCAACCTGGCGCAACCTGGCGTGTACCCTGGCGCGCACCCTGGTCGCACAACCTGTGGCGTGCAACGTGGCACGCAACTTGGCCGCGCAAGTGGCTCGCGCAACGAGCGCAACTAAAGCGCACTATGCGTCTAGCGACGATGCTGATGTGCTAAGTGCAAAGTGTGCCAACAAAAGTCCACATTACGCCTCATGAGCCCATGAGCTCGAGTCCGAGTTCGAGTCCGAGTCCGAGTCCGAGTCGCTAAGCCCCTACGGGACTTAGCTCCCATGGAAATAAATTTTCCAAAAGCAAAAAGCATTAATGCTTTTAATTGTTGATTTACCTTTTTTCCATTAGAAAAATAATCCCACATGGCACACCCATGTGCACCTCCACACCACATGTGCATCTCTAAACTAGCATAGCTAATATATAGAGATACAACTTCTTTGGCCTATCCGATGTGGGACTAAAGTTTCTAAAGAAAAGGCCAAAAATCCCAACAATTCCCCACATATCTCTATATGTATGGGTATAAGTGTTCTCCACAGTAACTGTCCATCATACATTAGGAGAGATGTCATTGACGACTTGAATCTTTCCGTATGGGCCAAACAACAGACTATAATACAAGAATGGACTAAGCCTTGAATTCTGCATCATAGCTGAAATTCTTCCCACTCACATAATGTAGTTACATGTGCTTATGGCTATACATTAAAGGCCCTGTGCCAGCCTGGTTTTAGTGTATAATTTTGGGCGTCTACAAGTTTATCCTCAAGAGACGGCCTGATATCTCTTTGTCCATACACTATAGGTGAGTTCATTATAAAGAGACATGGCATAAAGCGCTTTGCGCTTCCCTTGCAGTGCTACGCCGCTATGACATGGATTAAAGCCGAGGCCTTACCCCATACCAGGAACCTCATCGTAGTGTCATACTACTGTAGCATGAGGCAACCGCCTCTTTGTAGTGCCAAACTACCCAGCACGAAGCCTTAGGCTTCTTTGCGGTGTTACGTCGCAGCGACATGGCTTGCAAAGCCGAGGCTTTATCCCTAATCGGATACCTCATCGTGGTGTCGTGCCACTATAACATGAGAAACTCCTCCTCTTTGTAGTGCTGACTACACCCCTCTTTATTTTAACATACAACATTAGGCTAACTGCCTATTTGCGGTGCTACGCCGCTGTGACTTAGCTAGCAAAGTCGAGGCATTACCCCATGCCTGGGAACCTCATGGTGGAGTCATCCCACAGTAGCATGGAGTTTCCCTCATTATAGTGCTGTTTTATCGTGCTTCCTGTAAAGCATACCAGGCATTCACTCTGCCTGAGAACTCATTAAGGCATTTAAGCCAACCTTTCCACAGGATCCGTTTTTCGTAGAAAACAACAGTAGACAACAGTGGTTATAGGTTCGTAACCTCTCCATGCCCAATAGAACATGTACCCACCGTTCATGATATTCTTCCGATTAGTGGTCCTCCCTTGAACCAAAAGCTAGATGCCTAGTAGATTTCTCTTTGAACTATTAGCATAAAACTTTATGGTAGGAATACAATAATTCAATATCAGAATACCTTCAAACCCATTTTACAAGCTGTGTCATCGACCAGCTGGCGCTTGAGGCCATTGGTGAACGGATCCGCCAGGTTCTTCTGACTCCAAACATCAATCACTGCAATAACACCCCTCTTGATGAGATCGTGTACTGCCATGTGCTTCAACCGCACAGTCCTCTTCTTTCTATTGAAGAGATCATTTGATGCCACTGTCGCAGTCGCCTGATTGTCACAGTATATCGGTATCGCCGGTATTTGTGCCCCAACCACTGGAAGATCATACATGAGCTCCCGAAGCCATTCTGCTTCCTCGGCTACGGAATCAAATGTAAAGAACTCAGATTCCATGGATGACCGCGAGAGCATAGTCTACTTCTTCGACTTCTACGATATAGCAGCTCCACCCATTGTGAAAATGAATCCACCTGTAGACCTCTTGCTCTCCACCTCTGAGCACTACCTGGCATCACTGAAGCCTTCCACTACCGGCGGATATCCGCTGTAGTACAGTACATTTGTCTGAGTCTTCTTGAGATATCTCATAACCCGTTTCACAGCTTTCCAGTGTTCAACACCTGGGTTGCTCGTGAAACGACTCAGCATTCCCACGACAAAAGCTATGTCAGGCCTTGTGGCAGTAGTAGCATACATCAAACTCCCGATTACGCTTGCATACTCCACCTGCCTGACACTTTCCCCTGAATTAGACTTCAGCTTCAGATCACACCTGTACGGTATATCGATCCCTGGAAGATCCCGATACCCATAACGAGTGATCATTTTCTCAATATAATGAGACTTGACAGCGCTAGTCCAGTGTCTGTCTAGATGATCTTGATCCCTAAGATCACATCAGCTTCCCCCAAGTCCTTCATACTGAACTTACTCGAGATGAATTTCTTTGTCTCCGTGACACAGCTCATATCCGTACCTAGGATAAGCATGTCGTCCATGTAAAGACAAACGATCACACCTCTTCTATCAGCGAACTTCGTGTAAACACACTTGTCCGTTTCGCTGACCATGTAGCCATTTGACTTTATAACTTTGTCAAATTTTTCATGCCACATCTTGGGAGCCTGTTTAAGACCGGGCAAAGATTTCACCAACTTGCAGACTTTGTCTTCAAGACCCTTGACGACAAATCCCTCTGGCTGTTGCATGTATATCTCTTCGGTCAGCTCGCCATTTAGGAAAGCCGTTTTCACATCCATCTGATGTATCACCATCTTATGTATTGCTGCAAGAGCAATTAACACTCTGATGGTGGTCATTCGGGCTACTGGAGCATACGTGTCAAAGTAGTCAATCCCCTGCTTCTGAGAAAATCCCTTGCTACCAACCTAGCCTTGAACTTGTTAATAGTTCCGTCTGCTTTCATCTTCTTCTTGAAGATCCATTTACATCCGATGGGTTTCGCTCCTTCAGGAAGATCAACCAACACCCAAGTGTTATTTGAGGTGATAGAATCAATTTTATTGTCAATCGCCTCCTTCCAAAAAACTGCATCTCTGGTCTTCATCGTCTTATCATAGTTAAGTGGATCAGCTTCCACATGATATGTGACAAAGTCACTTCCGAAGTCCTTCGGCCTCCTCATACGCTTAGTTGACGGCTCAGCTTGTTTTGGTTCAATCGTTGTTTCAACAACTGTAACACCCAGTTTTCTAAAATGAGGGTAATTTTGAAATTTTGAAATTATAATTATTATTTATTGATATTTATTTCATATTATGATTTTTGGTGATTTTTAATTAATTTTAAACTATTTAAAATCATGACTTGTGATTTTTGGTATTTTGCTAGTGAATAGTAGAGACTGCCTACCCTAGAGCCTAGCCATGTGATTAGGGTATTTTTAACATTTTTAGGGTTATTTGGATTTATTATAATTTATTTGAATTTATGGGAATTTTTAGAATTTATTATGGAATTGTTTGAATGAGGGTTGACTAGGAGACTAACCTAGTGACTAACCTAGGTTAAGACCACTTGGTTAGGTTAAGTAAACTTGGTTAGACCTAATTTAGTGAGGTTTAAGTCATTAGAACTTGTTTGGAGAGTTTTGGAGTTGATTAGGCTAAAATGGCTTATGACTTCATAAGTCATAATTAATGACTTGAGACTTAAAGCCCATAGGCCCACACCATGTAGCCAAACCCTAACCCTAATCAGCCCATGGCAGCCAACATAAGGTTTCCCACTCTATTTAATGCCTCTTCCATTTGCTCTTGCCTCTTTTATTAATTTCTCCAAGTTTTGAAGAAAAAGGTTTGTCCATTCTTCTCCAACCCATAGATTATTCATTTTAATTCCTTTTCCACTCTAGTCTTTTGCATTAGTTCCTAATCCAGCTCTATTTCATGTCCATGGAGAGAAATCTCAGGTTTGGACCAATTTGGAGCACTTGGCCATCAAGAAGAAAACTCCCTTTTTGAAGCTTTTTTATATAAATTGAACATATAGGTAAATCCCTATTCCCTCCACTAAATTTCGTTTTCTTTGCATGGATAGGAAGCCCTAGGTGTCCCCTAGCCATAGGTATTGGTTTTGTGTCGATTTGTGTCCGTTTGGTGTCCATATCGGACACGTATCAACACCTAGGTATAAGTGTTTGATGAAATACCACACTCATGATTATTATACTATTTTTGAAATATAATTGATTGAAATTGTAGTGTTATGTGTCATGTTTGATTTTGTGTTACACTGAGTCGGGTTTAGTATCGTGTCGTGTCAGCACGAGGACACGAACACGCGCGCAGCAGGCTGCGCACAGTGCCCTGCTGCTCGGGCACTGTAGCGGACACGACACAGCACGTATAGACACGAAATTTTGTGGACACCTACGCCACGTGTCTGACACTACACTGACAAAATTTCAGGTAATATTATCGGGTATATCGAGAGAAAACCCACCTGCACGGAATTGCACTGTCGCGCACACGTGCGAACAGCGGCTCCTGACACGGGCTTCGTGTCCCTCGTGGACACGTCGTGGTGACGTGTCAGGGACACGAACATGTTGCCCTATGTTGGGCGAACATGGGAACACGAGTACATGTCACGAATCGACTCGTGTCGTGTGCATGAACCCTCGACACGCGTGCACGAGACACTATTTTGTACTGTGTTCAGTTTCTAATATTCCAGTTTCTAATATGGACATGGAAGTTCTGCGATCGATGTACGACAACGCAGGGGTTGTCTGTACGGGATGTTTACTCAGAGGTAATGTGGACGTGGTAAACATGATATGTAGCACAATCTTATGTAGTATAAGATTCTACTTTGCATGGTGTAGAGGAGCAACTCAGAGGTAATGTGGACGTGGTTGTTCTTCTACTGGAGATAGAATGCCACGAAATAACTGGGTTCCGAACGCATAAGATTTTTATGAAAGGGAGGTGTATGTGAGCTCTGATGATTAGGTCCACTGATTCTCTTGCTAGGTAGAGATGGAAGTACATATCTGAAAGATGTCAAGAGTAGACTTCTTTAGGAACTTGCCGTTGATGGGCATCATGAACAAGTCTCCATTTGGTCGGGCGAGACGGTAAGCACCGTTTGAGTATACCGTCTCTATGATGAAAGGTCCCTCCCACTTGGGCTCGAACTTTCTTAGTGTTTTGTGAGTCATCACCATCGGCCACCTAACAGCCAGGACCAGGTCGCCTACTTGGAAAGTCCTCTGCTTGACCTTTTTGTTGAAAGCCTGTGATATACGGGCTTGATAGAGTTTGATGCGCTGCTGATCTAGGAGACATTTTTCGTCAAGTACCTCCAATTCTCACAGACGATGACGCTGATTGTCTTTTTTTGTCAATTGGTTTGTGATTGCTACACGGAGTGAGGGTATCTGGATCTCGAGAGACAGTACCGCTTCGCTCCCATAGACTAAGGAGAATGGTGTGTTGCCCGTCGGAGTCCGTACCGTTGTACGGTAGGCCCAAAGGCATTCGCCGAAATTTTCGTCCCAGTCGCGTTTGTTGGATGACATGACCTTTTTGAGTAGCCTGACGATAGTCTTGTTAGATGCCTCGGTCAATCCGTTCGCTATCGGATTATAGGCGGTTGATTCTACGTTTTGAATTCGATTCTTGTCACAGAATCTGCTAAAAAATGACTGATGAACTGTGGACCATTGTCATGGATAATCCTACGGGGTACCCCAAAACGGTAGATGACATAATACTTGATGAAGCTGATCACCCTAGAGCTTTTCACTTCCGTCAGCGGAACTACTTCTGTCCATTTGGAGAAGTAGTCGGTGATGGCTAGGATGAAGCGGTGTCCCCTCGATGAAGGAGGGGTGATATGTCCTACAATGTCCATGCCCCAAGCTTCGAAGGGCCAAAAGGCGACCGTAGGATGTAGTGGTTCCGATGGTGTATGGATAAAGTTGGCGTGAAGCTGGCAAGCATGGCACTTTTTAGCATAGTCGACGACGTCGGCTGCCATGGTTGGCCAGTAGTAACCCATGCGTCGCAATCGATCCTGCAACTTAGGGCCAGGTTGATGAGTCCCGCAAGTCCCGTCATGAGCTTCCCGAAGGGCTTTGGCTGCTTCTTCGTTGGATAGACATCGAAGGAGAAGTCTATCGTAGGAACGTCGGTACAGCATTTTAGTAGCTGTATCATAGTAAAATTGAAGGGAATGCCTTCTGACCGAGACGGCTTTTTTCAGGTCTTCTGGAAGAATTCTATAGACATCAAAGTCGATGAATGGGAACCTCCAGTCTCGGACATTAACACCGGCACTTGTCGTCATGGCATGTGCCATTTGTGAGCATAGGTTATTTTTAGGACAGACCAAGTCTCGACCAACTACCGTGATGTAGTGTTGAGTCCCGAGGGTTCTGCTAATGAAGCTGCGAGGTCGGCCAGAGCGTCAGTCTCCAGGTTTTGTAACCGAGGTACGTGTTCTATGAAGAACTTGGTAAAGGTTGAAATAATATTCAATGCAGCTTCATGGTAAGGAACCAGATCTTCATGGCGAACTTCATACTGCCCTCGGATTTGATTAACGACGAGTTTTGAGTCGCCGTAAGCTTCCAGATGATCCATCCCCAGCTGTTGCGCCAGCTGGAGTCCCATGATTAGAGCGTTGTACTCGACGACATTGTTGGAGCATGGCTTCGAAAGGAAGTAAGCACGCTGGATGACCAGCTGATCGGGGGAGACTAAGACTACCCCTACTCCGGCGATGATTTGGCCTTTGAGGCCTATTCTTGAAGCGCCATCGAAAAGTACCCGCCAGACGGAGTTTTCTTCGATGACGTTTGATTCTTGGACCTCATCCGGGATGTCTTCATAGAGTCTGGAGGACTCTGGGATGGGGTGCGCGGCCAAAAAGTCGGCTAGGGCTTGACCCTTGACATCTTTTTGTGGAACGAACACCATGTTGTACGGCGTCAACAGGATTGCCCATGTAGCTAGTCGGGAGTTCAATGATCCTGGTTTCATCATGAGAACCCTGAGTGGATTGACTCGGAAGATGACATAAATTTTCTGGCCCAAAATATAATGGCGAGCTATTGAGCTACAAACCTTCCCTATCTACTAAAATAACTTTCTTTGCTCTAAGTGTTGGAGTGCAAGTCGACTATAAGTTGTTTAGAGTTGTATAAACTTAAAAAGTCCCATATCGCTTTTTGTGAAGTTGTCATGCCACACTACTAAAATAACACCTTTTAGCGACGTCAGAGTACGTCGCTAAAAAAGAAAAATCCGTCGCTAATTTCTATTAGCGACGTATTTAGCGACGAAAAATGTATGTCGCTTATAGGCTTGTCGCAGATTACAATTTTGTCGCAATTCATCGCTAGTTGCGACGTCACGTTTAGTGTCGCTAGACGTCGCAATATTAGCGACAGATAGCGACATCATCATACGTCGCAAGTATAGCGACGTAGGGCGACCACTTAGCGACGCCGTCAACTTTACATATGATGACATGGCATGGCAGCCACGTCAGCATTTTAGCGACGCCTAGCGACAACCTTAGCGACATCGGCTCTCAGGTGGTCATATACACGTCAGTAGTATAGCGACAGATAGCGACGCCACGTCACTTTTTGGCGACGTATAGCAACGTGTACAGGACGTCGCAAAACATCACAGAACGTCGCTATACGTCGCATATGTTATAAAAAAAAATTTAAAAAAATAATTGGTATTTTTGTTATGCTGTGTGTCTGTGTTTACAGTGTGTGTGAAGTGCAGTATTCAAACCATCGACAGTTTCGCTTACTATTCTATGTTTTATCTTGGATAGAAAGAGCAACAATTCAGGGTGCACTTCTCAGAGCTTCCTCTTCACGTCCTTCACCTTCTCGGGATCCTATACTACGTCCCGAGAAAGTGAAGGACGTGAAAATGAAGCTCTCAGAAGTACACCATGAACTGTTGCTCTTTCTATCCAAGATAAAACATACAACAGTAATCAAAATTGTCGATGGTTTTGAACACTGCATTTCACATTCACTGTAAACACAGACACACATTATCACAAAAATACATATTATATTTTTTTAAAATTTGGGCAGCACCTCCTTTGTATATCAGATCATCGCTTATAACCCAGCGTAGGTATATTTGTCATCCCCGTCGCAGATATCATCACAATTAACCGTCTCCCATCATAACAGTCTATAACTAATAGATGAATAACAGTCTCCCATCACAACAGTCTACAACTAAATATCATACATGTACTCAATAAAAATACCAACAAATTAAATATCACCAACATACATGTCCAACAAACATACATGTCCAACAGAGTCAAATAATATTCAAAATCAGTGTACAGAACGGTGAATGGGCCCACAGGGCCAATAAATACAAAGATGATAAAAAAAATCTACTGGATCACTGAGGACCCATGCCGTGCATCTGGGATAGCATGTACTCATACTGCTCCTGTGTGAGCTGCACCGTAGGGGAAGTAGGAGGCAGTGCAATGTCTGGAGTCGACGCCGTCGATGGACCGGGAGGACGTATCTGCTCCAGCTCTCGCAGTCGTTCACCATAAACAGCAAGGGTACTCACCATCCTCTCAGTACTCGCCTCAAGCGAAGCCGATACCTGAGTGAGTGAGACAGACATGCTCCTCTGTGATCCCTCCAGCTCGACCTGTCTACGCTCTGTGCGCTGCGTAGACTCGGTAAGCGTGTGCAAGCTGGCAGCTGTAGCCTGCTGCAGACTCATCAGCTCCTGTATACTGCGCTCGACCGTATCAAATCGTCCGGTGACGATCGGAGGGTCGGATTGTCGCTCGACCGCATCAGAAATCTGCTGCTGTAACTCGCGACGCAGCTCCTCGATCTGACGACGAATATCCTGAGCTCGTGACGACGCCTGCGAAGCCGGAGACTGCGCACTGACAGAGGGGGCCCGGGATGACTCCAAAGGCAAATACGCGTCGTAGGATCCCGTACCGTAGTACGTACCCTTCTGAAGACCGCCAACGGCAGTCATCCAGAGGTCGTCCGGCGATGGAGCTGTAGGCAGCAGGGAGGAAGTACCAGCCCCTCCTTCTGCTGGCGTACTAGCAGCAGCAGCCGCCTCCTCCTGTAGCCGAACAAACTCGGCCTAGAACATGTTTGCTAACGTGTAAGTGTTTGCTAAAGTCTATATTGATATATATTTTCCTGTTTTCTAAATTATAGTAACGTACATATGCCTGCGTCGCCCTCTCGTCAATGAACTCCCCAGCCCTCCGATGGGTGACCAGGAAGACGGTTACCATGTTCGGATCCTCACCCTTTTTTACATGTTAAAATATATTATCTATTATTAGTATTAAACATTCTATCGAATTATATATAAATTAATGTCCGTCATAGGAAATGTACCAGACGACAAAAATGCTCCGTCATCGGAATGGAGCCACCACACCACTTACCGGCGCTCGACCGCGCCACCTTGGCCTTGTTAGACCGCTCCTGGTACTTGGGCTCGCTGAATCTAGCCTTTATCGCAGCCCACTGCTCTGGCGTGATCCAACCATGGATCGGCTGTCCGGAGCGATCACGAGACTTCTAGTCGTGGATTGCATCACGGATGAGCTTGGCTGCGACGGCAGAAAATTGGCCCTCGATCCTCGCCGCCCGGTGTGGTGGATAGAAATAGGTCCTCTACAAGAAGTAAAATACAAAAGTTGTATAATATACACAAATGATTATTAAAATTTAAAAATAAATAAATTTTTTACCTTAAAGTGGGCGAACCAAAAGGCCTTCCTATCTGCGGGAGCATCTGAGTAGTTAATCCAAGGCCCACCATAGTTCTGCCTCAGATATACCCCAGCTGTCTCTGTACTGCAGAAGGCCGATATCTATACAATAATAATTTTTATGAATATATATGTACATATAATCATTTGAGAAATATATATTAATTAATTAACTTACTTCGTAGGCCCGTCCGTCCAAATCTCCATACGCGTCTCGCCCGGGGGAGCGCATGGAGGGTCGCTCTCACCTCTTGCCTGGACAGGATCAGTCTGATCGCCGTCCTCCATATGCTCGGTGTTGGCTCCCCCCATAGAGCCGTCGACAGGAGGAATGCTGGACGGGGGATCAGGGATGCTGGACGCGGGATCAGGAAGGCTAGACGACGAGGAAGGAGTCGCCAACCTGCTGGAACTGCCCTGTCCCGGTAATGGACCGGGAACAGAACGGTACAATGGCGTACTCGGAGATGAGGATGAGGGTACGGAATCTCCATCCCCGGTCCAAGGCTGACGGGACTGCCTAATATAAAATCCTCCGCGTCGTCCAGATGGTCTAGTCATACCTGATAATAATATATGACAATAAAACAAAAAACATATTTATATGATAGACATCACAGATTTTTGAAAAATATCATAGTCACAGATAAAAGTGTCAATAAAGTGTCACTGAAGTGTCACAGATTTATATGATAGAAGTGTCACTAAAGTGTCAAATATGATGATAAAACAAACGTACAGATTTAATCCTCTTCTGAAAATTCATCTAGTTCGTTTAGCTCATCTACTTCTTCTTCTTCTTCTTCTTCTTCTTCTTCTTCTTCTTCCTCCTCCTCTACATCTTCACTTTCATCTGCATCTTTCTTTTCAGATAATTCTACTTCTTCTACACAATTAGATGTGTAATGAGGAACTTCCGTCGTGTCCACTTCTATAATATTTGTTACAAGAGGTAGTTCATCCTCTTGATAATCTATATCGTCAACCTCAAAGGTATTTCTAGCTTTGGTCTTGCATACTGCCCACCAGTCCGACCTTGTTGTTCCCCGTTTAGGATAACTTGTGAAGTATACGAGCTGAGCCTGACTTGATAGGACAAATGGTTCATAGGCTTGATATCGATGCCGATAGTTTATATCAACAAGACCGTGCTTGTCTACTTTCCAACCTTGACCTTCAATCGGATCGAACCAATCACACCTGAATAACACAATCTTAGCAGGCTCTATTCCATAACTATATGTCAGCTCCACGATTTTCCGTAGCACGCCATAGAAATCGTTGCCCGCATCAACATCTTTATAGTTCGAAGATCTGATACACAAACAGCTGTTTTTGGTGGAGTCGAGATCCACAAAGTTGTCTCTGATCGGGCAAGTTGTTGACTTGAACCTAAATCCATTAACACAGTAGCTTGGCCATATTTTTATAGCATAAATTGGTCCCTTGGCTAGCGTTCTAATAGACTCATTCTCAAGTCTTGTGTATGGACGATCGACCTAAATACCACGAAAGAAGCAATTAAGCTCATTCTCAATCAAGTGCATATACAGAAAGGTAATTACAGAGTTCTCAAGTCTTACATATGCACTCAACCATGATGGAAAGTAACGCCTCATTTCTTGTTCTAGTTCTTCTTCTGTTATGTGTGGCCTATCTGACCTCACATCATCATTAAATATGCTGAAAACAACATCGTACAATTATTGTAATAGTATAATAATCAACACTATTAAAATAATGTAGACGTATTAATTACTTACCCCTCCAGTTTCTCTACTTCCTCCTCGTCGCAGTTGAGTAATACATACACCTGAGCAGCCCTTAGCTCATCATCGTTCAGATATCTCTTCTTCATTTTATCCGATGGCTTTCCTGGAGCATTGAATATCTTTAGTATTGTATCATTACTTTCATGATCTCCGTCATCGTTTCTGGAAGCTCTCGTTCTATTAGTTGTAATATGAGGCTTGAAATATATCGAACAAAAGTTTGTAATCTCCTCGAGAACATAGGCTTCACAAATAGAACCCTCGACCCGTGCCTTATTTTTTACCTTTCTTTTTAGGTGATTCAAATGTCGCTCGAACGGGTACATCCATCGATATTCGACAGGTCTACCAACACGTGCCTCATAGGATAGATGAATCGACAAATGCTCCATAGAGTCGAAGAATCTACGAGGAAACACCCTCTCTAGCTTGTATAGTGTTACCGCAATGTCCTTCTCTTACTTTTCTAGACGATCAACGAGCAATTTCTTAGAACAAAGATCCCTGAAGAATATGCTAAGCTCCGTCAATGGATCCTAAACTGCATGTGGTAAGAATTCCCGAAATACAATCGGAATTAACCTCTCCATGAATACGTGACAGTCGTTGCTCTTCATACCCGTCAATTTATTTTCCTTCGGATCGACACATCTTCTCAGATTTGACACATATCCGTCTAGAAAATTTAGGCCCTGGATCCACCGACAAAGTCTCACTTTATCCTCCTTGTCCAGCGAGAAAATTGACTTCGACAGGAACTGTTTTCCATTCTGCTCTATCAAATGCAATGTAGGGCGTTTGTATATTTTTTCTAAGTCCAACCCGGCCTTGGGATTGTCTTTCATTTTTCCCTTTACGTCCATCACAGTATTAATTATGTTATCAAACACATTCTTCTCAATATGCATGACATCAAGATTATGTCTGATCAGATTGGTACTCCAGTATGGCAGATCCCAGAATATGCTCCTCTTTGTCCAGTTATGATCTCTACCAAATCCATCGCACTTGTACCCAGCTGTAGGATCTTCGATACACTTGGAAAATCGCTAACCTCCTCCCATATCGTAGCTCCGCACTACCTTGGCGGTGGATCACCCTTCTCTACAACGCCGGTACGGAATGCATTCCTGTTCCTTCTGAACGGATGATCTTTTGGCAGAAATTGCCGATGACAATCAAAGAAGCACGATTTTCCTCCGTGTTTCAAGCGGAAAGCTTACTACGGTCCATGCAATACGGACATGAGAGACGGCCATGAGTGCTCCATCCAGATAACATTCCATAGGCCGGAAGTCATTGATGGTCCACATAAGGGTTGCCTTCATCTAAAAATTCTGCTTCCTAGAAACATCGTACGTATTAGCGCCTACTTTCCATAACTGATTCAACTCATCTATTAAAAGCTGTAAGTACACATCAATGTTCCTCTTGGTATTGTTTGGACCAGGAATTATAACGGTTAGAAACATGTACTGAGTCTTCATGCACATCCAAGGCGGTAGGTTATACGGAGTGACAATCACAGGCCAGCACGAATACTGGGATCCCGAAAGACCAAAAGGAGTAAAACCGTCAGAAGATAGCCCCAATCTGATATTACGCAGATCTGAAGCAAAATCAGGATACACTCGATCAAAGTGCTTCCACGCTTCTCCATCGAATGGGTGATCCAATACTCCTTCAATCTGTTCTCGCATGTGCCAACTCATATTTTCGGCCGTCTCTTTCACCATAAATAATATTTGCAACCGCGGCGTTAAAGGCAAGTAGTGCATTAAATTGGTCGGTCTTCTTACATCGGTAGACCTTCCTGTACTAGTTGTCTTATAGCAATCAGCACCACAAAATCTGTGCACATCTGCGTCATTATCATCTTTGTAGTACAGCATGCACCCATTGTGACAAGAATTGATTTTCTCGTATCCCATCCAGAGCGATCTCACCATCCTCTTAGACCGGTAGAAGTCTTTAGGCAACTTAGCACCCGCCGGCAAGATCTCTATAATCAACTCCAACACTCGGTTGTAGCGTTCTTGCGACATGTTAAAATCTGACTTAATGATCAACAGTCATGTAACCACCTCCAACGGTGAATGATCCTCACAACCAGGATACAATGGAGTCCTTGCATTCTCCAGCAACTCCATGAACTGTGCAGCATAGTTCGATGCCTCCTCAGGTGCATCATGAACGAAACTAGGCCCTACAGCGTCAAAAACCATGTTCACGCACCCGTCGTCGTATGCATGATTATCTGAAACAAAATTAGGTCCCGCATGCATATACGGCTCAACATAAGGCTTCGGCTCTGATGCTAAAGACACAAGTTCTCTGTGTGCGGTCCATTGATAGTAATTAGGCGTAAAATCCCTCGAGTACAAATGATATGTCACTTCCACTTCTGGATAATATTTCACGTTATGACATTTCACACACGGACACTTAATTTTGATGTCGTCCATGTACTGAGGGAACGCCTCAGCAAACTGCAGGAACTACTCTACTCCCGCTATGTATTCATCCTGCACACCACACATATCATCAGGACGACGATTGTACATCCATGAACGATTCCGCAAGTAGTAATTCATATCCATTTGGAAATAATTCTGCCAGGATGGACACACATTATCCAATAGGCACAAATTCGTATATTATGTCTTATTATGGGACACACATTAGTAGCGAACAATTACTAATAATAATGATATGCAATCTAGGTCAAACTAGGTTGTACTAAGTCAAACAAAGTCAAACAAGGTCAAGCTAAGTCAAGCAAAGTCAAACAAGGTCAAAGTAGGTCAAGGGTTGACCTACAGTTAACTTTGTCAACTCTTAGTCCAATCTAGGTCAGATGTTGACTCTACTTTGACTTTCAGTCAAAATAGTCTACCTTGGTCAAACAAGATCAAATCTAAGTCAAATATCCTATTTCTAGTCATTACCTACCAAGGTACCCTTTACCTTATCGCTATTGGTATCCCAATACCAATACCTTAAGTTGGTACCCTTTACCTTATCGCTATTGGTACCCTTTACCTTATCGCTATTGGTATCCCAATACCAATACCGCGGTAACATGGTTGGTACATTAAGGGTCTTTGACAAGATGACATATTGCAAAAAAATATATCCTTATATATAGTTCTCCTACGGATTTTCTTTAACATTACGTAGGAGAACTATAAGGATATATCTTTTCACAACATGTCACCTCCTCAAAGACCTTTAATGTGACAACCATGTCACCCTCTCAGTCATATCCCTGAGCTACGATGCAGCTGCAGGCATTTAACATATCACGGTTTATAAAAATAACTAATAAATCTCTATCCTAACTAATAAATTAATATCCTACTTTAACATCTAATAACTCTCATATTCCTGCAGCTACGATACAGTTGCAGGCAGTTCCTTCTAACATAAACTAATATCCTAATCTAAACTAACCCTTTAACTGAAACTAATATCTAAACAATGCTAATCATGAACTGTACACTACTACCTAACATTCACATGAACTATCTATCTCAAACTCTCTATCATAACTAATAAATTAATATCCTACTTTAACATCTAATAACTCTCACATTCCTGCAACTAAAAGGCAAAACCATGGTATATTATATATCGTCAACATTTCAGATTCTTAAAATGAATTTCAAATGGATTTTTGATTGTATATATATGTGTATTTGTGTGTATATACATTGTATACATATATATTTATATATGTATTTGTGTGTGTATGTAAGTGTGTGAGTATATATATACATGTATATATGTGTATTTATATATATAGGTATATATGTATGTATTTTGTGTGTCTGTGTCCTGTCCCCTGTCCCCTTCCCCCTACCCATGCACCAACCTACCCCTGTCCCCTCCCCCCTACCCCTGCACCCACCCACCCCTGCCTCCCTCCCCCCTACCCCCCTCGACAGCAAGACCCCCCCTCCCCTGCCCCCTCTAGACAGCAAGACACCCCCTCACCTGCCCCCCTGCACCCACCTACCCCTGCCCTCCTCCCCCTACCCCTGCACCCACCTACCCCTGCCCCCCTCTCCCCTACCCCCTCGATAGCACGACCCCCCCTCCCCTGCCCCCCTAGACAGCAAAACCCCCCTCCCCTGCCCCCCTCCCCCTACCCCTGTACCCACCCCAACCCTGCCCCCATCGACAGCAAGACCCCCCACCCCCGGGTACCCCTACCCCTCCCTCCACCCCTCGACAGTAAGACCCCCCACCCCCTGCACCCACCCCCACCCCTCTCTCCCCCCTCGACAGAAAGACCACCCCAGCTAGGGTTAGGGTTCTCGTGTCTGTGTCTGTGTCTAGATAGCTAGGACTAGGGTTAGGGTTTACCTGAGGAGGGTGGCTTCGTCGGAGGATGGAGGCGGCGAGGAGGGTGGCTTCGTCGGAGGAGGAAGGCGGCGAGGAAGGCTCCTTCGTCGGAGGAGGGAGGCTGGTCGCCGGAGGGAGGGGTCAGCGAGCGAGCGGGGTCGCCGGGGGGAGAAGGGAAGGGTATCGCCGGAGGAAGGGGTCGCCGGAGGGGAGGGTTCGCCGGGGGGAGAGGGGAGAGGGGGATCGAGCGGGAAGAAAAATTTTGGGTGAAAATTTTGTGTTTTCGATCGGGCCAGGAACCCTATATGAAATAAGACAGCGACGTATAAAGTATACATCGCAAAACATCATAAAATAGCAACGTAAAAGGTACGTCCGTCGCAAAACGTCGTCCGTCAGCGACGTAAAAAATACTATGTCGCTGAACGTCGCTACGCAGCGACGGTCAGCGACGTGTAGCACTAGGAGTCGCTATAGGCAATTATCAGCGACTGCTTTTTCCGCCGTCGCTAATATACGTCGCTATTCTAGCAGATTTTAGTAGTGCCATTCGGATCAAAGCACGAGTCTGTACGAAGTTGTAAGCCTTCAAATCAAAACTTATGTTTACACTGATAGTGGATTAACATCGAGCGAGAGTTCTCGAGAGTAGATTAGTCCTCCACGAGGAAAATTAGTATACATCGCGGTTTTGCATTTGATTTTCTAAAATTTATTTACTTTCGATATATATGTGTTTTACTGCTGTAAACTCCCTAAATTTTGCCACATATATTTTTTAAACTATTTTTTGTTATTAGTTTGTTAAGTGTTATTGAATTGTTTGATATGGATAATTGTACATATAATTGTACATGTATATAGTGTAAATAATATCTCGTATGATTTATTTTAGTTCTATATTAATATTTTTAAAAATCATTATTGATGTATTAGATAATATAAAACTTATAAGCCTATATAGTATAGTAAATATATCATGCATATTGTATAGTTTATATATACCATGGTTATTTAATATGATTGTGTAATATAATTAAGTGAATCATTCAAGGAATATGCAACAAGATTTAGATGGTTGATATATTTTATTAGATTTGGATTATATTTAAATTTAGCTTGTACTGTATTTAAATTTAGACTTAGATTTGGATTATTTTTAAATTTACATTTATATTGTATTTAAATTTATAATTAGATATGGATTATTCAAATAATATACATGTATGGATTATATGATCTTATCTATAATTATTCTAAAATAATAATAAATAATTTAGATAAATCTAAGCCATGCTTTAAAATAATCCTAATCCTAAGTCTACTATGAAAGCAACTTCATCCATATCATATCCTAATAAATCAAATCCTACCTATTTAAATTTGAAATAAATAAATATATAATCCCTCTATTTTTTTTCTATCAGCCAAAATTCATCTCTACTTTTCATCCAAAAATAGTCTCAAAATTTGTCACAAAATCAGTCCATTTTTCAGCACTACATCGACTTGGAAGTATCATATCTCCTAGTTTTGGAATCCGATTAGACTCCAGTTTTTTTGTTAGAATTGTATCAAAATAAAGTTTCATAATATATATTTTAATAGATTTTATTCGAACATATATTTCTGTAAAATTATTTTAGTGTTAGTTGTCCAAATACGACAATGTCTCGCTATTTTCGTTTGGAGGTCCCGGATTCGTTTTTTGCGATCCGTTTGATGTTTTGGGAAGTTGAAACTATAACAAATAAAATTTCAGAAATTAATTATTATTTTTTATTATTTTTAAATGATAAAATTTATAGATAATTAAGGATCTACCGAACCGTAATCTGAAACTTATAAATTAAATATCTCATAAGTAATTTGAGACTCATGTGAATTCAACCTCTTCAAAACCATATTTTTTGCCATGTTAGAACCATGTGTTGATAGGAACCCATCCTAGGTTGTATGTTAGATTAGTGGAAGATTAAAAATTACGGTAGCACATATTTTGCTACTTTTTGTGAAATATTTTATGTGTTTGTTAACAAACATTATATATATATATATATATATATATATATATATATATATATATATATATATATATATATATATATATATATATATATATATATAAATCTGGAACTAAAGTATTTCTATCATATATTTATGTTATTTTCATGCCAAATCTGAACCCTAAAAATATGGGCCATTAGACTAGGTTTTCGGTTGAATTTATGGCATAGTTTGGCTCATAAGTAGGGGCTAATTTTGGTATATAAATATGATATTATTTTTTGAGTTATAATCAAATTTAAATATTTTTTATATGATATTTCATAGATATAAGTCATAGCAATAATTTGGTAATATTTCGGATAAAACTAGTTAACATAATATAGACATAACCATGAATTATTTCTAAAATTCCAAATTGAAATTCAAAGATTAAACTGAATATAAATATTTTATAAATTATATTTTTATGACTTTTATATGATTTATAAGCATGTCCTTCAATTGGGGACTTAACTTTGAATTATGTAAGTTGGAAACCATAAAACTAGGTTTAGAAATTCTAGGAGCATGTGGACTTGCTATGATAGAAAATTTATATGTCATATGTATAATCATAATATTAGTAGTAACTATTTTATTGTATGTGAACTCTTGATAGGCCTTAGTATTTCATCGATGACTTGGACTACCTGCAAGTATACCTTGCCGATTTGTATAGTATTTTCATGCATGCTCATTTTTTGTTATTGTTCTTTATACATGTTGTCATATTCTTGTCATTCATTTTCACATGATTCTTGTACACAATTCACGTCGCACATATATTATTTATTTTTCTATAATTATTTGTCTTATATATCTCATGTTTCCTATTTGTTTTATGATACACTTTGCTTGTGTACATATTTTCTCTCTTGTGCGTGACCTATCCTGATCCTGTATTTATGTTACTTGGATTTGACTTGACCTGAGTATTACTTGACTTAAGTATTACTTGACTTGACTTGGACTTGACCTGAACCTATTTTTCTGTATTATTTGACTTGATTCCTTAGTTCCCTAGGCGAGGATATCGTTATTATGCGTTGGCTATTATGATCAAATCTTTACTCATTAGTTCCTCATCGGGCTATGGTAGATATTTGTTCACATAACCCCTCGATCGTTAGTGCCTCACTGGGCTACGATAGAGACCAGTGATATGACTGTTAGTGCCTCACCGGACTACGATTATTATTATCTGATTTGCCTGTAGCCAAGACTGGTACCATTGTTCTCATGGCATGCCACCCTCTTAGATGTCGTCAATTCCCTTCGTAGTGTTTCTTATATGTCATCTTTCCGTTGTGTTTATTTCTTTTCGTTTTAGTTGCATGTTTATTTACTGTTACATTCGATATGTATATTATGTATCTTGCTATATCCCCTGAGGACTTTGTGATCTCTCCAGGTTATTGCTAAGTTCGTTTTATAGACTAGATGGTAATTGGCGATTGCATCTTCAAAATTTCAGGTATATATATTGGTTGATATCTTTATTATGTTCCTCCGGCATTATATTTATTTTTTGTTACTTTATTCTGCTGATATGGTCTAGTTTTGTAAGCTTTATTACTCTCTATGAGCTTGTTCAGATGATTGTAAGAGTCTTATCAACTTTATTATACATTGTTTATTCTTGTTTGTAGGATTCAGTATTTTAATGCCTGGTCAATATTAGTTCTCTTGGTCTTACAATGGATTTACCTTCAGTGGATTGAGATACAAAATTATCATACTGATATATAAATATAACTACCTGACATAAACAACTTATACATAATCGAGTTGGGGTGGAGTACACTTGATACGTAGCTAGCATGTTACCGTATCCTAGTCCTACATATTTTGGGACTGGAGCATGACAACTGCTTAGTTATGTTTTAGTTGGTACACTATCTTACTTTTATTGGGAATTATTGACACGTACTCTATTCATCGCCCCCTAGAGTTGCCTAGTTGTCTTCAATTGGTATCAGAGCAAGGTTCTCTTGTATAGGCTTTATATCCTAAGAGCATAACACATGACAACTGTGAAATCTATCTTCACTAGTGAAGGCTGGTCCATAAATAGGTCTCATCTATTTGATGGAACCAACTACACATATTGAAAAACACGAATGAGTTTCTATCTCAAGTCACTAGACTTTGACCTCTAATCAATCATTATTGACGGCTACAAAAAGGCATCTATAATAGTTGTAGATAGTAACTTGATAGAAAAGCCTAATGATAGATATACGTACAGATTTGAAAAAGAAGCAAGCCAGTCTTGATGCTAGAGCCATCAATGCTTTATTTTATGTTGTAGACATGACTGAGTTTAATAGGGTATCTACTTGTACCACTTCACACGAGATTTGGAAACTTTTTGAGGTAACTCGTGAAGGTACCTCCCAATTGAAGGAGTCCAAGATCAACTAGCTTATATAAGAGTATGAGACATTCTGAACGAAGCCTAATGAAACCATCACAAATGTTTACACGTTTCCTAGACATTATTAATCCGTCTTCTTCTCTTGGCAAAGATAATAACAATCATGAGAAGATTAGCAAGGTGCTCAGGGGAATTAAAAAAAATTGGAACCCAAAGACAACTGTGATCATTGAAGGAAACGACCTCACTACAATGACGTTTGAGACACTTATAGAGAAATTAATCATGCATGAGCTGGACCTTAAGGACTTTGAAGAGTCAGCACCAAAAGAGAAGACTTAAGCCTTTAAAGCTCATCACAAGAAAGTCTCTAGCCATGAAACTGAAGTTGATGATTCAGATGGTGAGGAACATGCCTAATGGTTAGGAACTTCAAAAATTCTTGATATTTGAGAGATCGAATCAAAAGAAGAAGGACAATCAAGACAACGACACTGAAGAACCTATATGCTATGGCTGCAAGAAGACGGATCATATAAAGAAGGATTGACCAACAACAAAGAAGGGGAATCGCTATGATCGTCCAAGCAAAAGACCATCTTCATGCAACTGGTCTTGTGATGTGGACTTCGTCTTAGATGTAGGCGGGCCGGTGTTGACACTGCAACTGGTCGTGCCATGTCATGTTGTGCCTCCCTCAAACAGTTTTTCGGGCTAGCACGACTCGAAACGCTAATTGGGATGTGTCGGGTCGACCTTATCTACAAATTTTTATAAGGTTTGTGATGCCCAGAAAAGTAGCTAATCTTTACTGACGTCTTAGCGACGTACTTCTAATATGGCACATTGTAATTCAATGTCATACATCGACGTCCTTAGTGACGTTATTTAAAATTCAATTAATGACGTGCCTCATACACAGTTGGAGACGTATTGCGACAACGTAGTTGGAGACGTATTGTGATATTCCCGCGACTTAGTATACATCTTTAAAAGTGTCAGTAAACTATGTCAATAAGTCGTTAGGTTTTACGGGCTTCTCCTCCGAAATCAGAGACTCATCACTGACGTTGGACAACGAATCAATGACGTACTATATTAATGATCTCTCGTCCAAGTCTGAATACATACAACGTCGTTGGTATGTCACTGAGACATTGGTACTGGAAATATTTGGTATTGACATTGTTGAGTGCATTGCATCGTTATTCTCGCAGTTTTTGGTCGTAGCTAGGCATGAATGCGACTCAGATCTTTCACAACATGCACCTCTTTTTGTGGTTTCTTGTGTTCGTTATGTTTTGAGTTTTGTTTTAGAGAGCACAAGTGACTCATCCAACCAATTGATCAAACCAACTATTGTTAACATTGATGACTCGAACCCAACCAACTATTATTAAAATTGATTATTTTTATAACTACTGCTACTACTGCTACTAATCCTAACTACTTCCCTACTCTAAGGCCATCTCCAATGGGGGTTTGATATTACTAATTTTTTTCATAACCCTATTTCTTTGGTAGAAACTCTTTTTAGGGGGAAAAAAAAAACTTTCTTCCAACAGTATTTTCTATCCCAATTTTCCTCCTACGTGGCACTGAGTTAGATGGAAATTTTCGATGAGAGTTTCTACATGTAAAACTCTCGTAGTAATTCTCCATCCTAATATTTGATTCCACTTTCAAACTAAATTATAAAATTCTTCGTTTAATATTCTATACCTTAATATTAGTCAGCGCCAACTACGACAGAAATTGAGAACCATTGGAGATTATTTTCTTTGGTGCAATTTCTATGTAGAAAATATGCCAACTAGGATTTTTAGAAATCTTCCATGGAGAGAGCGTAAATTCCTGAGGCAGAAATCCAACTTCTTGTTACTCCTCTTTCACCACAACCCAAACCTCAGCCTAACTCGTAAGCCAAACCCCAATTAGACCCGATCCAACCCAACCCCCCTTCCTTCTTTCTCGCACATCAGTCACCCCCTCCGGTTTTCCCGCGCGAGTGGCGCGCTTGCGTCGTTCGTTCATCTTCCTTTTTTTTTTTTTCCTTCCTTTCTCTTCCCGTGTGAACGAGAGAGAGAGAGGGAGAGGGAGGAGAGTAAGAAAAGAAGATGCTGCTGATGATGATGATGGTGATGGCGGTGATGATGATGATGGTGGCGGTGGTGGCTCACATCCGGTGAACCTCGCCGGAGAAGTAGAATAACAACGACGGCACCGGCGGCAGTATGAAGAAGGAGAAGAGGAAGTTGCAGTGCTGGTTGTGGTGGCGCGTGGTGCACGCACGGCAGCCGTGACAATAGCCTCAACAACAACAACAAAGACGAATGTATATACGTTAGATCGTTTCGAGTCGGGAGGATCTAGAGAGAGAGAGAGAGAGAGAGAGTAGCTAGGAGCGTTTCCGTTTGAATCCGAGTCCAGCTGTGGCTAGGCAAGTTCTACTAACTCCTACTAATCAATCTCCGTTAATTATATTTCATGTCATGATGTATATATCCTGTGTGTTGTGGATGTTTCAAACCGAAGCCTGATTGATACTTGGAACGTCCTCGTGATCCAAAACTTCGGTGCACACACACTTGTAATGTTATTTAATCATGTTTAATATTTTGTAATTGTAATCCGTTTCCAAACGGGAACCCGGTGCATTTTCCTAACTTTCGAGCCGATTCGATCGGGACTTCGAAAATGACAACTCACGTACCTATTCCAGAAAGTCGGAGTACTCATAGATATAATAATAACTATACGTATGGTTAGTGTGTAATCAATATCAGTTGAGATCAGTGTCCGATACATGTGACATGCACCTTACAGATCATCCTGGACGGATCAAACCTAAGTTGGTATGGCGCAACGGCGCAACCTAACTTGAGAGGCCAAACCGTCCGTCGAGATACATACTAGTGCAATATCTTTCACAGTATCCGTACCTGAAGTTGGGACACGGTATCGGTTAGGTCATGTTCAGGAGAAATTATCAGGTGTTCCGGGCTCACCACTGGATGTGCTGAATGGTGAACCCGGTCCAATAAAGAATTGACATTTGGCAAATGATTTGTTTATTAAAAAATTAACTCCACACTCCAAGTCAGAAAAGGAAACAAAAAAGTTAACAAATAATTTCTCGTTAATATCAACGTTAACTTTTCAAATTAACATCACTGTTAATTTGTTAGCTTTTCAAATTAACATCACTGTTAACTTATCAAATTAACATCACTATTAACTTTTCAAATTAACATCACGGGATGAATTTTTTAAATTAACATCACTGTTAACTTATCAAATTAACATCACTGTTAACTTTTCAAATTAACATCACTGGATGAATTTTTCGAATTAACATCACTGTTAACTTTTTCGTTTCTTTTTCTGATGTGGAGTGTGGAGTTAATTTGTTAATGAATAAATCATTTGCCAAATGTCAATTCTTCATTGGACCGAGCTCACCATTCAGCACATCCAGTGGTGAGCCCGAAACACCTAATAATTTCTCCATGTCCAGACATGGGCGACAACAACTCGATCTGAACTCATAACTTGATATTATAGAAAAGTGGATATGAACCCTATAACACTATTTATTGATATGTTATTGCTACAAGTACACACCCTAGCATGTACATAATTACCCCGTTTGGTTCACTGTAATGTAATCGTAATCGTAATGTAATCAAATGAAAAAAAAAATCATTTGATTACATTACGATTACATTACAGTGTACCAAACGATTATACACCTCAAAGAAATTATGTGTCAGCATAGTTAAATCTCCGTTACATCTCTTCTAATAATGTTGCTTTCTCTGGAATGTTGTGATGGAAGTAACTATGACTTTGGAATATATTCTTCTTCGTATGTTAGGTACATGTTTTAAATGTTAACTCTCCCTTTAAAGCATTGTTGAAAGATACAATGAGGTCACATAGTACCACTCTTTGAGGGGAGTCTTCATGTTGATCATATCTTAAGCCTAAACAATAGGGTAATGTGACGACCATCTAGCTCCTTGAATTGCTCCTCTAAGCCCATCTGTCAGGTCAGGTCAGGTCTTAGCATCCAATGGTGTTTCTCAGCCTGTGCAAGCTCGTACAAGCCACCAAAAAGTCGGAAGGTCCCAAAATTTTTAACTTCTGTACATATTACTAATGTGAAATTTTTATTTTTAGATTTAGACATTAATATCATATATTTTAGAATGTCAAAAAAATAATATATTTAAAGTGGCTAGAAAAATCTTTTGTTAATTAGTATTTGTATAGGGTCCTTAGAATGTTAGAAACAGTCCTGTAAGCATCGATCGTCTTTTATGAACGTGGGTTGGACGGGGTTATCCTCAAGAAAGACGGTTGTTTGACTAAAAAAATGTTCTCAAACTACATTAATTATTAAATTTATCTTACTGTTCATGGCACTTATACGTTGCTTATCTTATTCTTATTATCACATCATCTTTACATTTGCATTATTTCCATAATTCATGCTTCTTGTCGATCCTTTGAAGAACTTGCTAGTCCGTACTGATGAACTGAGGTTGCATCGCCAGATATGTTCGCCGAGGTGGAGTCGGAGCTCTGGAGGTACGAGGTCGAAGACAGTGATGTAGAGGACACCCATCTGTGGGATAATATTTTGTGTTATGTCTTAATGTAGCTTTAGGATGTGTTTAGACCTTTTTTTTTTTTATCTATCCTTATTTTGTGTTCGGGCCACTAGACTGAACCTGGGTTGTATGACTTTTTTTCTATTATTATTTTGGGTTGTATTAAGTTATCTTTATTTTATATTAAGTATTTTCCCTCTTATCTGTGTGGATGAGATGAGATGAGATGATGACTTGTAATACTCAGGTTGTCTATTCCTCTGTAGTTAGCGTAGAGAACCACTTGTCATGTCACCATATTATTTTGGAAAATTTGAACTGTGGTGCCAATGCCATCCGTCTGGACGACTGTGGTGCCAATGCCATCCGTCTGGACGGCTGACATTAGTAGGGGGACTGGCATTTGCTGTGGGGACACATGGCACGGCAGTTTAAATTGCAGTCCCCCACTCCGTCCATTAAGGCTGTGTTTGGTAGGAAAGATGGAAAAGTGGAAGGAAGGAAAAAGATAATGATTTATTTTCCTTCCATATGGAAAGGAAAGATCATTTCCTTCATTTGTGTTTGGTAGCAAGGATGGAAAAGATAAGAGATGCATTTTTCTTTGTTTGGTACGAAAGAAAAAGTGGAAGGAAAGAAAATAAAAAATATAGGGTTTACCAATTCTACCCTCAACTAAAAACACTTATTTACCATTTGACTTCATAAATAATTTTTAAATAATACATTCATATGGGGGTATAATTGTTAATTAATACAAGCCTCCACTTTTTCTTCCACTTTTTTCTCCCACTTTTGGGGGGATTGAATTTCTTAGGTTATGAAGGAAAAGTAATCCCTCAACTTTTCCTTCCTTCCTATTTTTCTTCCATACCGAACAAGAGAAAATGAATCTTTTCCTTCACTTTTTCCTTCTCTATTTTCCTTCCTCCCACTTTTTCTTCCTACCAGGCCTCGTTTGGTTCACGGATAGGAAATCAATTCCCATGTATTTTCTATGGGGATGGGAAAGTAGAATTCCTATCAAATTTTCTTTTCTATGTTTGGTTGGTGTAGGAAAGGAAAGAAAAAATATATCATTGTTCCAACAATATCCAATGTCAACATAATTATAATGAAGAGTTAATTGGTAAAATAGGTAATAAATCAAGGCTACTTTTGTCATAATGTTTGGTAATTAATGTTGGAAAAGGAGGAGGGAAAATGAATCTCATGGGTCATGAGAGGAACCATTTTTCCTTCTATTTTCTCCCATGTCAGAAAAGTGTTTCCCAAATTTGTGGCTACTAAACAAGGGAAAGAAACAAGTTTCCTTTCCGGATTCCTTGAATCCGTGAACCAAACGAGGCCTAAGAATTATTGGGGGAATGATTTGGCATGGTGACCGTCATATAACAAAGGAAATATGAAGGCTAATTTGGCGGTAAACAGCTGTGGATTTCAGTAGGGGTGTGCATCGGTCGGTGGTCGACCTATTTGGTCCCAACCGAAGTCGAACCGAAGTTAATCGGTTTGAAAATAAATAAAACCGAACCAAACCAACCAAATGGTCGGTTCGGTTTTGAAACCAACTGACTTGGTTCGGTTTGGATCGGTTCGACTTGGTCGGTTTTGATCACATAAAAAAATGGACTGTATGCTCTCTTTCTTTGTGAAACCTCAGTCAACTTGTACTTTGCAACAGTAAATACAATTCAACAGCTTCAATTCAACCTGTGCTTTGCAGGTGGAGAAAAATGTCAATTGTACATATTAAAAAAATTATATACATTCAACCAAAGGTCTCATTCATGTGCACATGAGCAATTAGAAAAGAATATGAGCCGCAAGCACTCCTCTTTGAGACTAGAGAGAGAGAGAGAGAGAGAGAGAGAGAGAGCTCTTTCAACTTCTACTTGATAAATGGCTGTGATGTGAATAAATGAACCAAACCGGTATAATACAACCCAATGAACCCATACCCAACCGGCCAATCCTAATTATTTAACAAGGCTTTGGTTCGGTTCGGTTCGGGTTAGACGGTTTTTGGCATAACCAAGTCGTGAACCGAACCAAATCGATCGGTTTTGAAAAAATTGAAGTCGAACCAAACCAAATGAACCATCGATTAGGTTTAAAACCAATCGGTTCGGTTTAGCTTTGTTCGATTTGGTCGGTTTGACTTAATTGTGCACAGTCCTAGATTTCAGTAGGGGATCATCAATAAGATACAATGATGAATAAAGGGTTATGATGCATGAAACTCAATTTTATAAATCTCCATTGAAGATGGCCCAAGTGTTTATCGACCCATTAATTGAGCAGTTCTGCATTGGTTAAATTTTATGCCAAACGATAAGTGGAAGAAGGAAAAAAAAAGGCAAATGTTAAAGGTCATCCCCTTTTTACTAAGGGCCACCAACTTAAAATTTTTAAAAAATTACAAGTTTGCCATTTTCAAAACACTAAGGGCAACCAAATTTGAAGAAGAGGATGGCTACAGTGACTGCAGGCCAAGCCTGTAGTCCTAAGTAAGTTGAGGACTGCAGGCCTAGCCAGCAGTCCCCAAACCGACCTGTGCCATAGCACTACGGCGCTCACCAGTTGTCGTCCCCCACGAGCATCAACCACCGCCCCGTGCCATAGCACTGATCGCGCCAAGAGTCGAGCGGCCAAAAGCTCGGTGGCGGAGCAGCCCTGTCAGTCGCGCGTCGACTTTGCTCCCAACGCTTTCTGGTGAGCGTCGTAGTGCTGTGCCCGTGCGCCTTCGACGTTCCGTGCCGACGCCGCGTGCAGCAGCCGGAGGGGGGGTGAACGGGGAAGGGGGGCTGTCGGAGGGGGAAGGGGATTTTGTGGAGGAGGGGGGAACGAACGGGAAGGAGGGGTTTTGGGTTTTGTTTTTTTTGTTTTCTTTTTTTTCTTTAGTAGCCCTTAGTAAAATGGTTCATTTTAGGTTGCCCTTAGTAAAAATATAAGTGTAGGATGGTTGCCCTTAGTTGGTTGGTGGCCCTTAGTAAAAAAGGGGTGACCTTCAACATTGGAAAGGTTTTCACTTGTGTGGTTACAAGGAAAAACAAAAGCAGAAAGGGAGAGAGAAGCTCATATAATAACATTTTCATTTTATTTTCCTCTTCATTTCGAGGAGTACTGAATTCATAAAAGTCGAAGCAAGTGGAGTGGATGATGCGCGGATGCCACCGCTGGTGCTCATCGATTTTATAGAAAGTCCAAGTTTTATTATGTCATATAATATTCGAAATTTGCGCTTAAATTTTTATATTGTTCAAAAGAGAATTTGGTCTCGTCCTGACGGTGGACTGGAAATGACTGTCCAAAATGGAGACCCAAAATGGAGACGTAATGTCACGACCCGATCCCAAATTATTGGGTCGAACCGAATCATACCCAGCCTGCACCGTTGTGAGACGGCGGCAGTAAGCTGTTCTATACGCAGGTATTCACAACAACATCTATACATTTGTCACAACTCAATATACGAAAATTTTAAAACTTTTATTCAACAATTGAAAAGTACAACTGGAAATGAAAGAACTGAAATAAAGTGCTGAATTCAAAATTAACAAAACTCCAAAATAATGAAACTAGAAAAACTGGAAACGACTAGCTAAGCGGTCGGCTCGTCGGCCTCAGGTCCTGCGTCCTCCAAGGGGGACTCCGACAACACCACGGGATACAAAACCGGGTCATAGTAGCTATTGTACAATAGCTCAGCATCCTCAATGTCACCTAAAAATGTTGTCTCCAGTCAAGAGGGAGCTGTAGACCTTTAAAAATGACAGTCACGCTGAGTTGATCAAGACAGAGTCAAAAGTCACGCTCAGTTGATCCAGACAATATTTTACAAATCACGTTGGAAGATAGCTCATCATTTGTCAGAGAGTCATTATGACTGACAGCACGACAGTCGAAGAATGTCTCTTCGTATGCCACGTATGCACAGAACTCGAGAGATCACCGCCGTCTATTGCGTGACTTTCGAAATCTTCTTCAGCAAGACTCAGCCTTCATCGAGTTGGCGTACCAAAAAGAGTTTCTTGTCATTTAATGCGACTGACAAAGCAATCACTGTCAGAGATTTTGTGTCAGTCAAGTCATGCCAAATCAAGACAGCTGGCAGTCCTATCTCAAGTCTGCGTGTATCTTTGAGTTCTTCACCTCAAGTTTGCGTGGATTCGGAAGTTTTCTTCCTCAAGTCTGCGTAGATTTTGAAGCTTTTTGCCTCGAGTCTGCGTGGATCCTGAAGCTTCTTGCCCCAAGTTTGCGTGGATTTTGAAGCTTTCTACACCGAGTTTGCGTGGATTTCGTCTTCAACAAGTCTGCGTAGATTTCATCTAATTGGAGTACGTGGCAGCCATGCCACTGATCTCTCGCCTGCGTGTCCTGTAACTTGCACACGACTCATGCATGATCGCCATGTGTCCAACAGTTACAGGCCACGTCCAGTAACTGCTCACAACCTTACGTATATTAAATCCTGCGTGATTTTCAACTAAGCACAGGCTGTGAAGACAGTTATCTTTTCAGTTTTATTTTCGACTCTATAAATAGAGTTCTTTTTCTCATTCATTGTACAGATACACTGATATCTACTGTCAAAATTTTGAGAGCTTTTCTTCTTCGCATAGTCCAAGGGATAAAGCGATCGTCTTCTAGATCGGATTCCCACAGTTGTAATTTTCCCAGAAATACAACAAATAAAGAGAATTTCTTTATGGAAAATAAATTGACGACTCTGCTGGGGATAACCATCTCCTCTTCTGAGATGGCAACAACTCAATGCGATACTTCGTCAATCGGCTCGACGAAGAAGGTGATGACGATCAAACTCGATCAACTCGCCTATGAAGAAATACAGCGGGCTAAGGGTGGCAAGCCCACTCCAGCCTCCATTACCACTGCCAAATCGAAGGGACACTCTGTCTATGTCCCTAAGAATCAGTTGGTAGTCAATAGTAAAGTCTCTGCCACAGTGTCTACTCCTAACACTGGCAAGAACTCTACTGCAAGCACGCACACTCTTGTGCGCTCGAAGATGACAGCATTCAAAAGTCATGCTGACAGCACTGGTTCTTTAACCAAGTCTGTTCCAGTGTGCAATCTCACACCCAAAAGTCACGCTGACAGCACTGGCTCCTTAGCCAAATCTGTTCCAGCGTGTCTCTCTAAAACCAAAAATCACGTTGACAGTACTGGCTCTTTAGTCAAATCTGTTCCAGCGTGTAATTCTAAAATCAAAAGTCATGCTGACAGTACTGGCTCTTTAGCCAAATCTGTTCCAGTGTGCAAATTCAATCCCAAAAATCACGCTGACAGTACTGGCTCCTTAGCCAAATCTGTTCCAGCGTACAAATTCAACTCTAAAAATCATGCTGATAGTACTGGCTCCTTAGCCAAATCTATTCCAGTGTGTAATCCCACATTCAACAGTCACGCTGACAGTACTGGCTCCTTAGCCAAATCTGTTTCAGCGTGTAATTCTAAATTCAAAAGTCACGCTAACAGCTCTGGTTCTTTAACCAAATCTGTTTCAGCGTGTATTTCATCCAAGAAGAATGGCTCTTTAGCTATCTCTTCTTCTTTACCAAGTTCTCCTAGAACTGGGGGTGGTCTTCCACACAAAGTCCCTTCGAAAAGGAATAACTCTTTAGTTGTTTCTTCTGCTCCTGTAGTTTTTACTTCAGGAACTGCTTTGACTGACACTTTTGTTAGTCAAAGGAAAGGAGATGGTCTTTTGACTACTCTTCCTTCTGGACATTCTATGTCTCAAAACTTGAATGAGTCTAAGAAGAAACATTCCTTAATGTCTTCTTCTATGACTTCTTCAAATTGGGCACAGAATTTGTCCATAAAAGAGGGTCTGTTACCAACTCCTAATCAAAGGGATGGTTCAACTCTTCCTTCTCTGCAAATATCCAGATCAATGGAAGAAAAACTCCATGTGTTACCTACAACTGATCTAAGAACAAAACTGAACACTTCTGGCGTTAAGAAACTATACCAGTTGGAAACAAGGATAAGAGATCCAGATGCAGAGTATGCAAGAAACTATGTGGCTCATATTAATCACTCTCTGTATAATCAAGAGCCATCAAGACCCAAGAACAGGAAATATACTCCTCAATCTTCACAAACAGATTTACGAGAACATCTTCAACAGAAGAGAAGGAGTAATTCTATGACAAAAGATCATGCTGAATGTGACTTCTATCCAAGAGTCATAATTCAGTGCAGATGTCAATCAATAGTTCAAAACCATGGTGATCATGAATGTGACTTCCAGCCGATAATCACAATGCAATGCAGATGTCAAACTAAATGACAATCTGTCTTTAATCGGATTCAGTGTGAACCTATACCTGATGAAGATGAGCCTTTGTTTGCTTCTGTCAATATGACCTCTCGGGATACTGGGGGTAGAAATGATAGTCCAGATGGAGTATATAGAAACACCAGAGCAAGAGTCTTAGCTTCTAGTCAAAAAAAACTTGGTCTCTGTAGATGATTCTGAATTTCTGGGAGAATCTAATTTCCCATCTCTTCCTACTGGGAGTAGTTCTCCTCTAACTGACTTTGATGCACGAAGCAGTGATTCAGAGCATACAATATCCACAAGTTCATCAATAATCCCTCGTACAGTCACAACATATATGGTTGATGGGAATACTGACGAACCTTCTTCTTCCATGACTCCTCAAGAACAAAGAATTGCTTCTTTGGAACAGCAAATGAGGTCTATGGCTGATAATATGAAGTCAATGTACGAACTCATGGCAGCCCAACTGCAAAATCAACAGACTGTACCAGAAGCTACACCAATTGACACTGGTGTAAGTCCAGTACATGTTCCTCCAGCAGTCCAGTCCAATACTCCTGGGCAAGTTCAACCAGTTTCTAGTCTCTCTGGAGCTGGGGGTAGTGCTTACAATGTTGTTCCCCCTCCCAACTATTCTCTACAAGCTACAACTCCACAATCCTTCGGAGTTGTTAATGAAGAATTGAGGAATCTCAAAACTCAATTCGAGACATTCAAACAGAAAGATGGTTTACAAAGGTTAGACATCAAGCAACCTTATTCGATAGAATGGAAGCAAGTATCGTATCCTCCTAAATACAAGCCTCCTACTATCTCATTCTATGATGGAACCACTTCTCCAAGTCAATTTATTAATCACTTTGAAGTGATGACTGACCAGTTGCAACCAAGTGATGCCCTCCTTACTCGGGTATTTATTGGATGTCTCAAGGGAACTGCTTATGAATGGTATAGAAGTCTCCCAGATGGGTGCATTACTTCATTTGTCGATTTCAAACAGATGTTTCTTGAACGGTTCTAGGAAGGGCTCAATGACATGACTATGTCTGCTCTTATTAGAATCAAGCAGAAAAATAATGAAACTACAGAGGATTACATTGAACGGTTTCGAAGAGAAGCTCTGAAGATGCCTCTTGGAACTCCTGATGCTGTCACCATTGACACATGCAAATCAAACTTGTTGCCAATCATCAGCATGTGGACAGGATTCACCCAATTTCAAGACTGGCCTTCTTTCATAGTTAGTGCCAAAGCTGCAGAAATTAGTGCTGAAACCTTCAAAGGCTTAGGAGTGCAGATGACTCCCAAAGAAACAGGTCAAGGTGCTAACAATAAAAATAATGCTCGCAAGGGAAAAGAAACTCTTGAAGTTAATCTTCAGAGCAAAGATGCATCAACTGTTCAAACTCCTGCCTCTACAACTCAACAATCAAGAACACCTCGCCCCAAAGAAGAATATTCTTTTGACGACGACGATGTCCTTGGTATCTTTGAATGTCTGCTGAAAGGTAATAAAATACAATTACCTGAAATCAAGAAACCTGATGAAGCTGGTAAGACAGATCATCCCAAATACTATCCATACCACAGAATGCTGGGTCATATAATTCGTACATGTTATGTACTGAAAGAAAAGATCCAAGAAATGATTAAGTCTGGAGCTATCTCTCTTATTCCAAAAGAGAAGACCGTCACCTCCAACGTCGTCTCTATGCAATTTGGAGATTTCCCTCCTCAACTCCTTGAAAGTGGGATCGTTCCTATTCCCAAGGCAACTCTTGAAATAGTGAATGTTCCTCCTCCACAGTCTGAAGGATTGGTGCCAATCACTTTGAAGACTGGAGAAATCATGTGGATTCATCCTGATCTAGTGGCATACTTTGAATCTCCTTCTCCTCAAAAGTCCAAGAAGTCTGGAAAGATTAAAACATGTCATATGACTTCTCTCGGATCTACCTCTGACACAGAGCCAAAAGATAAAGAAGAAGCACTTGTTAGTGCTACTCGAACGGGGAAACCTTATCTAAAGGATTATTCCAAGAATCCTGAAGATACTCCTGATATCCCTCCAGCTGATAAAGATGCTCCTAATGTTCCTCCTGAAGAAGAATCATCTACTGCACCTGTTCCTTCAACTACATCGGTTGAACCTGTTCCTCCCAAGCCTACAGTTCTGGAGAAAGGCAAACAACAGGCTCGGTTTGATAAACCAATCAAGAAGTCTCCTCCTCTTGGACTTCAGAAGCCTTATAATTTTGACATTTTAGCTCAGCTTGCTAATACTCCAGCTAGAATGTCCCTCTTTGAACTTCTACGTCTTTTCAAAGAGACTCGGGAGACATTAAGTGAAGTACTTCTTCAAGCTGACTCTTGTCTTGCTCAATTAAAGAAGCCAGATGCAGAACCTGCCACTTGCTTACATTGCAACAGTGTACTGGAGATTATCCCAAATATCACCTTTACACAAGACGACATGCTACTGGAAGACAATCGACATGATCGGCCTCTCTATTACACCGGTTATATCGATACAATGAAGATAGATCGTATCCTCATCGACCCAGGGTCTGCTATAAGCATAATGCCAAAGAGTCTATTGGATGAACTAAAAATCCCTCTTCACAAGCTCTCCAAGACGGTTACTACTATCCTGGGATTCAATCAAAGCCGAAGCGAGCCTTTGGGAAAGATTCATCTGAAGCTTCAGATAGGTGATTTCAGATCTAAAGTCACTTTCTATGTGATTGAGATCGTGGGATCCTATAATCTTCTTCTGGGGAGGCCCTTTCTTCATGAAAATAATATGGTGCCTTCTACTCTTCATCAGTATTTTAAGTACATTGACAGCAATGGAAGAGTACAAAAAGAAGTTGCTGATATAAATCCCTTCCATGGGGTTAAAGCTTATTTCAATGATTCTCGGATGTACAAAGAAGAGTATACAAGGATCATACAAGCCATGGAGAAAGAGGATTCACAAAGTGAGACCTTAATAATCCCTGTTAAAGGTTGAACTA
The DNA here is from genome assembly GCA_029216955.1 of Iris pallida. Lineage (NCBI taxonomy): Eukaryota > Viridiplantae > Streptophyta > Magnoliopsida > Asparagales > Iridaceae > Iris > Iris pallida. The sequence continues at coordinate 4,205,257 of JANAVB010023000.1, read as the reverse complement.
CTCAACAACAATCTCCCAAACTCTCTGGAGAAGGTTCTTTAATCATTCCAGTGAGTGGACGGATCCCTCCACTATCTCAGTCATCTACTCAAGATACTCTGATCATTCCTGTTGGAGGACGGACTACTCTTCCATCTCAAGTTTCAAGGGAGCTCACCTCTTCTGAGCCATTTGTTATCGATCTTAATCGAAACAAAGCTTCTTCTTCTTCTTCTTCTCCCCCTTTAGTCATTGACTTGGCTAAAATCTCTAAGGCCCAGCCTTCTCCCAATGTAAATACTGCTGCTTTTACATTTAATGAAAAGTCTCCACCTTTGCAGTACGCTGATGTATGCAATTATGTTCATAGTTATTTACATCTGTTAGATAACTTGAGCACAATAACCATTGGAGTTGTACAGACTGTTCATACAGATGTATCCCTAGAACCTGTACAATCTTCATACTTTCTAGTTCCCAGCAGAAAGCCAGGAGATATTCCAATATTCTTCTACAAAGGGCCCTAAAGTCCTTCTGATTTAGAAGATGATGACAGAAATGATGATACTGGAAGATTACAACTACGCCGTTATAGTCAGCAATCTAAAGACATCATCAAAAATATGGGCTATGACTTCAGGAATGGCCTCAATGATGGAAAAGGAAGAAAAATGCCTGTTCGTATTCCTCCTCTGAAATATGGAAGGACAAAATACGGATTGGGCTATATTGCTCCTACTCCTTTTATCAATATTATCCATGAAGATCCTGAGTCTGACGAAGATAAAAGATCTGATTCTTCTAGTACCACTTCTTGGGATTCCGATACGAGTATCGGGGACTTCTACTGCAACATTTTGTCTTCTAATATGGTTTCTATTGACTGTTTTGAAAAATGATTCATACTTGACGGTTCATCCGTTCATCTGACGGTTCATCCGTTCATTAATGCCTGACGGTTCATCCGTTCATCCATCCGACGGTTCGCCCGTTCATTATAATCTGACGGTTAACCCGTTCATTCATCTAGTCTTTTGATTTCCGAGTCTAAAGATCATGAAAAATTGAGTTCAAAGATATTTTTATGTCTGAATTCTATTTTTTCCAATCAGTATTAAACTAAGATCATTTCTGGTTTAATATCATCTGATAGAATTACAAAGTTTGTTTGTATATTCTATTCTACTGAAATATGTCATGTATTATTTACCTCTGAACATATTTTCTATGAATCTATCATTATCAAAACAGCAAAACCAAAAGTCAGATCAAGAACTTTCATTTGTTGTCATTTTATAATCAAAACATGGAATACAAGTGAAAGTGAAAAAAAAAGGGGGAATTCACTTGCTTGGAGTTATCAGCTCCCTAATACGATCTAGAACAACATTCAGTTTCTCTTCATGAGTTTTTCTAACTCTTTCTGCTGCTACAATTGTAACATTCTGTTCATCAAAAGTAATGATGGCAGACTGGCGACGATTGGCTTCTTCAATCTGTTCCGCCTGCATCTGTTCCCGTTCCTTCTGAAGAATCTCACAACGTTCGGCTTCAAAGATATAAGCCGTAGCAACCTCAGCTTGTTTGTTTCCATGACAGCAATGCGCTCTTGAAGACGAGCTAATTCCTCTTTCAACTTCTTCAATTCTCCAGTCTTGGATGTGTTGTCTTTTTTCTAAAAGCTCTACTCATTGACGAGCAGCTAATATTTCTTCGCCCTTTTCTACTAATTTTTCAGTAGAAGAGGCAAAAAATGCTTCAAGAGCTGCCTGTTGAGACCGTACTTCATTCTCTAGTTGCTCAATCTCAGCTACAGTCAAAGATTGAATGTCCTCCTTCTTGGTCTCCCAGTATTTTCGGATAGTTACCTCTAACTCATCCAGGAGATATTCGAAGAAGATGCACTGAGATGCACAACCAGCATGTCGCAGCACCATCAGTGGGAATTTGACCATAGTTCTGAGATCAGAAAAGGGCATAGCTTCATCCTTCAAGAATCGTCTGGAATATGTATCTAAATATGAATAAATGATCTCCGGATATATTCCCAGGGTTCTTGCTAGCCCAGTCTCAAATCCAGGAGTTGCTGTCATCATGGAAGAAGAAGCTTGAATATTCTCTATCCTCGGAACAGAAGTATGTGCGACATGAGAAGTTGGCAAGTGTGAACTCCCTTCATCAGCATCAGCTTGGATAAGCGGAGCATGAGTCGAGCTCATTGCTGCAGCTATTCCTACAATTAAAGAAAAATATGATCAGCATTTAAAGGCAGAGAAACAGCGGAAACAGAATCTAAAATAAAGTTCTACCTGGCTGAGGTTCATATTCAGTATGTGGAGGGAGTTTTGCTTCTTCTCGCAGCCGGTCCATGACTGTATCCGATACTTGCTTTATATGGCTGCTTTCAGCTCCAGAATTACTGGGTGCTACAGCATTGTTCGGTGATTGAACAAGTTCAGGGCTAAAATCCATTTTGTTTCCCTTCACTTTATCCGCATCATAAGGAGTTGAAGTGTCAGCATGCCAGTCTTCTCCTCCTTCAGCTTCTTCTTCTTCTTCATCTTCAGGATGAGCTTCTGATTCAGAATCAATGATATTTACATCTTCATGAGCCTCTGGAACAATGACGATAGCAAGCTCAGTATTGGCTGCCGGTTCAGTTGTCTCTGGAATATCGGGTCGAAGAATGATATCTTGACAAACATTCTTTAACAGATCATCAGCAGCTGATAGCTCAGACGCCGGCACGTCTTCATCGCCTCTGGCCAAAGAAATATTTTCTTCAGCTTGAAATTCAGGAACTTCTGGCTGTTTGATAGCTTCTTCCGGAACTGTTGCTTCTTCAGAGTAATCAATCTGGTCATCCAGTGCTTGAATGACGCCTTCTGTCCCATGCTCAAATGGGATTATCCTCGTCTCCGAGGGTTTAATAGCTACTCCACTTGTGGTGGGAGCAGTTGTTTTCTGAGCTTGAACAGACTCTACTTCAGTCTGTTCAGTTGAAGCTGTTGCAAGGTGAATATCATCAGATTCGGTCTTCTCAGTAGAAGTTGCTTCATTGATTTTCGGCAAAGCTCCTCCACTCATGATCGTCTCTAGGAGTTTATTGCCCTTAATTTTGCTGACAGACTTCTTAACATATTTGTCTCTTGACCTCCTTATTAAAGGAGCGTCGTCTTCATCTGTCTCTTCGTCCCTATCAGCGGCATCGTCTTCATCAACTGAGATACCGCCCAAAGATGAAGTAGCAGTCACCGAGACCCCTTTATTCTTGTTCTTGGATGTTTGAGACCTAGTACTCCTCTTGGAGACAGTCTCAGATTCGTCACTTCTCTTCCTCTTGGAAAGAGATATAAATATAGGAGGAAGAACCTCATCAGGGAAATTTCCTTCCTGGAATAATTTATAGGGAGGATCAACTTCTGTTGTCTCATCCTCGGGTTCTAAAGGAAAGTGCTGAATAACAATTTTCTTCTTTGACCTCTTCGATGGAGCTGGATCATCCTCTGCAACAAAGGTCTTCAGATTAAAACTCGGTCTAAAGGTGCTCGACGACACATAGAAGCGTGCATACGTATAAAGCATCTTTGGCCCCGAGCTAGACAAAGGATTAGGCATAGAGAATACGACCTTTGTATCTCTAGCCGCAAAATATCTCCAAGCTCGAGCTCCGTCGATGAGTCCTCCACGAGCAGATAAACAAGTAGTGGCGTTCCAACGTGGAGTTGGTCATACCCGAATTGTCTGGCAAATCGGCTTGGTAAATATGGTTCCAGATATGCCATTTCTTCGTGACGGTATACTAGATGAGAAGGCCGGATCCTCTGTAACCATTGGAAGGCTACATCATCTAGCCGGTTTCCCATATCTCCGTCCATCATATTTAAAGGCATATTTTCATAGCCCGATGGTGGAGGGACACATTGGATCGACCAATATGATGCCCGATTCAAGATATTTCTGCATTCTGGGAGGGTGTGAACCTTCCAGAACGTCTCTCCAGAATACCTCTCCAGAAAAAGACTGCTACTCCCTCCTGCCCCTGGAGGTATCAGACCATCATGATGAAGGAGAAGCCAACCATATAAAAATGTGAAAGGCATCTCTATCCTTGGGAATTCTTCAGTCATCAGCCTCTGAGCAGACAGCATGGTAGTCACAAAATTCCGAAGACCTGCATTCAGTCTACAGGTTATCGCCGATAATAAATCCAACTTATAACCATACACAAGGCGCACCGCCGCAAAGATAACGCCTCTGTGTATCCTGTCCAAGGAGCTGGAGCCAGGAACGATGAATCTTCTTAACCACAGGGATAGGAATCCGGCCAGATGACCGTTCCTCGACAGACTCTTGCTACTCTGCCTCACATAAGAGCTGAAAGTGGTTCCAGCTTTGAACTCGTACCAGTCTTCAGTGATAGTAAAATTTTTGCAATCATATTTCTCCAGCAGATAAGTGATTTCACTTTCAGAAAGAGGCTTGAAGTTGCTAATCTGGTACCACCTCTTCTCATTATTTTCTTCTCATCCTTTTCACGATTCATGAAAAGGTATGACATCCACTTCTGTATGTGGTTACCGGCTTCATCTTTGGAACCCTTATAATATAGAGTACATGTGCCAAAATGGCACATCATCTCTTCAAACAGATGTACCATCTCTGGGTTCTGTTCTGACAGAAAGTTCAGCTCTTCTGTCGTGGGAACATACTCCTCATACGGCATTGAGCCTGAAGGCAGGTATGAGATGTATTCCATCTCGTGAAGGACGAAGCCCATCTCCCCTTTTGGGGTCATAAAGGTCCCCGTCCTATGGTTGTACCTCTCAACCAAAGCCAGGAACAGAAAAGGGTTAGGCTTGAAGCCGTAGGATGAATTGACGACGGCATCATAGAGATTTATCTTCTTCAGCTCAGTTTCAAAATTCTCTAAAGCCCAGTGGACTAAATTCCTCCATCTCACATTCTCCTGATTCATTAGACCATTCATCCTTGGCGTCGAATCGGTCGGATAGAATGCATTCTTGTTGGACATAAATTCGTTTATGAAAATGGACATCCTAAACGGCATCAATATGGCTGAGTCTTCAGGTGGTATGCATCCAGGCTTCAGACCCCGAAACACTGATACATGATCCTCCGGGGCACTGAAAAATCCCTCTTTCCTGTAAATAATACGGCTTGCTTTCGCCTGCTGATATTCTGTCAAATACCAAGACATCTTTCTCGGATAGCTGGCATGCATAAGTCTCATGATTGACAAGCCCCGAGAAACCTTTGGCCAATACATGGGTTGTTTCACATCCCCCTCAAAGCAGAAGCACACCTTCTCCCTAATGCCCTTTGGCTGAGATTTTTGTGCTATAGCATCTCCGAACAAGAATGCTGGTTTCTTGTGGGATACCAGATCCAGACTCTGGAAAGGTTGTCCATTCATCAAACAGAGTAAGGTTGTGTGGTCTTGATTGGTTAACAGTGAAAGTCTTGCTTCAGGAAGATCAAATTGAGGGAATGTTATGTGAGATAGATCATGCTTAAATGAGATACTCAAGCACCCTTCAAAATCTGCTTCTTCGCTTCGGATGTTCACTACAGGAAATGACAGAAGACAGAATCAGATATATCTATGTCTATGTGTGTCTTACAGTATTTTGAAGGAAAATTCAAAAGTCATGCAGACTTCACATGGATATACTACAGTGACATGCTCAGTGATTTATTCACGCAGACGATTAATTCACGCAAAGCTCAGACAGACTAGGATGAAAGTCATGCATCATTTGCCAGAATCACATTTAAGTGAAAATGACAAGAACACACTGACAGGTCAAGACTAATCTATCCAGAGGATGACTCTCAGAAGTCTGCGTGAATAATTCAACATTGACATCTCTGCCAATATATGAAAAATCATGCAGAGTCGTCATAGAAGCTGCGTGACTTTTTCAACATCGACATTTTCTGCCAAATTAAAAAGTCACGCAGAGTCATGAGAGCCATGTTCCTTTTTGCGTGAAACACAGAGCTTCGTAAACACGAAGATGTGAAGTATGGCTAACCCTAAAGAGGGGGCATACTTTGTTAATATCCTTTGCCCTAAAAAGGGAGGGATATATTTCTGAAACTTCATTATTTGTTTTAAAGATCCTAAAAAATTCTATGTGGAGGTCATCTTCATCGTCTTCAACAGTTTATGTTCTCCCATCACTTACGATGTATAGGAGCTTGTGGGACTTCATGTCGAGGAAGTTTGTCAGTAGTGGCACGCGAAGAAGTTGCGGGGGCTTTCCCCTTGGCCTGAGCATCAGCTTTCTTGGGAGCCATTTCGGCTGAGAAAGGAGAAAAAGAAGTCGGGGAAGAAGAAGTTCGTCGGGGAAGATGAAGTTCTCTTCTGTGGGTTCTCTCTTTCAAACGCAAGTAAAGAAAGAAAGAAGTAATCTATGGCTTATTTATAGGCTCATAAAGAATTCTAAATGACGGCAAAGTTATTATTGCCTCGATATTTAGAGATTTGCACGGGATCCTAACAGCACAGAATCCCAACAGTCCAATCATCTCGGAGTAAATCTCTCATTGAAGTCATCTCAGCGTGACTGATTCCATTTTATCATCTCTATTTCAAAGTATTTCGAAATAATTTATCATTTTTCGAAAACTTTGAAGGGGGTTTTGTAGACCTTTAAAAATGACAGTCACGCTGAGTTGATCAAGACAGAGTCAAAAGTCACGCTCAGTTGATCCAGACAATATTTTACAAATCACGCTGGGAGACAGCTCATCATTTGTCAGAGAGTCATTATGACTGACAGCACGACAGTCGAAGAAGGTCTCTTCGTATGCCACGTATGCACAGAACTCGAAAGATCACCGCCGTCTATTGCGTGACTTTTGAAATCTTCTTCAGCAAGACTCAGCCTTCATCGAGTTGGTGTACCAAAAAGGGTTTCTTGTCATTTAATGCGACTGACAAAGCAATTACTGTCAGAGATTTTGTGTCAGTCAAGACACGCCAAATCAAGACAGCTGGCAGTCCTATCTCAAGTCTGCGTGTATCTTTGAGTTCTTCACCTCAAGTTTGCGTGGATTCGGAAGTTTTCTTCCTCAAGTCTGCGTGGATTTTGAAGCTTTTTGCCTCGAGTCTGCGTGGATCCTAAAGCTTCTTGCCCCAAGTTTGCGTGGATTTTGAAGCTTTCTACACCGAGTTTGCGTGGATTTCGTCTTCAACAAGTCTGCGTAGATTTCATCAAATTGGAGTACGTGGCAGCCATGCCACTGATCTCTCGCCTGCGTGTCCTGTAACTTGCACACGACTCATGCATGATCGCCATGTGTCCAACAGTTACAGGCCACGTCCAGTAACTGCTCACAACCTTGCGTATGTTAAATCATGTATGATTTTCAACTAAGCACAGGCTGTGAAGACAGTTATCTTTTCAGTTTTATTTTCGACTCTATAAATAGAGTTCTTTTTCTCATTCATTGTACAGATACACTGATATCTACTGTCAAAATTTTGAGAGCTTTTCTTCTTCGCATAGTCCAAGGGATAAAGCGATCGTCTTCTAGATCGGATTCCCACAGTTGTAATTTTCCCAGAAACACAACAAATAAAGAGAATTTCTTTATGGAAAACAGGAGCAAGTACGAATATGTATCTCATATTTCAAGTAATAATGGAAAAATGCAGTCTAAACAGTTGAAACAATATTTTTCAGCATTTTAACAATTGAAAACAATGTGATTTGAAAGTGTAATCGTCTATGACCGGCTTGGGTTAAACAATAGCGTCCTAGCTACGCGATACGGTTTATCCCCGTGTGTAAGAGGGGTAAGCTCGCACAATCATGCAATATGGGGGGTATTGGTCATAAACGTTACATATTTTTTCCCAATCCCCACAATCAATATCCATCAATATTTGAACCCTATGAGAGGGTTCCGTGTAGCAATGTGGTTTAAACATGCAGCTTGACAATTACTAAATAAAATACAAGAAAATATAACCGTAACTTGCCTCTGTTAATTGACTGGATCGGGAAAGTCGGTACCGAGGAGGATGTCAAGTTCGTCTCCGAGATCCTACAGTTGAGAACCTTGACTTAGAATCATAATGAAACCATTCTAGGTATGCTAGTTACAATCTCTAGAAGTAGTCCCTAGTCAGGTTTTAAGTTATTTAATAATCTACCGAAAATCTAGCGTCGCGACTACGTTCGTTATCTTTTTAATTAAATAAGTCGGTTACTGATTAATTGGAAAAAAATAGCAATTACCTTTTAATTTGGCAAAACTTTGTATTTTAAATATATATATATAAAACTAGGCTTTTTCTTTTAAATGAGAAAACATGTGAATTACTAGATTATAAATTATGAGAAAACTTATTAATTTTTCTTTATGAAATAAATATCCATTTTTTATATCCTACGCACTAAATGGCAAAAATAACATTTCCAGAAAAATAATAAAAGCTACGCTACACAATACAGGCTCACAGAGAAATAAAGGAAAACTGGGCTTATGCCCTTTACAAATTATTTACATAAATTAATTAATTACTAAGGCGAGCTCTGAGTGTCGCGAACGGTCCAAATAGTAGGTCGAAGCCCTGCAACCAGAATGCTAAAAGGCCAGTACTAGTTCTAAATAAATTTTAAGTATGAAAAAAATAGGAAAGGGTCTCAGACTTGGTCTTGCAATCTCATGTTGCTGGCTAACGCCTCAACGTACAGGATATCCTGTAGCATTTGCGTTTCGCCGAGGCTCATCCGACCAATATGGTCGTCGCCTAACGGGGATACGAAACTCCAAAAATCCACTTTCAAATCGACAAAACCACTTTTGTAATTCATTTGCAAAATACCGAATTTGAAAATAGAATCCCATTTTAAAATACTTTATTTTTGAAAACTTTCCCGAAAATTTGGGCAGCATCTCCTCTGTAATTGGGACAACCAAATCCTGGGACGGTGCCAAAAGTCAACATAAACAATATCCCGAACCAGGGAAACAACCCTAACCATCCATAATAATATTCACACAGAAATAATATCCCACAACCAACACAATACAGATAAAAGCCGGTATAAATATAAAATCGAACCGTAACCGAAACTCATCGAAAATGTACGCATCCAGCGTAAAACCGAACTACCGAAATATACCGCTGCGATGAATGTCGCGTGTATCCCCGCAATAGAGTCGAAACGATCCCCGTAACGGGGTCGAGACCGCGTCATCACAGACTATTCTAATGGGGAGGGACACGGGGATACGGAAACTACCTCGGGTGCTCGGCTAGAGCTCTCAGATGATAATAAAGAGAATAATCCTCGCAAGCACGAAAAAATCACGAATAATGAGACAACAGCTCAGAATGCGGAATCGGAAAACCCAAAACCACAGCAGTCCCGAAACAGAGCGTCCACGAGGCCGCAGAACGCAACCAGAGATGTTGGCTCGGGGCCGAGCACGGACAGCGGGTCGGGGGTCGCCGGACAGTGGCCGAGGGGCGCGGTCGAAGGAGACGCGGCCGAGGAAGGCGCTGGACGGGGGCTGGGCGCGCTGGAGGCCGGCAGAGATGGTCGCGGTCGGCGGGGCCGGCGCTGGAGGGGGTTGTGGCCGGGGGAGGCTGGCCGGAGTGGAGCGGAGCGGAGGGGCGCGCGCGGGGTGCTGGTGGCGAGGTCGCCGGAGGCGCTGGAGGGAGGCCGGAGTTGGCCGGCGGGGATCTACGGCACGGGAGGGATAGCTCTGGAGGGGAGAGATGGGAGTGAAATTAGAAGAAAGTAAGAGTGAGGGAGAGAGAGAGAGTGCTGGTGGGAGTGGGTTTAAATGGGGAGAGTGGGAGTTGTGGTGGAGAGAAGTGTGGATGAGAGTGTTCACAAGAGAGAAGAATTAGGGGGTGGCTTGGTCGTGGGAGACCAGGCCAAAACGTGAGGAATTTTGTTTTTTTTTAATATATATAATCAGAATTTTAAAGGAAGGAAAAAGAATGGGTTCGGAACTGAGATCCGGTTATAGTTCGGGGTCGGTGTCCGGACTCGGGGTCGGACTCCGGGCACGAGATCGGGGACAGGGCCACAATAAAAAATCCAGTTAATTTTAAAAATAATATTTTTTCTAATTCCGACTAAATAATAATAATAATGATAATATATATATAATAATAAAAATAATAATAAACCTAACTAGCTAACCAATTAACTAGGGATACTCTAAGGCAACCAAAATCTAATAATCAACTAAAATTCGATAAATTCTAAAAATCCAATAATACCTATATTGCGGGTTTTACAACCTTCCCTCCTTAGAAAATTTTGTCCTCAAAATTTAAAGGATAAGGACCGGGCTCGATCAAAATTACTTAACCTTGATCAAAAATAAAATTTAAATCATCATGCACGATCGGATTCTAGGCATGATCACTAGATACAATGATAAAATATCAGCACGATCAGATTTATCTAGATATGATCTGAGATAGGGTTAGAATGTTGTTGTGATCAAAATTATTTTAGGCACGAGAAAAATCTAGGTACAATTATGATCAAAATAGGAGAAAATGAGGTCTCGTGAAAACAGAAAAGGCAAGAAAGAAACGAACGTCAACAGTTTATTGAGAATGCAAAAAATGAAATCCTCTGGGTTATGGGAAAAAAATTTCCAGATCAAATTGGAATGGGTTATAAGGGTTTATGACTAAGGAGAACTCAACAAGTTGTATGATGGGAGGATTGCGAGGATGATTAGAATAATATATCTATGATTAAAATGTAATCGGATAAGATAGTTCCATTGAGGACTGAGTGATAATCAAAAGGGGATAGAAAGATATCGTATCACTATTTCAAGGATCAAAGGTAGGATATGCGGGAAAAATAACTTACAAAATAACAATCTTATTAATACCCCAAGCAAAAATCCAATTTCTAACTTGCTAAACTAGTTGAACTCTAAGTATCTACAGAAAACTAAGGCAGCCGCCAAGGTATTAAAACTAAACCTATTTGGAATCATAAATCATCTAAATCAAACTTCCATCCGTCGTTGTATGTAATGCATATGTCAAATGTATTTCAATTTCAAGTATGCCTCTCGATCAAAGTATCTTACAGACATCAACTTCCAATTGTCAGCCAGTCTTCCAAAACTGACTACATCAAAATTATAATCTTCCCTTGCCATAGTAAATTCTCAGAAAATTCTTTTAAGTTGATCCATGACTTAAAATAAAGAATTTTCAATTCTTGAAATCAACTTACAGAATTACAATCATTAATCAATTTTTATCTTAACTATGCATCTATCAACCATTCTCATCCAAACGCATTAGCAAAATACCACAGAATCCCAATCGTTCTTACCATAACCAATATGAGCCTCCAATGTTTGGTAGAAATTGCAAATTCAATTGCTCCTTTCCAAAGTTATATGCCAATGGTCTTATCTCAATTCCTCTCTACTTATTCATTCTCTAGAATTTATCATTCCATTACTCGTGTTATTCCTTCCATGACTATATCCGTCCCTTCTAGATATAGTAGTCATCTAACCATAAAAGTTGATCATCGTCAAGTGTTTCTTTACTTGATCATTATATTCACATGTTTATATATATATATATCCAAATTCACTTCCTCCATGGGAGAACATTGCCAAATCCTAAACTCTACCCACGTTTCGTCTGTCTTTCGATAAAACTTAAAACCGCCAAATACCTTCATTTGTTTGGATAAGGTTTAGGCACGGGTGAGCACTACCAACAGTTATAACCCGAATAAGTCACAAGTTAAGACATATCACTCTCTCAAGACTAGCTTTCTCAAGGTATTCTTCTACCTTTCCTACCCTTTAGCTAACTAATATTGATCCCAAATATGCCTTTACTAGAAATGAGATAGGTAACAATCTATATTTCTCCCGCATATAGCTATCAACTATTAACATATAGTCATCCACAAAATGTACTTCCACTATTTAATATATAAAGCTAACCACATCTATCTACAGCTTCCAAAAAAAAAAAATAATAATAATAATAAATAAATGAATAAATCAATATAAAAACATATATACAACGTACTAAGGTTGAAACAGGAAAGAGATTGAGTCAATAGAGATTGATATGGTCCTAATAAGTTCTAGGAAGATCAAGTAGAATTTCATAGGAAATCTATTCCTTCAAGCTTGTGATAAGAGATTTGTGAAAAATAGAGACAGCTGGTAGAAATGCAAATCCTCTAATCGGCAAAGGTCAGAATAATTTGATGGTGCAGAAAGGACAACCATATTAATAATATCCGAAAACCCAAATATATCCGAAGTCACTTTGCCTCAAATTCATGCCTCGCCAGAGAGCACCTGACTGCAGTGAAATTTTGGCTCCATAACTTGAATAGTAATAGGTTTTCGAGTAGTATATCAATTTTATCCATTTCTGGCTGAACAACAAAGGAGACAAATTTGATGCACGTAGTCTCAATAATATCCAAAACCTATCAACACCTGAATCACTTCAACTTAGAGTCTATGCCCCGCCAGTGCGCAACTGGCTGCAGTATACTCGCAGTTTCTATAATTCAAATAGATGGTTGCGACGCATATGTGCGAAGCCATATTAGGTCACTGAATATTTTCTTAACTTTGTCCATAGGAATTTCAAAAAGGATAGCTCAAAAATTTAAAAAAATTCCAATGACAAAAAGAAAATTCAATAATAGAATAGAATCAATTCTCTGACCTTTCCTGCTTCATGATACTCAATTATTGAGCTTTGGAAGCTTTCAAGGCCCTGAACTGATCAAGAAGTTCTTAGAGAGAGTAAGGTTTCAAGTTGAGTGGGGAAGTCAACAAATGAAAATATTCTTGGTCTTAGAATAACTTAGGAAATATCAATCAATATTGTAATTGTTTTTGGAAAATAATTCCCTTGGAAGATTCGTGAATAAGCTAAGTTGAACCAATTCCTTTGGTAATAATTAACCTTGGGGCTTTATGGTTCCAGAAAAAAAATTGGTTCGGGATTGGTCCCAAGAAAGTCAATTGAAAATAATGTCAAGATAAATGGTTGGATAAACTAGTCGTAAAAATACTCTGGATAGATAAAAGTTTGCTAGAGAAGAATTTGAACTCTAAATAGTGAAATAGATCTAGATTCTAAATAAAGGTAGGGAAGTATGATTTGATCAACTAATTGAAAATGTTGAAATAGGTTTGTTGAAGAAGGAGATTGGAAAAAATCTAATCCTAATCCATAAATAACAAAAGAGTATGGATGCTAAGGAATGCTGGAGTATGATAATGATATGGAGGAAAATAACCTCTGAAGGCCAAGGGACACTAACAGATATATAAAGTCTAGAAACTAAAGTAGATAGTAAAATAGACCACCATACAATCGGCCTATGCTGGATAAGGTTTAGGATGCAAAACATGAGCAAGGTAGCCTACCAGTCTATAACAAACAAAAATATTTATTTATAATATATTTCGGTCCTATGTTGTGACAAATCAATGTTCTAGTGTTCTAGTTGTTTCTAGGCATGTTCACTTAAGTTGTTGATCGACCTGCATGGGCCACCACTAAAAATATGTCACGACCCGATCCCAAATTATTGGGTCGAACAGGATCATGTCCAGCCTGCACCGTTGTGAGACGACGGCAGTAAGCTGTTCTATATGCAGGTATTCACAACAACATCTATACATTTGTCACAACTCAATATACGAAAATTTTAAAACTTTTATTCAACAATTGAAAAGTACAACTGGAAATGAAAGAACTGAAATAAAGTGCTGAATTCAAAATTAACAAAACTCCAAAATAATGAAACTAGAAAAACTGGAAACAACTAGCTAAGCGGTCGGCTCGTCGGCCACAGGTCCTGCGTCCTCCAAGGGGGACTCCGACAACACCACGGAATACAAAACCGGGTCATAGTAGCTATTGTACAATAGCTCAGCATCCTCAATGTCACCTAAAAATGTTGTCTCCAGTCAGAAGGGAGCAAGTACGAATATGCATCTCATATTTCAAGTAATAATGAAAAAGTACAGTCTAAACAGTTGAAACAATATTTTCCAGCATTTTAACAATTGAAAACAATGTGATTTGAAAGTGTAATCGTCTATGACCGGCTTGGGTTAAACAATAGCGTCCTAGCGACGCGATACGGCTTATCCCCGTGTGTAAGAGGGGTAAGCTCGCACAATCATGCAATATGGGGGGTATTGGTCATAAACGTTACACATTTTCCCCAATCCCCACAATCAATATCCATCAATATTTGAACCCTAGGAGAGGGTTCCGTGTAGCAATGTGGTTTAAACATGCAGCTTGACAATTACTAAATAAAATACAAGAAAACATAACCGTAACTTGCCTCTGTTAATTGACTGGATCGGGAAAGTCGGTACCGAGGAGGATGTCAAGTTCGTCTCCGAGATCCTACAGTTGAGAACCTTGACTTAGAATCATAATGAAACCATTCTATGTGTGCTAGTTACAATCTCTAGAAGTAGACCCTAGTCAGGTTTTAAGTTATTTAATAATCTACCGAAAATCTAGCGTCGCGACTACGTTCGTTATCTTTTTAATTAAATAAGTCGGTTACTGATTAATTGAAAAAAATAGCAATTACCAGTTAATTTGGCAAAACTTTGTATTTTAAATATATATATATATATATATATATATATATATATATATATATATATATATATATATAAAACTAGGCTTTTTCTTTTAAATGAGAAACATGTGAATTACTAGATTATTAATTATGAGAAAACTTATTAATTTTTCTTTATGAAATAAATATCCATTTTTTATATCCTACGCACTAAATGGCAAAAATAACATTTCCAGAAAAATATAAAAGCTACGCTACACAATACAGGATCACAGAGAAATAAAGGAAAACTGGGCTTATGCCCTTTACAAATTATTTACATAAATTAATTAATTCCTAAGGCGAGCTCTGAGTGCCGCGAACGGTCCAAACAGTAGGTCGAAGCCCTGCAACCAGAATGCTAAAAGGCCAGTACTAGTTCTAAATAAATTTTAAGTATGAAAAAAAATAGGAAAGGGTCTCAGACTTGGTCTTGCAATCCAATGTTGCTGGCTAACGCCTCAACGTACAGGATATCCTGTAGCGTTTGCGTTTCGCCGAGGCTCATCCGTCCGATACGGTCGTCGCCTAACGGGGATACGGAACTCCAAAAATCCACTTTCAAATCGACAAAACCACTTTTGTAATTCGTTTGCAAAATACCGAATTTGAAAATAGAATCCCATTTTAAAATACTTTATTTTTGAAAACTTTTCCGAAAATTTGGGCAGCATCTCCTCTGTAATATCCCACAACCATCCATAATAATATTCACACAGAAATAATATCCCACAACCAACACAATAAAGATAAAAGTCGGCATAAATATAAAAGCGAACCGTAACCGAAACTAATCGGAAATGTACGCATCCAGCGTAAAACCGAACTACCAAAATATACCGCCGCGAATGTCGCATGTATCCCCGCAATAGAGTCGAAACGATCCCCGCAACGGGGTCGAGACCGCGTCATCACAGACAATTCTAACGGGGAGGGACACAGGGATATGAAAATTACTCGGGTGCTCGGTTAGAGCTCTCAGATGATAATAAAGAGAATAATCCTCGCAAGCACGAAAAAATTCCGAATACTGAGATAGCAGCTCGGAACGCGAAATCGGAAAACCCAAAACCACAGCAGTCCCGAAACAGAGCGTCCACGAGGCCGCGGAACGCAACCAGAGATGCTGGCTCGGGGCCGGGCACGGACAGCGGGTCGGGGGTCGCCGGACAGTGGCCGAGGGGCGCGGCCGAAGGAGACGCGGCCGAGGAAGGCGCTGGACGGGGGCTGGGCGCGCTGGAGGCCGGCGGAGAAGGTCGCGGTCGGCGGGGCCGGCGCTGGAGGGGGTTGCGGCCGGGGGAGGCTTGCCGGAGTGGAACGGAGTGGAGGGGCGCACGCGGGGTGCTGGTGGCGAGGTCGCCGGAGGCACTGGAGGGAGGCCGGAGTTGGCCGACGGGGATCTAGGGCACGGGAGGGATAGCTCTGGAGAGGAGAGATGGGAGTGAAATTTGAAGAAAGTGAGAGTGAGGGCGAGAGAGAGTGCTGGTGGGAGTGGGTTTAAATGGGGAGAGTGGGAGTTGTGGTGGTGAGAAGTGTGGATGAGAGTGTTCACAGGAGAGAAAAATTAGGGGGGTGGCTTGGTCGTGGGAGACCAGGCCAAAACGTAGGAAATTTTGTTTTTTTTAATATATATAATCAGAATTTTAAAGGAAGGAAAAAGAATGGGTTCAGAACTGAGATCCGGTTCGAGTTCGGGGTCGGTGTCCGGACTCGGGGTCGGACTCCGGGCACGAGATCTGGGACAGGGCCACAATCAAAAATCCAGTTAATTTTAAAAATAATATTTTTCCTAATTCCGACTAAATAATAATAATAATAATAATAATAATAATAATAAACCTAACTAGCTAACCAATTAACTAGGGATACTCTAAGGCAACCAAAATCTAATAATCAACTAAAATTCGATAAATTCTAAAAATCCAATAATACCTATATTGCGGGTTTTACACGTAAGTGTAAATTTTGAACATTATACGAGATCCGAGATTCCTAAAAGTAAACACAAATTTTGTATTTTCGAATACTATGGAGACCTAAACGAAATCTAACGGTCATATCAATTCAATCATCAGGACAAGATCCAAATCTTGTTCTGGACAAAATGAAGACCTAAATGTAAATCTTAAATATTATACGAGACCCCAAGGATCTGCTTGATAACACTATTTTTGCCGGGTTTGGAGTGTTTTTGAACCAAAGCCGGTGTAGTGTAATTTGTGGTGGCTTTATAAACATTCCAAATGGGTGGCTTTTGAAAGATTTTATTAGTTTATTCCATTTATATCCTCACCAAAAATATATAATTATTACTACTAATATCCTACTCTATTTTTTTTTCTTTTCTTTCTCATTTGTGTTTCTATTTTACTTCTTCCAAACTATGGCTACTTTTCTCGACTTTTTTCGGTTAGTTTTTAAAATCTTTCTCCTACTTTCAACCAGATGTTTCTATTATTTCATGTGTTTCTATTATTTTGATCAAATATGGACTTCTACCTCGTGATCGAGCCGTTGACTTTGTGGCAGTTCCCGCACTCGGGATCAACTTTTTTTTATATTTGGACATATATGTAATTTTATTCGTGTTAAAAACTTTCAAAACTGTTCGTTAATAAATTACCAAGAATGGATTAGACTGGTTTAAAAGCCGTTACTTAAAACCACCCAAAATCGAACCCCTCATAACTGTTAGTCCCGGGGGCTTGATCGAAGATGAAAACTAATGCAATCGAGATCTGAGATGTCACACAAAACTTTGTGATGATCAAACTCAAGATCTACGAATAAAACTAAATAGCCAAATTACAATATGAAGGAGAAAAATAGCAAAGAGAAGATCTCTTGTTCTTCCTTGCAAACGTGTTGCAATTGGGACAGAACAAGTTACAATAGTCTAGAGAGATGAGAAGAAGAACAATGCTGGGGTGTCAAAACACCGTTGCTCAAAGCAAGATTCGTCCCACACGATCTGCTTCCAGGAACCAGCAAGTTTGAAGAACTTGTGGAACGCTCGATGTCACCTCTGTTCTGACTCCTCGGATGGACTTGCAATGGCGGCAGCAACTCCCTCTCTTTCTCTCTTTTCTGACTTGTATTTTTTCGTAGTAGTCACAAAGGAGGCCAGAAGAGAGTATTTATAGAGAGAGGGTGGAAACCCTAACCGCCTCTTCAGTTATGGAAAGATTGAATCAAATCCCAAAAGATAGCAACGAGATTTAATTCAAATCCCACGAAATTAATTCAAATCCCACAAAGATAGAATCTGAATAAATTCAAATCCCACAAAGATAGGATCTGATTTAATTACATTAATTCAGCCTTTCCATAACTGATTTGTAATCTGCACAGTCAGCGGATCCCTTCATGCGGCAGCAGCAGCAGCCTGGCCGCATGAGCCTAATGGCCGCATGAGCCGCATGGACCGCATGAGCCGCATGGACCGCATGGACCGCATGGGCCGCATGAGCCGCATGGACCGCATGGACCGCCTGTGCCGCATGAGCCGCATAGACCGCATGGACCGCATGTGCCGCATGAGCCGCATGGCCGCATGAGCCGCATGAGGCCGCATATGAGCCGCATGCCGCATAAGACCGCATGGCCGCATATGAGCCGCATAAAGACCGCATGACTGCTGACGTGCTAAGTGCAAAGTGCGCCAACAAAACGCCACATTACGCCTCATGAGCCCATGAGCCCGAGTCCGAGTCCGAGTCTGAGTCGCTAAGCCCCGTTGGGGCTTAGCTCCAAGTGGAATTTAATCCAAGAGAATGACAAAAGCATTAATGCTTAATCCTTGGAGCCTTATACTTACCTCCTTGTAAAATCACCCACATGGTTCCCTCATTAGGGTCACCACCCCATGTGCATCTCTTAACAATACACCCAAGTATATATGTTGAGATAACTCATGGTACTTTTCCGATGTGGAACTAAAATTCACAAGGCATGTTGAGAGCAAGCTCTCTCCATGTAAAGAAAGCACCAACAATCCCCCACATATCACAACATATATATGTGTCCAGGGTTGAGCGTTCCCCACAGTAACTGTCCATTTTGCATTAGGATAGATGTCGCTGACGACTTGAATCTTCCCGCATGGGTTAAATAACAATGTGATACAAGAATGGACTACGCCTTGAATTCTGCACAACAATTGTAATTCTTCCCACTCACAAAGTGTAGTTACGTGTGCTTCTGGCTGCACATTAAAGGCCCTGTGCCAGCCTGGTTTCAGTGTATAATTTTAGGCGTCTACAAGTTTACCCTCAAGAGACGGCCTGATATCTCTTTTCATACACTATAGGTGAGTTCTTTATTAAAGAGATATGGCATGAAGCCTTGCGCTTCCTTGCGGTGCTACGCCGCTATGACATGGCCTGAAGCCGAGGCATTACCCCTACCTGGGAACCTCATCGTAGTGTCATACTACTGTAGCATGAGGTCACAAGCCTCTTTGTAGTGCCAAACTACCCAGCATGAAGCCTAAGGCTTCCTTGCGGTGTTACGCCGCAACGACATGGCTTGCAATGCCGAGGCTTTACCCCTACCTGGGTACCTCATCGTGGTGTCGTGCCACTGTAACATGGGGCCATCCTCCCCTTTGTAGTGCTGTCTATAACTCTTTAATTACGTCATACAGCATTAGGCTACCTGCCTATTTGCGGTGCTACGCCGCTATGACTTGGCTTGCAAAGCCGAGGCATTACCCCTACCTGGGAACCTCATGGTGGAGTCATCCCACTGTAGCATGGAGTTTCACTCCTTGTAGTGCTGCTCTACCGTGCTTCCTGTAAAGCACACCAGACATTCACTCTGCCCGAGAACTCATTAAGGCGTTTAAGCCAACCTTCCACAGGATTTGTTTTTTCGCAGAAAAATACATAGTAGACAACAGTGGTTATGGGTCCGTATCCCTTCCATGTTCCAGAGAACAAGTACCCACTGTTACCTGATAGTTTCCCAGTCAGTGATCCTCCTTTGAACCAAAAGTTAGATGCCTAGTAGATTTCTCTTTGAACTATTAGCATAAAACTTTATGGTAGGATTACAAAGACACACTATCAGAATGCCTTCAAGCCCATTTTACAAGCTGTGTCATCGACCAACTGGCGCTTGAGGCCCTTTGTGAACGGATCTGCCAGGTTCCCCTGACTCCGAACATCAACTACTGCAATTACACCTCTTTTGATAAGATCGTGTACTGCCCTGTGCTTCAACCGCACAGTCCTCTTCTTCCCGTTGAAGAGGTCATTTGATGCCACCGCCGCAGTCGCCTGGTTGTCACAGTATATCGGTATCGCCGGTATCTGAGCCCCAACCACTGGAAGATCATACATGAGCTCCCGAAGCCATTCTGCTTCATCTGCTGCAGTTTCAAGTGCATAGAATTCAGATTCCATGGAGGAACGAGAGAGTATAGTCTGCTTCTTCGACTTCCACGATATAGCAGCTCCACCCAAGGAAAAGACATATCCACCTGTGGATCTCTCGCTTTCCACCTCTGAACATCGGCTAGCATCACTGAAGCCTTCCACTACTGTCGGATACCCGTTGTAGTGCAGTGCATATGTCTGAGTCTTCTTGAGATATCTCATTACTCGCTTCACAGCTTTCCAGTGCTCAACCCCTGGGTTGCTTGTGAACCGACTCAGCATTCCCACGGCGAAAGCTATGTCAGGCCTTGTGGCAGTAGTTGCGTACATCAAACTTCCGATAACGCTAGAATACTCCAGCTGCCTGACGCTTTCCCTCGAGTTTGGCTTCAGCTTCTGATCACACCTGTATGGCGTATCGATCCCTGGAAGATCCTTATACCCATAGCGTGTGAGCATCTTCTCAATATAGTGAGATTGTGACAGCGCTACTCCAGTGTCTGTCCGGATGATCTTTATGCCCAGGATGACATCTGCATCCCCCAAGTCCTTCATACTGAACTTGGTTGAGAGGAACTTCTTTGTCTCTGTGACACAGCCTATATCCGTACCTAGGATTAGCATGTCGTCCACGTATAGACAAACGATAACTCCTCTTCCATCAGCGAACTTTGTGTAAACACATTTGTCCGTCTCGCTGACTCTGTAGCCGTTTGACCTAATAACTTTGTCAAACTTCTCATGCCATATCTTGGGAGCTTGCTTCAAACCATATAATAATTTCACCAACTTGCAGACTTTGTCTTCAAGACCTTTGACGACAAATCCATCTGGCTGTTGCATGTAAATCTCTTCGGTCAGCTCCCCATTTAGGAACGCTGTCTTTACATCCATCTGATGTATCACCAACTTATGTATAGCTGCTAGAGCGATTAACATCCTGATGGTGGTCATCCGAGCTACTGGAGCGTACGTGTCGAAGTAGTCTATTCCCTGTTTCTGAGAAAATCACTTGGCGACCAGCCTGCCTTGAACTTGTCAATAGTTCCATCTGCCTTCATCTTCTTCTTGAAGATCCATTTACATCCAATAGGCTTTTCTCCTTCAGGTAGATCTACCAATACCCATGTGTTATTGGAGGTGATAGAGTCAAACTCGTCATTCACTGTCTCCTTCCAGAAGATAGCATCTCTGGTCTTCATCGCCTCATCATAGGTAAGCGGATCTGCTTCCACATGATAGGTGACAAAGTCATCTCCGAAATCTTTCGGTCTCCTCGCTCGCTTAGCTGACGGCTCGGCGAGTTCTGGTGCAAGAGTTGTTCCATCAACAACAGCTTCTTCTTGGACTACTGGCTCGTATGAGATTTCAGTCTCATTAGTACCTACATCATTTTCTGGAATGTCCGAAAGAACAATGTTTTTGTCTTTTGCGAACTTGTCTTCAAAGTATTCAACATCGCGAGATTCGATAATATGATTTGATTCAATATCAAGAAATCTCCGAGCATCACTCTTCTCGGCATACCCCAAGAAGATAGCCTTCGTAGTCCTTGTCCCCAGCTTCTGAATCTTCAGATCTGGAAGCTTCACATACGCCAGACACCCCCACACTCGAATGACATTCAAGTTGGGTCTGACTTTGAACCAGAGTTCATGAGGAGTTACGTCCGAAGTTGCATATGGCACTCTATTCAGAATGAAAGTGGCCGTTAATGCAGCTTCTCCCCAGTAGCATTTTGGAAGACCTGCAGTGAGCAGCATGGAATTCATCATTTCTGTTAATGTCCGGTTCTTCCTCTCTGCTACTCCGTTGGATTGAGGAGAATATGGAGCAGTAGTCTCGCATATGATTCCATGTTCTTTGCAGAACGATGCGAATTCATGAGACCTGTACTCCCCACCTCGATCACTTCTCAGCCTCTTGAGTTGTTGTCCAGTCTGCCGTTCAGCCTCGGCCCTGAACTCTCTGAACTTCTCGAAAGCTTCGTCTTTGGACTTGAGCAAGTAGACGAACGTGTATTTTGAGAAGTCGTCGATGAAGGTTATGAAATACTTCATCCCGGCCTTCGTGGAGAAATGTTTGAAGTCACAGATATCGGAGTGCACCAACTCCAGAAGATCTGTGCTTCTATTGACCCGATGAAAGGGTTTCCTTGTGATCTTCGTCTGAGCACACACCTCACACTTCTCCACCTTACCCCCACATTTGGAGATAAGTCCTAGACTAGACATTTTGTTAATTCTCTTACAATGAACATGTCCTAGTCTATTATGCCACAACTCAAGAGAATAATCAGAAAATGCAACTGCATTAATGTCTTCAAACTGGTTAACAAGCTGAATTTTAAACATGCCTTCGGTTTGATAAGCCTTCCCGAAGTATGTTCCTTTCTTGGACATCACCATTTGACCAGCATTGATGTCCATCCTCAAGCCTGCGTTGCAGAGCAGGCTCCCAGAGATCAGGTTCTTGGCAATCGCCGGAACATGCTTCACACCTTGAAGCGTCAGAGTGTTCCCAGAAGTGAGTTTCAGTTCCACGGTTCCGATCCCCAGAACTTCAGCTTGGGCCTGGTTTGCCATGACAACCTTCTCAGATATCGGCTGGTACGTGACGAACCATTCCTTGCCTGAACAGACATGGCAAGTCGTACCAGTGTCTATCCACCAGTCAGAGTCAACCCCCACAGTTGTGACCTGTCCGATCATAGCAACAACGTTAGAAACCAATGAAACCTTATTAGGCTCACCTTTCTCTGATTGTTTAGGCTTAGATCTGCATTCACTCTTGTAGTGGCCTTTCTTGCCACAATTATAACAAGTCACGTGGGACTTAGTCTTCTGTTGCTTGAAAGAATGACCCTTCACTTTTAGATTAGCGAAGTCCTTCTTCTTGGGATGAGAAGCCGCCTGCTTCCCCTTGGAATCTCTTGTCTGCACAAGATTGGCTTTAGCCAACTGTTTGGACAGAGTGTCCACCTTCTGTTGAGAACGCATCTCGTCCTCAACATGGATCGCTTGAAGTAGATCTCCCAAGCTAATGTCTAGCTTCTTTCTGTGCATCCTTGCATAGAAGGTACTCCATCCAGCAGGAAGTTTTGAGACGATCCCTCCGACGACAAACTTGTCGGGAAGGGGCATCTCTTCGTCTTCCAGTTTCTGATGCAGCTTCAGAAATTCCTACACCTGTGGCAGCATGGACTTTTCGTCCTCAAAGAGCAATTTGTGATATTTTTCAACCACAAACATTTTGCTCCTGTTCTTGTCTTCTTCATACAGATTTTCCACAGACTCCCATATGTCTCTGGCAAGTTCCTTCTTCGAGTAGGATTCTGCCAGGGAGTCCTCCATAGCATTCAGGATGATAAGCCTGCAGATGCTATTTTTCCTTCTCCATTTGGCCTGGAGTTTGGTAGCCGCGTTGATGGCGGCAGTAGATCCAGTGTCTGGAACAGAGGGTTCTTCCTCCAACAGAACATGATCAACATCTTTCAGTTGAAGAGTTAGGTACACCTTTCTCTTCCAGACTTGATAGTGCTCTCCATCGAACTTTTCCAACTTGCAGAAGTCCGATTGGAGGAGCGAAGCATTAATGTTTTCCATCTATACGGATCTTGCTTTGAGATTGTTAGTCCCGGGGGCTTGATCGAAGATGAAAACTAATGCAATCGAGATCTGAGATGTCACACAAAACTTTGTGATGATCAAACTCAAGATCTACGAATAAAACTAAATAGCCAAATTACAATATGAAGGAGAAAAATAGCAAAGAGAAGATCTCTTGTTCTTCCTTGCAAACGTGTTGCAATTGGGACAGAACAAGTTACAATAGTCTAGAGAGATGAGAAGAAGAACAATGCTGGGGTGTCAAAACACCGTTGCTCAAAGCAAGATTCGTCCCACACGATCTGCTTCCAGGAACCAGCAAGTTTGAAGAACTTGTGGAACGCTCGATGTCACCTCTGTTCTGACTCCTCGGATGGACTTGCAATGGCGGCAGCAACTCCCTCTCTTTCTCTCTTTTCTGACTTGTATTTTTTCGTAGTAGTCACAAAGGAGGCCAGAAGAGAGTATTTATAGAGAGAGGGTGGAAACCCTAACCGCCTCTTCAGTTATGGAAAGATTGAATCAAATCCCAAAAGATAGCAACGAGATTTAATTCAAATCCCACGAAATTAATTCAAATCCCACAAAGATAGGATCTGAATAAATTCAAATCCCACAAAGATAGGATCTGATTTAATTACATTAATTCAGCCTTTCCATAACTGATTTGTAATCTGCACAGTCAGCGGATCCCTTCATGCGGCAGCAGCAGCAGCAGCCTGGCCGCATGAGCCTAATGGCCGCATGGACCGCATGAGCCGCATGGACCGCATGGACCGCATGAGCCGCATGGACCGCATGGACTGCCTGTGCCGCATGAGCCGCATGGACCGCATGTGCCGCATGAGCCGCATGGCCGCATGAGCCGCATGAGGCCGCATATGAGCCGCATGACTGCTGACGTGCTAAGTGCAAAGTGCGCCAACAAAACGCCACATTACGCCTCATGAGCCCGAGTCCGAGTCCGAGTCCGAGTCTGAGTCGCTAAGTCCCGTTGGGGCTTAGCTCCAAGTGGAATTTAATCCAAGAGAATGACAAAAGCATTAATGCTTAATCCTTGGAGCCTTATACTTACCTCCTTGTAAAATCACCCACATGGTTCCCTCCTTAGGGTCACCACCCCATGTGCATCTCTTAACAATACACCCAAGTATATATGTTGAGATAACTCATGGTGCTTTTCCGATGTGGAACTAAAATTCACAAGGCATGTTGAGAGCAAGCTCTCTCCATGTAAAGAAAGCACCAACATCATAACCGCTCACCACATGTACTTTAAAAATACCTCGTAACCGCTATCCCTACAATTGACAAGCAGGCCCAAGACTAAATAACCCTTTTTTTATATTGTGAACAAAAATGCAGGAAAACCATATGTTCCAAACAAAACGTAAACTTAGTTCTGGGTTATGCAGGAGTGCGTTCAGGTCTCATGCAAATTGAGACAGGATTGCAGCTGGTTCCAGTAGACAAACGTCATACAACTGGCAGTGTCAAAATATTGCTCAACTAGTACCAAATCATGCACTCAAGAACTGCCAAAAGTCTCCAAACCAAACATAATATATCAGAAGTCATCTTCATCCGAGCCTTTCCGTTATGAATAGGAAGGAGTTGGCTGTAGAGCAAACACCCCAACTATGGCGATGGACCAAATGCAACCATGAGCAATGTAAAAACAGCCATTACTTACTACAACATGGTGCAATTATCATTTAAGCACTGACTATACAAGCTATAACTGAAGTGAAACATCATCTGTAATGCAACAAGGGCACAAGAATTAAAAAAAAAAAAAAAAAAAAAAAAACTAAACTCGACAAGTAGAGCCCAGTGATCTGTGAGATTTTTCAAGTTGACCAGACACTGCTTTAGCTGGCACGCGCGCGCGCACACACACACACATACTAGTACTGAAGCTTTCGAGGAAGCGGTTGCAATCCTCTATCATAAGATGTAACCTGTACTAACATTAACACACCCATAAAAACAACACAACACAATAGAAAAATTTATAACAGATTGGAGTTTTAAGCCCCCTAAATCTCAAAATAATTGGAGCTATGAATCCACATTTCTCTCTACGAAGCTTATATTCTTCCCGGAACAATACAGCTACAAAAATTATATAATGATTGGAAAAGGGGTTCGATGGTTGATGATGTGAGTCCCTTACTCTCCCCAACACCAAAGACCCTTCTTTAGCTAACTAATCAAAAAGTAACACCTTAAACAAGCCTAGAAATAGAAACATCACACCTCCAATAACAATATGAAGAATCAAAAACCCCTTCTTTCCTCCTTAGTAATTACTGTAAAAATGAAAACTGGGAAAAACTACATACCATGAAAACTATTAACCAATCATGAAATCAGAGGCGGAACTACCTAGGGGCTTGGTGGGCTCCGCCCAGCCCAATTTTTTTCCCTCCATATTTGTTTTTTTGTTTTTTCATATGAGTAAGCCCACCCTAGCCCACTCCCGTCCACCCGAGGCCGAATTTTCGGTTCCGCCATTATCGGCCTCGTTTGGTTCAAGGAAAGGAAAGGAAAGGAAATTGATTATTTGATATTTCCTTCCCTTTGGGAAATTGCAATTCCAATCAATTTTCTTTCCGGTGTTTGGAAAAATCAAGAAAATTGAGAGGGAAAGTGAATCCTTAGAGGAGAAGAGTTGATCTTTGGGTTGGTGGGAGGAATTACTTTCCCCCATATTTTCCCTCCTCTTGGGAATCAAATTCCTTTCCTCCCAATTTCCTTTGGCATCCAAACAAAGGAAAGGAATTACTTTCCTTTCCCAAGGCTCCAATTCCGCGAACCAAACGTGGAAATCACTGTAAATTAACTTCACAAGTCATCAAGAAACGGTCAAGAAATCACTGTAAATTAACTAATAACGAAATGAGAAGATTGAGATGGTGTTTAAGAAGGGAAAAAAAAAGGAGATAAATGGTGTTTTAACAAGGGAGAAAAAGGAACGATATTTAATGGAGGTGGTAGGCACAACAATCCGTTAGTCCAATAATTAAGGACAAAGCGATCTCAAAATGTATTCTGCCATGTATAGATAATGGAGTATTCTTGAATTAAGTAAATAGGGAACACTCCGATTTTTTAAGCAATTAACAGGGAGAAAGGTGGGTCCAAATGGAGATGGGCTGCTAGGGAAGAAGGATTGTCAGGTGGTGATTGATGTAAAGGAAAGATTTCATATAATTAAGTCTTGAAATCATCAATCAGGTTTAAATGCTACTTAAGATTCATCTCGTGCATTCGAAAAGGAGATCCAAGATTCCGAAGTCATCAATCATTCAACCAATATTTCAATCAACACAGACGGAAGAGGAAGAATAAGGACGATTAAAGTTACCATGTTTTTATATTGTTCAAAGATGGGAGAGTATTATGATTAATGATGGTTCACTGGAAGAAGTACTCAGTGGTGTAAACTAGTTCAGTCTATGTTTAATTTGAACATTTGCATGATCATGAGTTCAAGTAATATCATCAGGAATAACTCAACAAGAATATGAAAGAAAAGATCACATTTATTTACGTATCCTCCAAGTTGAACAACATAAATCTAATATTAAAGTACATGGTAAAATGAAAACATTGTGTATAGCATCAAAACAAACTCAGCTACTGTCAGGTACATTACCAGATCTTGAAGATTGGTTTAGGTCCTTGCTATTTAAATAAATATAGCTCTGCCCATCAGAGAATGCTGAACTAATACAAACTGGTGAAAACCCAGCATAACGCTTCTCAACTTTGGCTAAGCTAACATCAACAATATACTTTAGAAGTTCATGTTTCTGGAGAAAAGGTTGCGCTGCATATTCCTCAATTGGCATCCACTGCATGAAAAGACCTATGTATTAATAATCTCCCCAATAAAGCAATTACTTTCGTTCTATAGTTGAAATTTGGAAGCTTGATTCCATTGTAATAGTATAAATCCGAGCAATTGACTAGTAAAGAAACAGTTCATTGGAATGACTTCTAATTAGTAATTAGAATTACTTTCTTTAGATAGTTGCTCGAAATTAGAAGTGATTAAACAATGTTTTTATTTCATGTATGACTAGAATGAAAATTTAAGGATTCTCAAAGTTCATACAAAAGAGAACACAAGAAAAGTTATGTCTTACTAAGTTGGCTCAACGAAAACATGTGTATCATGACTACATTAAAATACAGTTACCGTTAGATCCTAAATTTAGGTCAATGAGTGTGGCTCACATACCTGTGCAGCCTCAATTTCTGATTCCTGTTTTTGAATGTCGAATGAAAGTGGGCGTAACATGCACACAAAGAATAAGTCCGACTTCTCAAAGAATGACATGTGACTTTGCCTGAAAAATAAATAAGGAAACATGATGTAGAATATGGTCTCACATATTATTTAGTCCATACAAGCATAACTATGCCAATCTGGTGCACTTGGGAATTAGCCACCTCTAGGGATGAAAACCCTATACTTGACTAAATTAGGCAGTAAAAAGGTGATCAAATGGATGCCTGAATATCGTGATCAAAAGCATGGCAAGAATCTCATGGTAGGAACAGTTTATTCTTGTCCTTGGCCTCCCATCCAGGAGATGATTGCTATCACTAGGCATAGTAAATAAGTTTTGGTTCTTTTCCCAAATGAAAACTCATCATTACTTGATATTGCTGCACGCGAAGATAAAATAAATATGTTACCATTGAGCTGCGCGACCAGTGTCATATCTTACATAATAGTGAGGCGAGAAATTTCAAAGACATAATAATGATGAGTACTTTCTTACCATTGAGTCTGCACTACAACATAAAAAAAGTACTTTCTTAACTAGACCTCCAAAATGCAAACATACATAGTTTGCACTAAGGTGAATAAAAGACCTCAGCAGTAAGGCTACCATGCACCTTTCCTCCCCACCCCCCCCCCCCCCCCCCCCCCCCTTTTCCTTTCTTTTATTCACATCCATATGATACTATGTCAAAGGTGATGGATGATTCAACTTATAACTAGAAAATATGTTACAAGCTTCAATCATTATATGAAGAATACATAAACTTAGTCTAAGAAAAGGGTACATAAATTAAAATAGTGAGAACAATTCATCATTGCACATTGATGAGTCTGCAAACTGGTCGCGAACGAACATACCCAGGAGAAGCATCATATATTATGTGAATACGATTAAGGGAAAGAACCTGAAGTTAAATACCTGAATGCAAGGACTTCGAGAAATTCAGTGTCAATCTGCCACAAAATGAAATCAAACTTCAATATGATCATGGCTGCTTTTGAGAACTTAAAAATGTAAATACATCTATTATAGTCAATTTATAGAAGAAAGTCACACTTACTCCTGTCTCCTCTTTGACCTCCCTTATTGCTCCAGTAAATATATCTTCACCCTGCATCAAAAACACCTCAGTAAGTACGCGAATAAATATCTTGAGAACTCAGACAAAAGTTTGGACCACATTTTAAGCAAAGGGGTTGGTTACTTGGTCAACAACTCCTGTAGGAAACTTCCATAAACCCAGGCCACGCAACTTGCCAGTCTTCTCTTGAACCACAAGCACCTAAAAATGGAATTTGGATATCTACAGTAACTATCGAAGCATAGCCCAGAAAGGAAACACACAGATACTGCTATTGGTGGAACATGATTTACCACTTGTTATCTTTAGTCCTAGGAAAATTGTAAAAATGTATCATTTTGCTTTTATTGTTGAGATTGAAGGTGATGGCAGGAACTATTCATGATATACCTCTTTTTTATCATTCATCACAAAAGCACCAACACCCACACGATGAGTAGCATTTACAGGTATTGTGTGTGTCGTAGTAGGGATCCAATATACAAGCATCAAGTAACTAGGTTCTGCATGGTGGTACCAGAATCCCTCCTGCATAAGATAACACTTACATTGATATCCAAGTTACAAGGGTATATTTAAGAATGTTATTCTTGAAGAATGTTATTGGAAGAAGAAGGGGGTATATTTAAGAAGAAAGAAGAACATTATTCAACTAGTCACTATAAGTTTTTACCATATGTAGATTATACTTCAAATTATATGATAATTGAGGCACATGTAAAAGTAATTGGTAATTATATCAATTATCAACACTATGATCAAATCAGATGTACCACATCCTGCTTAAAAGAAAGATGATAGTGCCGAATACAGAGAGTATGGCATGGCAAAATAGGATAAATCAGCTGTACCACATTCTGCAACCACTACCATCAAATCAGTGATACAACTCAGATTAGTCAGACCAAATTAAGAGGCAGCTAGATTAATCAGTGATACATCCAGCTCACAACTCTTACATATGAGTTATGCAAACTTGCTAAGTCAAGTGGAAGCTGACAAATGGAAGAGCATATATATATATATATATATATATATATATATATATATATCTATTTCTACTTGATATTTTCTTTATTTAGAATACAAACTATTAAGTTGGCACACTTTTATTTTTGTCCCTTGTGAGTGGCCGCCTTCTTCTTGCATGGACTCCACAGCCAACTTAGTCAGCACCTATGATTACAATTGGCTTGGTGATCAAGTATCAGTTTTGATAAGCCTGACCCTGTCTACAAAGGCCCATACAACATCTTTCAAGCCCTCAAATTTTTTGCATAACCAGCGAAAAAGACTTAACACAGCTATACAATTAGGGCACATTTATGAGAAGGCTCAGTCTGGTGATCATACAGCATGGTCAAATCACATGCATCATTATCTCAGCTTATTTATTCCTGCAACATCTAGTGATCACAAGCATATGTAGAAAGGCTGACTAGAAAAGACCCACTCTGGGCACATGTCTGTCCAAGTATAGATTGACTCCCATATGCATTACATATTTCAACCTGTGCATGAGGTCTCAATAAACCCATCCAGATTCAGTAAGACCATTGTTAAGCTCTCTGTCTGCCCTAGGAATGAGCATTGTGGGCAAACATGAAACAAAGTGTTGGTGCCAATCAAAAAAATTGCACCTAAATATTGGGTGCTTCGTCCAAAGTTGTAAGGTATCCTCACACACACACACACACACACACATGAGGGAGGGTCCTTTTCGATCTCACAACACGCCTTCAATAAGCAATGGGGAACATGTAGTCATTGTCAGATGCCTAGACAGTGTTGAGTCCTGCACTATTTTATTTGTAAAGTTTTTTTTTTACTGCAAATGCTGCAGTTTCCTTTTATAATACTTCCTTAGACAGGAAGATAGTCACACAGTAGGTTCAGTATGGAAATAAAGAACGGTTTCTTAGATGAACAAAATCCCTTCCAATTTTGTATCAGGGAGTTATTAAAAGGCTAAAGATAAGGTTAATTTGCTACTTAAGAGAGCCTTCGCTTCTAGCCGGGCTTGCTGATCCGGGCTTGCTGATATGATATTTACTACTTGTGTCCAATTATAACAATAACACAATGCATGATATATCATATACCAATTTGTTTCAAGTTCAATTATAACCATAATCATCGTAATCAATGATTATTCAATGTTTTTAAGTTTTAACAATGCCCGATGTTAGGTTTAATAATGAATTAAATACATTACAAGTAATTTGACATGAATTACGTAAGACTTATAGGGTGTGTGTTTTGAGCATCAGGCAATCATGTGATGATTTACATATTATATAAGAATCATTGTTCTTGCACCACAAATCAGGCCATAACTAGGAGGGAACTCCGGAGAGATTGATCCATTTAGTTGCCAAGTTTACATAGTTATATCGGTGGTTTTCATCATAGAATATAAGATCTTGCACTACTACACCACACATTGACAGGAGGACCATGGACGACTTAACCATAGTAAATATTCATGTTGTAATCCCCCTTACATCAAAGCACTTACATATAATATGATATGATCCTCAGACCTGAAAGAGTTTCATTGATATTCTAGTGACAAACAAGTACACTTCATTATCTGAAGAAAAAAAAAAGATACACACACTTCAATAAGCCAATGTGATATAGTTCAAATTGAAGATGCTACATGGTAGGTGAATCCCTACTGGACTGTACTTAATTAGACAAGTTTAACCCTGGTCACTTGCGATTGTAAACTAGATTAGAAGACATTAAGCTCCAAGGATTATTGGATCAAGTGTACTTACATAAAAGAAAGGTAAAGGTTATGACTGCAAGGTTTGAAGTATCGGTATCGGACCATTCCAATGATTATTGGGATCGACGATATCGGCAATATCGGAGGTTTCGGATCGGAGTATCGGATTTTTGGTATCGGAAAGCAAATAATTATTAATAAATTATTAACATTTTAAAAATTATATTTTATACATTTATGCATAATTTTAATTTTTTCAGTGTTGTTTTTTAGTAGTTTTGAAATTAAATGAAATAGTAGTCACCATTACCGATTGATTTACATACGATAGCTAAGTTTTCTTCTTTTACATGTTTTTATAACCTTCCTATGCTTTTACACCCTTGCTGATTGGTCTTTTTCGTTCAATTTTTTTTTCCCGAATTGACCAGAAAAGAGACCTCCAATGTCGGTATCGGTCAATATTGGGTATCGGTCGGTATCAAATCGGGACATGCTAAATCGTATCGGTATCGGCCGATACTGCGAACTATGGTTATGAGCCATGTGTTACCCTATGATATGTATAGGACACTTCTACCTACTTAAATTTATTGTCAACATCTGCATCCAATACTTGTTTTCTCAATGAATCACAAAATATTCATAAGATGAGAGTGTTGTATCCTATTTAGCAAATACACCAACGTTTCAATATATTTGGCATTTTTATTCTTGTTAAGTTCCTTAATATTCGAACAGAAACTCAACAAAAAATAATAATAATAATGCTTAATATATACTTAAAAAGCTACATGTATAAAGACGTTCCTTGTGTCTAGATTTCTGAGAGTAGCTGTGTCAGAAACTCAGTGTCAGTGCAACTGTGTCTGTGTCATGTAACCATTGGTTTACCTGCCTCGGACAATTGGATCAATAACGAGATGGAACAGACTCCCAATTGCAAGAGACCCCAATGAAACCGACACCAAGTAGGCTAGCACAAACCCTAGTCTAACAGTGCAATGTATGACAATGTGCCAGAGTTCATATATAACAATTATTCATCCTGACTTGGTACCTGTAATTTTGGCACTAGTTAGACAAAGCATGTTGTTGAAGAATCCATATGCAACTCCAATTTGCCAGACTTAGTAGTATTTTAAAATATTATAAATGGAGTTTAAGATTTAAGACATATGATGAGGTAAAATTCTCATCCTCTTACCTAAAATTGTGTGCATCAAGAGCACTGTTCTAAAAGGCGGTCTAGGCGGCGCCTAGGCGCTAGGCGTCTAGTGTCTGCCCGATGCCCGCCTAGGCACCCACCTAGACCCCCTTGGCACCCGACTATGCATGTTTTGGGGTTTTATGGACATTTTATGCAATTTTTAGTAGGTTTTTTGAATTTTATTTATTTATTTTTGAACCGTCTAGATCTAGACGGCCGCCTAGGCAGACTAGGCGCTAGGCGGCAGGTGTCCGCCCAACTAGCGCCTAGTGCTTTTTACAACCTTGATTAAGAGTCTAAGACTTAATGGTATAATATCTTATAACTTCTGGAGGATAATCCTCTATCCCAAATCGGCCTTACAAATGATGGTTCGAGTAATTATTTAAATAGTTATATTTGATAACAATAGTCGCTGACAAAATCTTTTAAGCTTTTTCCTGTTCCCTTAAAGAGATTGTGGCACCACTATCACTCTCTAGTCCTTCCCAAATAGAATGTGAATCCCATTGATACTATGTTGTCACAACTAAACATGCTTTCTGCAGCACCTTATGGCCGCTATCTCCATTCAATCATCTCATATACCTAGGATCTTAATCAATAATTTAATATTTCCTATAAATCACATTGGACAACAAAACTGAAGGACGTACAACTTGGAAAGAACCATATTTTCCCTTTGATTGCCACACCTCTATTTTCTCCACAAAGTTTTGTATTATCTATGTCACGTCCCGACCCGGAATCACCCGAATCATCGTCCTCGCAGGGGGCGTGATGCCGCACGAGCCTGGAGTTGCACTCGTGCAAGGCAAGATGACAAGTTCTCAAAATGGTTATCTTTGATTTGGTATTCACATCGAAAGGATCAGAGTATACAAAACGATTATCTTTATTTCAATAGGCGACTGATTACAAGGCTCTGAATAGCCCAAACTGATTTTATGCCAGATTGGCTTACAACACTCAAGTTCTCTCTTGGCTACAAAGGATTTTACTGTTCCATACATCATGCCTTCTATATCTCGGTCGCATCCATCCCGAGTGCAAATTTGAGCGTCAATGCGGTCGCAGGCCTCAATACGCTACGGCAATCCATGTCTCAGCGTGTCCAAGCAAAGCTCCGCCGCGAGAAATCCATCCCCTTCACCCTGCATGAAAGCTGGTGGGGATCAGTACGTTCGTCCTCGCATGTACTGATGAAAAGACCCGCTTTCTAAACCGACATTTAGTATTTATGTTGGATCATGCAACTTAACTTATGATCTTGCTATATTCTCCTTAGGGTCGATTTCATGGCATATTCGAAAGTGGTAAACCATGTTATCATGGTAAGCATGTTATTCGAATTGAATAGGCAAGCAGGCAAGCAATCTCGTGTTTGTTTCGTAGCGCGACTTCTTACCAACAAAGACGCACTCGCCCTTGCACCGACGCAAGGTGAATACACCACATTCCTTTCCTGTCATGTTATAAGTGCTCTCTATGCAGGATCTATATGTGCAGGATACATACGTGCCTGCACTTTCAACCCATCGTTTCTTAACTATATGAAGATCATTGGCGTATCTGTGCCAGAATGGACTAAAGGTTTCTCTTTTCTTTGCTTTCTTTCTTTTCTTTCTCAAATTGGGTAGCCCGGCACCTCTCGTAGTAGGCTGCTATCCCAATTAGGGAGACCTTCCGTTGCATACCATCATTTGTGGCTTTTCACATCTCGCTAAGCGGTCGCTAATCGTCTTACGGATGTGCGTCCCTCAAAGATTATATCCCTCCTAGGCCGAACGGTTCCGGTGCCCCGGCACAACCCTTTCGAAGGGAACACCCATGCATGGGAGATTATCTCATCATTTTCTCAAGTCCATTCGACCATGCAACACACTATTATTCAAACAACCAAACATAGTTTTGAGTCCGAGACTCAGACTTTATCATCTCGTATTTCTTCCATTAACTTTCTATGTTCTCACATTCCATACTTCGTTTCA
Organism: Iris pallida; assembly: GCA_029216955.1. Classification (NCBI taxonomy): domain Eukaryota; kingdom Viridiplantae; phylum Streptophyta; class Magnoliopsida; order Asparagales; family Iridaceae; genus Iris; species Iris pallida. The sequence continues at coordinate 4,170,306 of JANAVB010023000.1, read as the reverse complement.
ATATTCAATGACATCATGTCTCAACTCAATGTTCGTCAACCGAACGACCCGAAGGTTTCGAACATTTTTCGAGGCATCATGTCACATCTGACAGTTCCGTCACCTTCATGCCACAACTTTTCTCTTCGCAACGAAGCCATCTTTTATGATTCTCGTGCACGTAGGCATGCTTTGACACGATTGTTATCATTTCTTCGAGTCGTGCATGTGATGCACGTCTCGAAACCGAAATTCCATGTTCTCAGCCTTAATGTTCAATGTTCGTGGCTTGCACGCTAGGACGCTCGCCTTCATAATCTTTCAATGTGCTAGCCTTTCTAACTCGTGCGCGAAGACACGGAATGGCTCGTGCACGAAGGCACTCGCCGAATACAGTTATCCCATGTTCTTGTGGCTTGCGCACCGAGGCGCTCGCCTTTGCGATACCCAATGTTCCATAGCTACTCGTGCATTTGATGCATGTTTCATTTCAATTGTTCTAACTAGTGTTCGACACACACTATGATTTATCTTCCGATCGGACCACGTCCGTGGCGTCGATAGGTTAACTTAGCATACAATAATACATTTTACTTAGGCATAAAGTAGTAAAAAAAGAGTCAGTCCTCCCACCTTAAGCCGATACGTCTTGTCGTTTTGCCGAGCTGATGCGGCTCGATTTCACATCTTTGTTGCACAGCCAACTCTTTTGACTTGGTCATTCGAACACTTTGCGCTACGTTGAATTATCCAAGCGAATTGGCCTACCGTGCCTGTACTTCAGTCCGTAGCAAGGCGACGATTTGGTTTTGCGGACACCATTTCAAATAAGCCAAAATATCGATCTCTTATATTTCAGCGTAAACGTATAGCCTGCACACGAAACCAACTAAAATCAATACTTGTCTGAATCGGACTAATGCCTTGTGTCGATTCGATTTCTTAGAATCTTCGAACCGACTCAATGCTTTCTCTCGGGCCAACTTAACGCTTGCATCGAACTTACTCGATGCGTTCCTCGGGTCAACGTAACTCTTTGCATCGATCCGACTCGATACATATTTCTCGGGTCTACGAATCTCTTGCATCGATTCGCATCGATACTTAATCAGGTCAACGCGACTTTTCGAGTCAACGACTCAGCATAATGTACCGTGTGGAGCGGAGCATTACAATTTCCATCCTTGTGATATAGAAATAAAGTGTATGGAAACGCAATTAGAGGCATAAATTACAGGGATCTAGCCAAGGCCTTACTAATTTGAAGCAATGATAAATACTCACTAAAAACATTTGTTTCAAAAAAGGATTAGTGAGCGATTCATCAGCTGAGTAATCTAACGCTCAGTTCGATTGAAATCCAAGTGTTGTGTAATTGTGATCAATTCAATTGAAATCCAAGCGTTGTGTACTTGTGATTAATCAGCTAGGTAATCCGATTGCTGTTAACCAGCCATGGAACAAGTGCATAATGAAAAGCCCTTATTATACCACACATAAAGAAGGGTCCATATAATAGTATGGAGTGGTAACTTATTATAATATACTGATTGAGAACAATTACCTCAACGGCAGGTTGAACAAGATTTGCAAGTTCAATGGGCAATTTTATCCAAACACCTCTTACTCCCTGTAGCAAAAGGAATGAAATTAATTTTATCCAAACACCTCTTACTCCCTGTAGAATAACATCAATGACAAATTGCATTGAATAATAAATATGGAAATATAGGGTTCTACTGTTGTGAAAAAGGTATCAAGATTATACGAACAATTAACAACATATAAAGAAGAATTTCATTTATTAATATTTTGATTTATATTCAATTCTCTTGAAACCCTAAACCCACATTTAATTCTCAAAAACCCAACAAAAGAACAATAGAAGTCTCTCCTCTCTCCTAATAACCAATTGGCAACCCTAAGAAAACTAAAAAGAAAAACAGAGCACCCTATATATAAAGCCTACCACAACCACCACCTCCAAATTTAGTGTTGGATGCTAGTAGGATTTATTTATTACATAACTTCATAAAAGCCCTTCTTTAGATCAAATTCTTGCCGAAGTCAAAATATGAGTCAAGATCCAACAATCTCCACCTTGACTCGAATTCCATGACAATAAGCACACTGAATCATTGACCATAGTTGGTTAAGTCCAATGGCAATTGAACCCACCAAGTCGAACAAACCGCGAACTAGCTCCACCTTGAGTAGCATTCCCCTTAATCTTTAAAGCATAAGCAACACTATCCAAAGTCTATTGCATCATTGCCTACGTATCCCCAGCACATACAAGTTTTTTATCTCCTTCCTTTGATGACTATGTAATCTCCCTTCGATATCTTAATTGTTCCACATTCTATAGTAGTTCTATTGGAATTCAAAGTTCCAAGAGAGAAGATTTTGCTTCAAATCTGGTACACGACAAACACATGTTAGCATCCTAATAGGTCCATCATGCATTCTAATCTTGACGATACTCCCATGCCAACAGCCTTACAAGTAGTCTCGGCACCAATATACACATTATCCTCTGTAATTTCATATGTATTAAACTATTCTCGACTAGGACACACTACCTGACACCTAGCAACACCAAGACCTGTCTGCCCCGGCTCGAAGACCGGGTTGTTCTAACTGTCTAATCACCGTCCTCAAGGACATCGACCCTCTTTGAAATCATGGCGAGCGTCTTCAGGCTTGGTAAGGCAAGCCCCATCCGATCCGGTCAAGGTCGAAGATCACTCTCGTTTTCAGACATTGGCAGCTTCGATGTATCACTATATGATGAATGTCAGTTTGCTGTGAGGCCCTCGGCGATTGAGATCTATAAAGCATTTAGCTTAAAAAAGTATGCGGTGTGAGTCTTCGTTGATTGAGAAGGGGATATGTGGTGTGAGGCCTCGCCGATTGAAGAGCTTGTTGCTAAAGTAGGTATATATGATTTGAGCAAGCCCTACCCGAACGATTGAGAGGGAGTTGTACTTATTGTAAGGGGCGACACCAAGAAGGTACCCTGACCCATATCAAAAAAAGCAGAGTCATGGTATCCTTCTCGCTGGTAAAGATCGACTGGCGAGCCCCACCCCGACAACTGAGGGGGGTTGTTGATAAGGGAGTGACGCCCAGAAGGTGTCCTAAAAAGGACGGTAAGGGTCACCTAAGGGCTAACAAAGAACGACCGAACCCCCTACAAATATAGAGAATTGGCTGCCATTATCTCCTAAAGTTATACCCCGACGACCAAGAGGGTGGATGCTAAGCAAGAAGTAGTGGCTGCTGCGAGCGGCTTCACAGGCGAAAAGGGAAAAAGCATATATCCTGGCAGCACAAATATAGAGAAAAATGAGCTATAAGTCCAGTTTTTTGACCAAAATGGAGATTGATACGTAAATTGAGATTAAATCGATTGTAGATTAATTTAAGTTCCTATTAGGTCGTTTTAACGACCAATCATAATCTATCTTTATCATTTAAGCATACACATGCTTGTGCATATTCTTAGTCGCGGGCGGGTGCACCTATCCGTGTTGCTATAGGCAGCACACGTACTTAATCGGCCCGCATACGCATGCCCGTTCTTAACCTGCGTAAAGGCACAAGGCATGTTGATGAGAACACAATGCCACTAGTTACGAAGACCTACCAACGTAGAAGATGGCGCAATGTTGCCTTGCTATGGATCAACATTTGAGTCCGAGTTCAGATTTTTACTAATTATTGTTATTTCATTTGTGATGAATAAGTACTAGTTTACCTATTCTTTAGGAAGAGTAGTTTGTTTGTTTTTTGTTTGTTTGTTTACATATTCTTTAGGAAGAGTAGTTTGTTTGTTTAGCTATTCCTTCGGAAGAGTAGTTTGTCTCTTTGCGTATCTTATTTATACCTCTCAGTCAATGAATGAAAGGAGGACATGAATGAATGAAAATAATTTTTTATGAAATTCACTTTATCAATGTGGTTGTGATAAACAAGTCCCTCTCCCTTTCCTAATACTCTCTCATTCTCCACCACCATTCCTCTCTCCGGACATGACAGGAAGGCACGCCCCCCCCCCCCCCCCCTGCCGACAGGGGTCGCCTCCCCATAACAGCAGCCCACCGCACCTCATCGCCCGACCGCCTGGACGTCCGTGCCCCCACTTCCGGCCACTCTAGGCCGGCACAACAGCAACACAACTCTAGTAGCAACCCTTATCGACAAGTGCTCCATTGGCATCACCTGCAAAGAATTGGTAACCTTTCAAAAATTCATATTTAAATCTTCTTTTCCATTTGAATCAAGTAATTGAGATAACGACATAGCTACATCTAATACACTATCAACCAATGGACTGCTGAGCCACAAAAGTAGAATTGAGTGCTTCCTCAAATCAAACTGGGAAGTTGTTGTGATCATTATAAATGGTATATGAGGAATTAATCTGATTTATGATCCTTTTTTAAAAAATCTAAGGCTTGCATGATAGTTTTAATTTCTTACTTTTATATAATCATTAATTTGAGAATTATCTAGTAATTAGCAAGATTTCAATTGGACTTATCTTAATCAATTCTTTTGTTGATTTCAATTTCATATGTGCTACATCTAATACACTATCAACCAATGGACTGCTGAGCCACAAAAGTAGAATTGAGTGCTTCCTCAAATCAAACTGGGAAGTTGTTGTGATCATTATAAATGGTATATGAGGAATTAATCTGATTTATGATCCTTTTTTAAAAAATCTAAGGCTTGCATGATAGTTTTAATTTCTTACTTTTATATAATCATTAATTTGAGAATTATCTAGTAATTAGCAAGATTTCAATTGGACTTATCTTAATCAATTCTTTTGTTGATTTCAATTTCATATGTATACCGCATCAATTTTGGTATCTGAGCATGGTTTAGTTTTTGGTTTGCACTAGATCACTTCATTTTATGCATTATTCAACATATAGAGCACTTTTTAGAACAAATATCGCATTACATGAGCACACGTAGCGGTAGACAATACCAACTAGCTCCCGATATGGCCCCCCAAATAAGAACAAATGTTACAAGATATTCTAAACCGCCTAATTAACATGAAAAAATATTTCAATGCACTAAGAACATCTAATGAAGAGACTAGGAAAAGAATTGAAAGACTCGAACGTGAACGTCGTAGGACTCCTGATTTGTTGGATGAGGGTTTCTATCATAGCGGCTATCGAGAGATAGATAGAGACAAATATAGGAGTTTGGATCATCGAAGGGATGATCCAGTTAGGCATCAAGACTTTAGACAACCCCAAGATTTTCTGGATAGAGATAGACCTAGGGGCTTTGATCACCATTGGAATGACCTTGTCAGACATTATGACTATAGGCCACCCCTAGACCTCATCAGGATTTAGATGAAGAGAAAATAATGAGAAGCTTGAAAACAGAAGCACATAGTTTTGATGATCAACTTGATCAAAAAAAATTATCGACTGTATGACAGACATGGACCACTATTATCGGTGGTACGATATGTCTGAGGCGAGAAAAGTTGTTTTGCTACAATGAAGCTTGTTGGACAAGTTAAGTTGCATTGACAGAGTGTTGAACAATTGTTGGTACAAAGGAGGCAAGAATCAATTCTCACATGGGATGAGATGAAAGAAAAATTGAAAGAAAAATACTTGCCAACTTCCTACCAACAAAGACTTTTGGATCAATGGCAAAAACTGACCCTGGACAATCGTCATGTCAAATTCAACGAATATTTAACTCGGTGCGAAGTGACAGAAGAGGTTGGAATGACCCCTTCTAAGTTTAGGTACAGACTTCGAGATGACTTACAACGTGATTTATTTCTGCATGAGGTGACTTCATTAGAGCACGCTTATTAATTGGTTGAGGATCTTGATTCTTGACCGATTTCATAGATTCTCATTCAATAGGTAGCGTGATTCGTGGACCACCCCTAATAGACCCAATGAGTCGAAGCCTAGGTTTAATCAACCCCAACCTAAGCCAAAGCCTAGTGTACCATCATCGTCTAGAAACCCCAACGAAAAGGGTTTGTTTGGTGAGTCTCCCAAGGTCAATCTTCGCAATGAGTGTTATAAGTGTCATGATTATGGTCATTACACACGTCAATGTCCAACTCAGACCCTCCTCATAGATGAACAGCCTAAAGAAGACGAGGATGTCAACGTAGTAGAACATGAACCATATATAGGAGAGTGCGAAGATGATTGTCCAGAAGATGATGTATATATGAGTCTCATTTGGAGTTCCCCGACTTTTGCGAATGTTGATTGGAGTCTTCAGGGCCCTAGGCTTAGTGTTGTTCGATGTGTTTTGTCACAAGCTAAAAAGACTGACGATTGGCTTCACACCTCCATTTTTCACATCTTTATTAGAATGGGTAATCATTCAAGTAAGGTGATTTTAGACCATGGAAGTTGTGTCAACGCTATTGCATCTAACATAGTAGCCAAGATTGGTCTTAAGACTGAACCTCACCCTAACCCATATAAGGTTAGATGGGTAGACGATTCATCCATCAGCGTATAGAAAAGATGTCTTGTTCCTGTAGAGTTTACTATTTACAAGGACAATGTATGTGTTGGCCCATAGGTCATGGTCATACCTGATTTCGATATCTGACCAAAACTCTTGTTCGAGATAACAAATAATATATTGCTGCAGTACGCCTGATGAATAACATATTGCTATGCTGCATCTGATCAAGTTTTCGCCAAGCCACAAGAATAAAATTGTTGATCAAGACATTTTTCTATTTATTATGTATTTTTCACTTTATTGAGTCTAAGAAAAATGTACATCGGACGAGATTAGCATATGACTTAGCACCTAAAGTCCACTTCCAAATAAGTCTACCCAATTCGTATTTTTTTCGTCCACAAAAACAAAAAGCATACCTATTCATAAGCCCAAACCCAAAATCCAATTCATTATACACTTTGACCAACCTGATCATAAGGCAACCGAACTCGGTCGCCCTGACCCAGTATCCCATTGGATCGGATTTTCCTGTAAAATCGGCTCCAACGTTCGATTATTTTAACGTTAGGGAACCGAACTCTGCCTAAGTTCGGTCTCTAAAAATACTATAAATAGAGTTGAGTTTCACATTCTTTGCATATCATATCATCCTATCTCATTCTCTCTTCTGTATTCTAAATGTTCTCTGAGCTTTACACTTTCAAGTCAAAGTCTTTACGACTCCTAGCCAAGCCAGTGTCAGTTTCAGTTCGATCTAAAAGTTTGGTTGAGTTGTAAAGAAAGCTTGAAAACCAATTTGTTTCCATCATGTTTTTGAAGTCGACAAGTCCTTCGGATCAAAGGCTTGTGGATGTGAAGTAGTGCTCTTCGGATTAAAAGCACGTGTTGTAAGAAGTTGCAAGCACTTCGGATTCAAAGCTTATGTTTCACTGCATAGTGGATTCAATATCAAGCTAGCGTTCTCGAGACTGGACTAGTCCTCTTATAAGAAAATCAGTATTTTGTGTTTGCTTCTCTGAACCTCGTTACTTTATGCATTTATTTAATATTGTCTGCTTACACATCAGTTAGTTTACTGTCATATAATTTTTAAGTGGTGATTATTATTCCGCTACAGACACGCACACTATTCATTCCTCCTCTAGAGGTGCTCAACGTTCCTACAGTATGGTGCGATGTAACTAAGATGGATGTGGGTCATATCATCATAGGAAGACCTTGGCTATTCGATTTAGACGTCACTCTCTATGGACGTTCCAACTCTTGCATATTCAAGTATAAGGGTCAAAAGATTAGGCTCAATCATATGCAACCAAAGCATAATCCAAATATTAATAAGAGTGGAACCTCCGACAAGAAGAAATGACTTGTCCTTATAGGCCCTAAAAAATGGAAGATGATATTGCAAAAGGGACTACAATAGTGGCCTTGGTTGCTAGGGAAGTCAAAGAGGACTCCTACGAGCAAGTCCCAACTAAAACAATTCCCATACTTGAAGAGTTTAAGGATGTTTTCCCTGAGGATCTCATGAAATATTTACCACCGATGCGTGACATTCAACACGCTATTGATCTTGTCCCGGGAGCAATCCTACCTAATTTATCGTATTATCAACTAAATCCTACTGAGCATGCAGAGTTAAGACGACAAATCGATAAGTTATTAGCTAGAAGCTTTATCAGGTTTATCAGGGAGAGCATGAGTCTTTGCGCAATACTAGCATTTTTGAATCCAAAAAAAAGATGGTACATGGAGGATGTGCATAGATAGTCATACGATCAATAAAATAACAATCATTTTTTGATTCCCAGACTGGATGATATATTAGATGGGATGTCTGGAGCTAGTATCTTTTCAAAGGTTAATCTTAAAAGTGGCTAGCATCATATTCGTATTCGCCCAAGAGATGAATTAAAGACCGTTGTCAAGACGAAAGATGACATTTATGGGTGGTTGGTCATGCCCTTTAGACTAGCCAACGCCCCTAGAACATTTATGAGAGTAATGACGCAAGTGTTTAGACCTTTTATGGGTAGATTCTAGATTGTGTATTTTGACGATATACTTATTTACAGCCAATTGAGGGACTAACATGTAGATCACTTAAGACAAGTTTGCGCCACGTTACACAAAGAGAGCTTCTATGTGAACCTCAAGAAATGCACATTCTTTATAAAAGAGATTGTTTTTATAAGATTTGTAGTATCTCCTGTGGAAATCTCTGTCGATTCCCAAAAAATAAAGGCAATTGAAGAGTAGTCTGAGCCCTAGAGCATTAGAGATGTTAGGAGTTTTCACGGGCTAGCGACTTTCTACCATCGGTTTATACGGGATTTTAGCACCGTCATAGCCCCTATAACCGATTGCTTAAGGAAAGAAGCTTTTGAGTAGCCAATTGTCGCAACAAAAGCATTCAAAGAGATTAATAAAAAGATGACGGAGGTCCATGTTATGCGTCTTCCTGGTTTTTACACGTTTTTGAGGTTGCATGTGATGCTTCTGGCATAGGCACAGGTGGAGTGTTGGCCCAAGAGGAACATCCAGTAGCTCTCTTTAGTAAAAAAAAATAAACGAGACTAGGCAGCACAACTCCACCTACGATAAAGAGTTCTATGCGGTTATTCAGTCCCTCGTCATTAGCGACATTATTTGCTACCGTATGAATTCGTTATCTATTTTGAAAATGAGGCCTTGAGATACCTCAACTCCCAGAAGAAACTGAACGCTAGACACAGTAGGTGGGTTGAGTTCTTGCAAGACTACACCTATGTCTTAAAACATAATACGGGAGTTGAGAACAAAGCCACTGAAGCACTTAGCCGACGTATAGTTGTACTATATGGCATGAGTGCTAAAGTTGTTGGCTTTGATAAGGTCAAAGAATATTATGAGTTGTATCCCGATTTTGGTAAGATTTATATACTTTTGAGAGATGAGTTGGCTCGTTAGATAGATGGATTTCTAGTGACGGATGGCTATTAATTTCTATTTAGCAAGCTATGCATTCTACGACTTTATTGAAAAAAAATTTAGTGTAAAAATTACATGTTGGTGGTTTGTCTGGCCACTTTGGGAGAAATAAGACTATAGAAGCCGTTGAGGATTAGTTTTACTGGCCTAGTATCAAAAGAGATGCTGCAAAGCTTGTCGGTCGGTGTCATACTTGCCAACTAGCTAAGCAACAAGAAACAAAATACAAGTTTGTACACTCGACTCCTTGTCCCTAATCGTCCATGAAAGGATGTTAGTATGGATTTCGTGCTAGGTTTACCGAATACCCTTAGAAAACATGATTCCATCTTTGTGGTCGTAAACCGATTTTCGAAGATGGCCTATTTTCTGTCCTGTTCTAAAACATCATATGCCTCCAAATTTGCTAAGATTTATTTCGATGAAATCGTTAGGTTGTATGGGTTGCCGAAAATGATTTGTGTCTGATAGGAATGTTAAAGTTTCAAAACTACTTTTGGAAAACCTTCTAGCAGTTAATGAGAACGAAGTTAGCTTTTACCACGGTCAATCATCCCACAGAGATGGTTAATAGGAGCTTAGAAAATCTTCTATGTTTTTTGTTAAGAAAAATATCAAGAATTAGGATCTCATAGTACCTAGGGCGAGTTTGCATATTATTGTTCGGTTAATAGGCCTAAAGACATGAGTCCATTTCAGGTTGTGCATGGTTTTAAACCTTGGAGGCCTATAGATCTTCTTTTCATGTCTCAACATTCTAAGGTTTTAGATTCTGCATTTGCATTTGCCAAACATATTCATGATTCGCATAAAGAAATCAGGAAAAGAACTGAATTGAGTAATGCTCAATATAAGTCTTCTCCTTGTAAAAACAAAAAAAAATCTTGAATTCCAAGTTAGTAATTACGTTATGGTCCAGATTAGACCGGAACGGTTCCTCCCAGGATATGCTAAGAAATTACATGCTCGCAGTGCAGGACCGTTTAGAATTTTGCAGAGAATTGGACCGAATGTGCATGTCATTGACTTACTACATGGATTTGGAATGAGTTCCACATTTGATATTGAAGATTTAATGGCTCAATTAGTCCAGATAATCCACTTGTGATTCACATGAGCCTACTCTTAAGTCTTTGCCAGAGAGTTCCTCACCGCTACCCTCACTTCCATGGTTCCAATCAGCAGCTCACATTGATAGAATATTGGATGATCAGATCAGCTCTACTAGAGATGGTGGTCGTCAATGTTATGGATCAACATTTGAGTTCGAGTTCAAATTTTTACTAATTATTGTTATTTCCTTTGTAATGAACAAGTACTAGTTTACCTATTGTTTTACCTATTGTTTAGAAACAGTAGTTTTTGTTTTTGTTTGTTTACGTATTCTTTAGGAAGAGTAGTTTGTTTGTTTAAGTCTATTTGTTTGTTTGTTTACCTATTATTTAGGAAGAGTAGTTTGTTTGTTTGTTTGTGTAGCTTATTTATAACTCTTAGTTAATGAATGAAAGGAGGACATGAATGAATGAAAAGAATTTATTAATGAAATCCATTTTCTCAATGTGGCTATGATAGACAAGTCCCCCTCCCTTTCATAATCCTCTCTCATTCCTGCCATCCCATTCCTCTCTCTCTCTCTCTCTCTCTGGACACGACAACAAGTCGTGACTCCCCTTTGCCGACAACAGCTCGCCTCCCTTTGACAGCAGCCCGTCTCACCTTGCCGCCCGACCGCTTGGATCCGTGCACCCACTCCCTGCCGCTATCTGGCAGCTCTCCGACCGCCTCAGGCCGGCCAACAACATCACAACTCTAGTAGGAGCCCTCGTCGCCAAGTGTGCTCCGCTAGCATCATGATGCGGTATGGATGTGAATTAAGAATTAGCAAATAATTTGAACTAAAAGTAGGTTCATTTAAATCTCTACTAATTACCAAACAATTTCTAGGTCGCCAAAAATTAATGATTATATTAGCAAGAGATCATATGCTAGCATGCAAACCTTAGAATTTTATAGAAAATTGAATCAAGTTACCACGAAAGCAAGATAGTTCTCTATTTAATATATAGACTGATAACCACAAATCCCATTTTCCTTTCTTTAATAGAAGCTCTCAGATATGGGTGGATCAACAACTTATTGATAGAATATTAGATGGTAGATACAATTGTCATAACTACTTGAAATAAGATGAAGAGGGATACTAGAATCGAAATGACAAGATTACCCAAAAGGGAGGGGGGAACGGACTGCTGCTTCCAATGTTGTTTCTACTGCTGCCTCTGCTGCAGCTGCTTCTGTTGTTCCGGCTCTTGCTGCTGCTTCGGTTGCAATTGCTGCTACTATTCCTACTCCAGCTGGTGCTGCTGTTGCAGCCTTTGCCACTGCTACGGATGATGTTGTTGTGTTGACGGCTGTAGATGCTGCTGCAGGCTGCTGATGTTGTTGCTGGCTGCTGCTTCGCTGCTGCATGCTGCTTCGCTGCTGCTTCACTGCAGCTGTTGCTGGAAGGAAGGGGAAGGGGTATGCTGGTTGTCCGGAGGGAGTGAGGGGAGGTAGGGAATGAGGGAGGGTTAGGAGAGGGAGGAGGGTGGGGCTATCTCAGCCATAGGAATGTAGAGTTTAAAGAAACATTCATTTCATTTATCATTCAATCATTCATTGTTCAAAGAAAACATTCAGCCCTTCTTTAAATAGGCTACTCTTCCACAACGAACTAACAAACTAACAACTTTAACTCGACAACTACACAACAACCTCCTAAGAAATGGATAAAACAAACAAACAAACAAACAAACTGAATTTGATTTGATTTGATCCATTCAAATGATGTCCTCATCACATCACCTGCAAGAAACTGGTGATCTTTCGAAAATTCATATTAAATCTCATTTTCTATTTGAATCTAGTAATTGAGATAACAACATACCTACATCTAAAACACTGTCAATGGACTGTTGATCCACAAAAGTAGGATTGAGTGATTCTTCAAATCAATGTGGGAACTTCTTGTGGTCATTCTAAATATTACATGAGAACTAGTCTGATTTAGGATCCAATTTTCTACAAAATCTAAGGTTGCATGATAGTTTTAATTTCTTGATTTTATATAATAATTAATTTGGAAATCTGAGAATTATCTAGTAATTAGCAAGATTTCAATTGGACTTATCTTAATCAATTCTTTTGTTGATTTAAATTTTGCATGCATACCGCATCACGGGCACGTACACCTGTGCTTGTTCTTAACCCGTACGCATACGCGGAAAAGTTCTTTATACACGTGCACCCGTACGCACACATGACACGTAGACGGATGCACATGTACTATGTCAAGGACACGCACGAGGAGTCACCCCCTTAAGTATGCAAAATCTTCCTCCTATAGGGACCTCCTCTCCATCTTCCTTCCCATCCTGGAATATACCTGATATATACAGCAAAGCAATTTTTGAGCTAAAAATGAGGTTCAGTGGACGCCACTTCATTTTGTGACGTTGTTTTAAGGAAAGGAATTAACGCAAAAGTTGGCTTGCTAGCTATTGCATTAACCCGAGCCAACAACTTATGTTTTTTTGGACCCTCTCAATCCGCAACTAAATCCGCCTGAAGTGCACGCACCTTAGCCGTCGCTTCGCTTGCTTTGAATCCTTGAAGTTTCCTTCTTAGGTAAGATGTATTAGAGAATGTATTCCCATAGTCATTTGAAGTTTCCTTATGATTAACGGATCCCCATCTAGCTTCTTTGGGGGGCTGTTGTTTGAGACAAGGGTCTCTTAGAGCCTATCTTTTCATCCTAGTCACGGAAATATTCAGCCAGCTTTTGAACATATTCAGCCAGCTTTTGAACAAGGAAGTAAACAACAACCGCATCACCCATTCAAGAAGATTTCATAAACACTATGTTTCTCAAAAAAAAAAAGTTGATGATGTGCTCATTTTTTGCAAATATCTCGTGCGTAATGCATTGGCCATCAACCAGGTGTTGAATGAGTTTCACAGCTGAGCAGGTGAAACTATTATAAGGGTCCAACTAAAAATCATTCTTAATCTTGGCTTTCGTGAGGTGTTCTCTAATACTAGGGACTGCCCCTAGTATCTATCAGATTAAGATACTCCGACTGGAAATTTGTTTCATTGAGCATTCAGAAAGAAAAAAAAAAAGTCATGCCCCGGACCAGCCTATAAGATCCATATGATCACCTGGTCATTTGTATACCAAAGGATGAAGGTAGATGGGGTTTAAGAACTATTGAAGGCTGGAACAGAATTGCCATGTGAAAGCTTTTCTGGAAAGAAGTTAATAATAATGGATCCATTTGGACTCAATGGGTTCATTTTATATATCTAACTAGACATTCTATTTGGTCCATCCGGCTCCTCTTGGTCTTGGATGAGTATATTGTCGATAAGGGAAGATGTAGCTAATGTTATAAAGTGTCAGATTTATAATGGCGAAAGCACGAAGCTGTGGCATTGTTTGTGGCTTAAATGGCCCGATCAGCTACAGGTAGGATGTCACTTTTCTAATGGAAAGAGACATTCCGGACCATGCTCTAGTAAGCAATTTCATCAAAAATGGACATGGAAACCTTTCTCCTAGCTACAGCCTGGATGGACAGTGTCTAATGCAAGATATTGCCTTGTATGAACTCCCGCAACTCCCTACTGAAGGACCGTTTGGTCTCTCAGACCGGATTAAAATCGAAACTCATGGAAGTCACGTCCCGATCTCGGAGGACCGTAAAGTCACTGTTGGACGTGATGTCATACAAACCTAAATTGCGCTTGTATAAAGTATGGTCTTGCACAATAACAAAAGAGACTAAATGGATATAGAAGCAGCATAATTTATATGCAGAAAAAATTATAACACTGAGATAGGAACAAAATCACTTCTTTATTGATATAACTTGAACAGGATTACAAGGTACTCTTGATAGCCAACTCAAAATGCCATACTTGGCTTACATCTCTTTCTAACCGAAAATAGCCCCAATGTCCATATATCATATTTCTTTACTAAAATAAAAGATAAAACACCTTTGAAAGAAACTGCTTAAAACTTCAATAGGAGAAACTTCGAGGCACCGAACAAGATTCCACTAGATTGGACGAGCTTCTAATGTCTTTAAATACCCTCTAGCTGGGGATGCCCACAACATGGGTCAGTACATAACGTGTACTGGTGAGCGGTCGTAACCGAACTCATCTGCAATCAACACTAAGTAAACATGTAAAGCTAGCAACTATTATTTTAAGTGATCTTTCTACTTATCTAGTTCTTTTTAACAATTTATAAGAATAAACATAAACAATAAAAGTACCACTTATATAGTGACTTTTACCTACGGTCGACTGTTTATCCCTGCAACAGGCAAGAATTAGAACAATTTGCTTATATAGAAAATGTATAAAAAAATTATATTCGTCTCTGCATTGTTAGACTTGATATAATATTTACCTATGCATGTGACCTAACTACATGAAGGTCCATAGGCGACTTTTCATTATTAGCAATTGGGACGTATAAGTCCAGCTCACTAATGGACATGATACCCCCTTTTCGCGAGGACGTACAAGCCTCGGGTATCTCATTCACTCCTAGGTCGAGAGATTCTCAGTGTCCCAGGAACCGATCGAGAGACTATACCTTGTGCACAAGTTGTCCAGACCGATACATGATATGTACTTCTATCAGATAAAATATTTCACTTGTAGCGGTTAAACAACATATAAACATATATGTCTATTATTCTTTATGACTATAGAGCCATAGCCCTGTTCTTTCTTTCATATAATTTTTTGGCAACAACATAAGGTTGTCCATATATTTCTCTTTTAAGAAGTATATAGTAAAGTAACATGTAATCATTCTTCATTAACAAGCATTACAATAGTTCAATAATTCTAACATATTTCATCTCTTTTATCTTATCTTTTTTTTATTTATGGTATTATTGATCATAGGGACGCAACAAAGAAGCTTTTTATAAGGCGTAAAAATAAAGGATTGTCCAGCCAAAGCAACTCACCAAAGTGAATCTATCCGAAAGAAAGAGGAGCTTCACACAACGATCATGTCTCGCCTATGCGTCCTGAAATTGCACCAACACTCGATCAACATAATTCTTCCTTTCTCTCAAGATTCGAAATGAATGCAATAGTTCGATGAAAGAGAACAATAAAACCAATCATCGAAAACAAACACGAAAACGCATTTATCAAAATCAAGCAACGAAAACGTCCAACAAAACAACAATGAAAAGGATCGGAAGAGGCTCTTGTATAAAATTCTTTCGCCAAGCACAATGCACTGCATTTTGGGACCAAAAATCATATGAGCAAATCCATGAATAGGAAATAGACTCAATTCACAAGTCTCGATCAATCGATATCGACAAAGTTTCTCCAAGATGGTTTCCATACTGACTGGCTCGGTGTAGCCTCCAGTCAACGCACCGCTAGGAACGGGGCACTACAAAAACTACATGGAGCCTCATTAGGTTGACTATGCCGGCATCGTTTGGAACAAATTTCATAACCCAAGCAAAGTATTATCGCCTAGATGGCCCTCAACTTTGGGCTTCTTAACAGATCGAGTTAGTATATTTTTTCCCAACATCATGCCTCTTTGTGGTAATTTATAATTATCTTAACTTGTTCCGCAACATGAGTAGCCTCAACTTCTTTTTTTTGCAATTCTTTTTGCTTAAGTTTTTAGTTGGCTTAATAGATTGAATTGAAAATGGAGATGATAATCAAGGAGGTGATTAGTCTAATGGTTTTCTATTCTTAGTTAATGTCGGTAAGTGTGAGTGTAGTTGTTCTTCCTTTCTTACAGCAAATTGAGTTAGCATTTTTTTCCAACGTCGTGCCTCTTTGTGGTAATTTATAATTAGCTTGACTTGTTTCTGCAACATGAGTAGCATCAACTTCTGTTTTTTGCAGTTCTTTTTGCTAAATGTCTAGTTGGCTTAATAGATTGAATTGAAAATAGAGATGATAATCAAAGAGGTGATTTGTCTAATGGTTTTCTATTCTTAGTTAATGTCGGTCAGTTGAAGTGTCAGTGCACTTGTTCTTCCTTTTTGACAAAAGTAGTATAGCATACAATGTGTGTGGTGTGGCCCATTACGTTGTGTGTGAGTCAGCTCGGCAAAAAGTGAAGTTGTAAAAGAAGGTTTTGAAATTCTGCATGCGAGTCGGAAGTTACCCGTGGATGAAAGTGGACTAACCCATTTAGTTGAGAAAAGCAGGGACCAAGTCATTCTTAGAAACGAAAGACATGTGGTGGTCACTTTCTTAGATTAGTATGATAGATATTTCTATCTTCATCGAAAAGCAAAGAGAGCTGGGCTAGCGCGCTACTCTTCATGTATGAGCGAGTCATGAGCCTATTGACAAGGCTTGGAAAAGTCTGAAGGTTCCCTCACTAGACTGATTCACATAGGACCAGCTGAGCTAGCTTATTTTTCCTTTATGAGATCTCGGCTCTTCGAAATGGTTGGAGAGAGCCATGCCTCCTCTTGGTAGGCATCGAGCCCAAGCTGATAGGACTACTTCTTGAAAGAGGTTTCGTTCGTGCCAGCAGGAGGGCCCCTTATCTATTAATAGACCCTTTTTGAAAATAAAGAAAGAATTATCAAAGTTTAGATTGCTCATTATAGTTCTACCTATAGAAAAGATCATAATAGAAAAGATCATGAAAGAGGCGATCAAAATAGTACCGTCGGATAATTACGATCTCGAGTTTCTAGACACATCGCACTTCCGCTCGGGTCGAGGCTGCCACTCAGTGAGACGGATCAAAAAAAAAGTAGAGAACCTCTCGCTGGTTTTTTGAATTCGACATCAGGAAGTGTTTCATACCATCGACCGACATCGATTCATTCCAATCTTTAAGGAAGAGATCAACGATCCCAAATTCTTTTACTCAACTCAGCCACTCACTTTATCCTACTTGAATTATTAAACCTCACACAAGGACCTCAGAAAGCATTTTCACTTGAGCGGAAATAGTTGACCAACTTCACTGCTCCTAAGGCTTACATAGTGAGCCATCACATCTTATGAAAGAGCAGTTTGGAAATGGCTTATTAGTTTAAATAGGACATGGTGGTGGTTTAAAGAACAACCCATTAGGAGCCGATTGCTAAAGAGAGTACGACTTTGGTTCCAAAGATAGCGATTCGACTTAGTTCAAATAGAACTAAAGAGAACGGGTTCAACTTATCCCAATCCTCACTCTGGACCAAGGTGCTCCGCCTTTTTCACTTTCTCTCTTTCTGGCTTAGCCTACCAGGAAAATGACTCATTCTTATTAATAGCATAGGTGAGAACACCCCTAATAGGCAAGCTTCACTAATATTCCAGGAATGAGGAATGAAAAAACTTCTACTATCTACTCACTCTTGCCACTCGAAGGGGATAAGTGAATATCTGGAAGAGAGTTGCTCACTCTTGCCACTGGGAGGGGCTAAGTGAATACCTGGAAGAGAGTTCTCTTATGTTCGGGATCATGGCATCATGTAATTTATAAGTACATACCTAATAGCAGTAGCAAAGGTGACGAACTATAGCCATTCACGGTCACCATTGTCCTACTTGAATTATTAAACCTCATCCGAAGACCTCAGATAGCAACATATTGAATCTAAAATTTGAGAATCTTCTTAGTGTCTTAGAATTTCGGAAGTAGATACTAATGTCACATATGTCTCTTCTATTGCAATTCTAGTCTCATCTTGTGGATTTTGTCTTTGCTTCTCTTAACTCTTTTAATTCTTGTTGCAACTTCTTGTAAAATCTCATAGTATGTCATTTTAATTTACAATGATTGAACTCAATCTCTGAAAGATCTCTCCTGAAAGTTCTCTCTCTGTCTCTTGCTACATATACTTAATTTTTTTAGTTTGAGATGATCAATTGATTCCACGTTAGACGATTTTTTCTCTAATGTCATTAGACAAAAGAGCAGCAGTAGTATCTTCCAAAATAAACAAAAGAGCAGCAGTAGTATCTTCCAAAATAATAGTCTCTCTTCCAAAAAGAAGTAGTGACCAGATGCTCATATGAAAAGAAGTAGTGACCAGATGCTCATATGACGACGGTAGAGATGCTAATAAAATTAAATTAGAACCTTATCTTCATCATCAATCTTTACTTCTATGATAGTCAACTAACATATAATTTTATTAAATAAATAAGTGTTAATGTATAGGAGTACATTTCTTCATTGAAAGTTTGTAGAGTTGTTGCTTTATAAATACGAAAATGCTTTTTTGTCCGCGGGCTTGGACCGCGGTCCTGACCAGCGCGTGTCGCCAAACGATTGCCCCCCCCCCCTAATTTTTGGCCCCACCCGCCTCTGGCCAATCGAAAGGCGACATGTGGCCCGCGGACCAGGACTGCAGTCCAAGCCCGCGGACAACGTAACACGTCCATTATAAATAACTGAATTATCAATAACTTCGTCATGTAGAGGCTTTCTAACATTTGCCACGATTTTTTCGTCGAATTGTAACCAAGAACATTATAGTGAATTTCTTCTATCAAACATTATAGTGAATTTCATCTACCAAACATAATCGAATCGTGCCTACCGCTTTCATATCAAGTTTTATCCAATCTTCTTTCGACAAAGATGTTGGTTTCTTCCCCAAAAGCACCTTCAACGATCCTTGTCGAAGCAATAAAGCTCGCATCTTCAACTGCCACAAAGCAAAAAAATATTCTCCTAGTGTAATTTCTCCACCTCGAACTTCAAACTGATATTGTATCCTTTTCGATGACGCTCTTCGAACCTAGCTCTAATACCAAATTGATCTGAATAAGGTATAAAGATTATATTGTTCCTTTTAATAATATTTTGATATATAACCAATTCTCTTAAAACCTTAAACTGACATTTTTTCTTGAAAAAACCCAAATCACCAAAAGAAAATGTAAGAACTCTCTCTTTCTCTCTCGCCTCTCTCCTCTCTCCTGATAACCAATTGGCAAACTAAAAAGAAAAAAACAACCACCTATATATAACCCTACCACTACCACCAGCACCAGCAAACAAACTCCAAATTTTGTGCTAGTAGGATTTGTTATTACATAACTTCATAAAAACCCCTCTTTAAATCAAATTTTTCCGAAGTCCAAATATCAATCAAAATCCAACGTCTACGTGATCCAGGTGTCTGTTTGTTGCTTATCTGAAAATAACTCGTGGAAAGGAAAACAAAGAGAAAGCAAAAAAGAATATCATAAATCCATAAATATCACGAGAATCAAACAATAACAAAAATGTTTTAGGGTCTACTTGGTAACGGAGTTTCATCGGTTTTTCGGTGTTTTTGAACCGACCGATTATGAAAACCCCTGCTTGTTAATTTTTTTGAGGCACTGGTTTTGGTCGGCTCAAAAAACCCCCAAAGTCGGTGTAGTGTAATTTTGGGTGGCTTTATAAACACCCAAAATCGGTGAATTTAAAGGGGTTTTATTATTTTATTTCATTTATATCCTCACCAAAAATATATAATTATAACTACTAATACCCTACACTACTTTTTCTTTCTCATTTGTGTTTCTTTTCTTCTTCTTCCACACTATGGCTACTTTTTCCAGTAAGTTTTTAAAATATCTCTCTCCTACTTTCAACTAGTATTATTTCATGTGTTTCTATTATTTTGATCAAATATGGACTTCTACCTCTTGATCGAGGCATAGAGCAGTTCCCGCACTTTGGACCGTTTTGTTTATATATGGACATATATGTAATTTTATTCGTGTAAAAAACTTTCAGAACCGCTCATTAATGAATTACCGAGCATGGATTGGACTCGTTTATAAGCCGCAACTTAAAACCACCTAAAACTGGACCCCTCATAACCGTTCATAACCAGTACTCTAAAAACACCTCATAACCGCTACCCCTACAATTGCCAAGCAGACCCTTAATTAAAACATTCCAACAGGTGAATTTATAGCATAAAGTTATGCATGTAGCTTAGGTATTTGATGTCAACACTAATACAAAACCTTCCTGTAAATCACTCATACTTGTTTCGCAATAACAAAGGTTATGCTAGATTACAATCACATATAATTGAAAACCTACCACCCAGTTAATGTCATATTTTCATTAACCCACAATAACTGGATTGCATTTAGAAAATCAATCATTTTTATGTGCCTGTTGAAACTTCCCGAATTGCAATGCCAATTGATCACAAAAGGTACGCAGAAAATTAAATCCTCGAGATGATATTAAAAAATTTGTTTTGATAGACAAGTACCTGCTGCCGCCAATTAGATATAGATGCTCGTAAGGAACAAATGAAAGCCCTAGGATCCATTGGGGCCTTCAGTTCAATGATGACACCACCATGATCGTCATAGACTGCAGTTAGCTGTTCAACTTCCTCTGCGTTATCAGCCATTATTAATGATGAGCTGCCTGAGATGGTCGTGGTTATGTTGCGTACTTGACTTGTAGCAATACTCCCAACACCTTATGGATTGTGAACATAACCAAAGTGAAAAATAACAAAACAGGCTTAAAACTGTACATATAACCCACAAAATCACTAAACTTTTAACTTTATTGAAATCACCAATAACTTAACTTTTTGAGAGACATACAGTCACTTTAAGGGCTCGTTTGGATGAACTTTTTTGTATTCCTAGGAATCCATTTTCTATTCCATTCCCATAGAAAAGGAATTCAATATTCACATACCCATGTTTGGTTAGGTTGGGAATATGTAGTCCAAAAAATTCAATTTTTTCATTCACATGTTTGGTTCACACAGGGATAGGAATCTTAATTTATTTATTTTTTCATAAATATCATTTTACTAATTTCATGATGCTACTATTACCTAAGTTTACATGTTTGGTATAGAAGTTGAAATTTTGAAAGTAAAGGGAGGGTATTACCGTCCAAACAAAATACCCAAACAACATTTCTAGGAAAGCAAAACTATTCCCAAGGGAGGGCTTGGTAATAGCTTTCTCACGTCAATGAGAATATGAAACCCCTCGTATTCCCCTCTAATTTCCAATCCTAGACATACCAAACATGAGTAGGAAATTCAAAATCTATTCCCAAGCCTCCAAAACTTGAACCAAATGGCCCCCTAAGGGGCTGTTTGGTTGCCTGTAAAAGGAATTCATATGCAACATATGTTGCATGTAGCATTTTTTGTTGTAAGTGGTGTTTCAAATCCATTATTTGGTTGCATGTAAATGATGTTGCGGGACTTACAAATCCATTGTTTTGAATAATACAATTGGCATGTATGGTTGCAACTTTTGTTGTGCTAATTGGAAATCCATTGTTGGTTGTGTTTGTATGACATTTAAGGAAGAGAGAATCATTGAAAATGATGCAACATTTGTTGCACCAATTCCACCATTTACATCAAACCAAATATTGGAATTGATGTAAATGGTGCAACAAATGTTGCAACATTTTCATTTATACCCAACCAAACACCCCCACCCCCTAAATGCAAGAAAGGAGTTTGATATCTCAGTAACATGGCAAGGATAGATGCCTTACTATATTACTTCTTATGTACATGCAAAACAAAGCCAAGTTACACTACACCGCAAATCGAATGTAAAAGAAATATCATATTTGTCTGGGTCACACATAATTGCAACCAAACATCAGCGAGTCTGTGTAATTACACACAATTTGCAGTCAGATTGTGTCATTCCACCCAGTATTACTATTATGTTTCATTAGGTATGTGTCATAAGAGGAACTAAGTATTCAATGGGGTTTATATCCAGGTACATTGCAATTACAAGAAATTGATGTGGTTGTTTACTATAACTATAACAAGTAGTAGGATTATGAAACATACACAGCTTGTATCCATCATCTGTCTAAAGAAAAGTATTGGCTTTTGTAGTATGTAGTAACACTAACATGAAAAATACTAATCTAAAGGTAGCAGCGAGACTTGGACCTGGGACCTTGTTTGTTATAGGTGTAAAAGACTCGTGTTTGATCAATTTTGATAAAGAAACGTGTCAGACACCAACCTTAGCTTTTCCTTGCAATTTCTTGATTTTGTTAACTAACAATGGCCACGTGAAAAATGATTCAGCATCATTCTTTGTCACGAACATTCCTCTACAGATGTTTATGATTCCCTAACTATTGATCTCTGGCCCAGGACCGAGGAAATCTGTCAAGCTTACCGTTAGGTGAAACAATCAAAACAGGACATCCCGAGGATTGCAGTAATCATAGAAAGGAAATCCACACAATGAGCATGAACTAAAAAAAGACACATTCTCATGTATCCAACTATGAGGAAGGAAGAAGTTATGGAGAACAAAATTAATAGAGAACCCTCTTGACAAGTTTAGGAGATGCATTAGTGATAGCATTTTACCCTTAAAAATCACTATTTCCCACATAATTACATAAATATCCTTTCTATCTTCTCTCCTTAAGTCTACAAATGAAATTATGGATTTAACAGGATGAACCGGTAAAGTACTAGGGGTCATTGACACCGTACCATGAAGGGGTCAGTTATGCTCACTCTTTAGTGTTGGGTTACATACAATCGCCACCATAGTTGATGGGTCACGTACAACTAACCCAAAAACAAATATTGAATAAGACCGCTAGGAAGTTAAAGCTTTCCACTGACGTATAAAACATGGAAATTAGGACTGACCGATAAGTCTAAGCACAAAGAAGAAAAACTGATTCTGGTCAAGCTAAAATTTACACTACTGACATGCATTCAAATCTCTTTTAGTATGTGATGGATTTTAGTATGTACACTGGAGTAGGATGGTTATTGGTTTGGCCAAAGGGATATATGTATTCTGAAACTTAGTATTTGTATTTCTTATTGGTAGTACCGTAGCAAAGAAGTAAGGTTGGGATCTCATTCAGGTGTTCCTGGATGGATACCTAATCCTTTTGTCTCAAAAAAACAACAACAAAGACATGCATTCAAATCTATGAGCGGGAACGACGACTAGTGAACTCTTTAAAGACAATAGTGCTACGATTTTTCATATAACTTCCAACTGGATTCATGAGCAAAATAGGGGTTCTCTTAAAAATAAATCAATTCTTTAAGCAATGATAGTTTTGGAAAATATTCTTCAAGGAAATCATGTTTTCAAATGCGATTTCATTAGATATGTCTTCCAAATTCGACTTCATGGTCTTCCAACACAGCAAGTTCTGTTTTTGAAACGCAATTGCTCAAACTAGAATCACGACGTTTTTTAAAACACAACTTTGGAAAGTAGCTACTTTGCCGTGTATGGATAGAATTTTTTTTTATTACGACCCTACTTTTATCAAAATAAACCCTTCCCAACTATAATAAAATAATGATCATGAGAAATAGAACAAAATTTCAAATTAAATATCACCCATTGGCCATTAGACACCATAAAATAGGAAGCCCGGACACTCTGAAAACGGGTTCCGGACATGTACCGGAAACCGCACAATTCACCCCAAAAACACACTAGGACACACCATAACCAGCACCGTGTCCCGGTCGCTGTGTCCGTTCCGTGTCGTGTCTGTGCAACATAGACCTAAACAGATCAGAATTAGCGGGGTCTCCAAACACCGCCTATCCATTGGAATGCCTAATTTAGAAGAAATGGATCAGCTGAGCATAAAAATTCGGATACCTATGCGGAATTGGAGCGGTACGAGACGGAGAGGGGGGAGCTCCGGCGAGGGTTTGGTGGGTCGACGATTCAGAGGGACGAAGAGAGCAGCGGCGGCCTCGAGGAGGAAGATGGAGCGAGCTCGAGATCTGAGCATGTCATCGCTAAAAAAAAGCCCTAGCTTCTTTCGTCGTGGATGAAAATGGAGAGCTTTTTTCTTTTGGATTACTTGATGAAAATGGAGAGTATTTTTTTATTTTTTATTATTACTTGATGAGAATGGACGTTAATAGCAGTTGCTTTCGGAAGGAAGCAGTCACTCACACCCAGACCATGTGGACAATATAAAGTTACGTAAATCTCCTCTATCCACATTTTGGCAAAATATTTATTTATTTATATGTACGGTGGATATTGATTCCATTATATTTTGTGGACAAATTTAATATTTTTTGGGGCACGGCTAAACGCACCCCAGTTACTTAGCACACCCCAAGTAACTTAGGTTATAAATTACTTCAAAGTTAAAAGACTAATATACCCTTCTCTCATTTTCACACCCCATCAGCCTTCCCAAACACACTTCTCTCATTTTCACACCCCACCATCCTCCTCCTCATTCTTCCTTCTTTCATCATCTTCTCCAACAAAATCCTAAAATCCTAGAAAATCCTAAGTTGAGAAGCCATCATGGAGGAAGGTGGTCCATCTGAAAAACACAATGTACGTACTCTCTCCACCTTTTTGCTCGTTTTCAAGTATTAAAATTAGTATGAGAATCGTTCCAAACGAGAAATTCAAAAAAAAAAAAAATCGCGATATGCACGACCTGTGTTCGTCGCGCATTTCATGTTCTGTTCGACTCCTAGTTGTCGAACATAAGAGTGATGTTCGACTAGGAGTTGTCGAACGTGTCTAGTATTGTTCGACCCTGTTAAGTCGAACGTTTTTCGACAAGTTCGACCTGTCACTGTCGAACAGAAGATACTTGTACGACCTGTAATGGTCGAGTAATGTGTTTTTTGAATTTTTTTTTTAACTTAGTAAAGTGTGGGTCTTTTTCTTTTCAGGATAGTTCTTCAAATGACACTGGAATGAACAATGAATTGAGCATTGTTAACTTTCCCATGTATGAACAAGTTAATTTTTTAGAAGAATTTCAGACGGAAGAGATATTTGATAATCGTGAATCGTTGTTGAGGTGGGCACAGACGGTAGGAAGACGTCATAATATGGTCGTTTTGGTTAAACGATCCGATAGCGGGGATGGAAGGCGGGCTCGGATAGTTTTTGGTTGTGAGCGCGGTGGTAAATATCGGCCTCCCAAGACTAAAGTTGCTGAAACAAATTCGGCGAACATTGCGAAGAAGGTAAGACGGGAAAAGCTTACGGGGACGAAGAAATGTGACTGTCCATTTCAATTGAAAGGAGTGCAATTCAATGACCTAGGACAGTAGTCATTGACTGTTGTATGCGGCTCGCATAATCACCCACTCGGACGCAATTTGGTTGGACACTCATATGCCGGTCGACTAACACCGACTGAAGATCAACTTGTGAAAGAATTATCGAAGAACAATGCAAGGCCGAAAGATATATTGAGCACATTGAAGGAATCCTTTAGCGAGAATGAGTCGACATTGAAGACAATTTACAATACTCGGCAAAAGCATAGAGTTGTCGAGCATGGGGCCTATCTCAAATGCAGTACTTGTTGGGTAAGTTGGACTCAGAAAAGTACTACTATTTAGATAGGAGATGTGAGCAAACCGATAAAGTGAAGGATCTATTTTATGCTCACCCGACTAGCGTGGATTTGTTACGTGATTTTCCTAATATTTTATTGATAGATTGTATCTACAAGACAAACAGGTACAGGATGCCACTTTTGGAAGTAGTAGGGGTCACATCCACAAAAATAAGTTTACAGAGTTCAAAATGAGCACATAATGGACACATAAACTGAGTACATTTTCAGTACATTTGTAGAGTTCAAAATGATCACATAATGGACACATAAACTGAGTACATTTGCAGATATGAGTACAACTTCATATTTGAGCAAAATTCACATAAACTGAGTACATTTACAGAGTTCATAACAAAGCAAAGAGTTCATAACAAAGCACAGAGTTCATAACAAAGTTCACAACTGAGTTCACAACATAGTTCATAACATGAATCTATGATCTTCGACGCCTTCGACTCCTACTAGTAGACGCCCCCTTCGAAGATTCTGGTGGTTCTTCAGGCGCGATCTTCAAAGCACGATAGGCGCCGACTAAAGCTGGGACTAGCATCGATGTGTCTAGACCCTCTTCATTCTCTACCCATTGCTGGTAGACCGGCTCTAAATACCCCAAAGTATTTCCGATCATTTCCCATGGTTGTGGGCCTGCCTGGGTAGATGTAGTGCTGACGGCGGTAGAGATGTTCTCCGGATCCTGGATGATAGGATGTGAAAACGTCCTATACCAATACAGATAATCGTTTGAACACTCCCATGCGGGATTTGTACCTTCTTCCTCATATATGTCACTACCAATGCAGAAACTTAGGATAAGTCGGGGATCCTGAGGTCCACCGGGACAAGGGCCCGTCAATATATCACTGTCAACACCTTCTTCCTCATCTTTCTCAGCACGTGCTTCCTCATCTTCCTCGGCACGTGCTTCCTCTTCTTCCTCATCATGTGCTTCCTCTTGTTCCTCTTCTTCCTCGACATGTTCCTCATCCTCTTCTTCTCCAGCACGTTGCTGCTCGCTAATTTGACTTGCAACAGCTATTGGACTAGTACGTGCAGCTGCCTCTTCTTTCGCAGTACATTGCTCTTGCATTTGAATCGGAGCAACTATTGCTCCTTCTTGACTACTGCTACGTGCAGCTGCCAACTCTTCTAACCGACGCCTCCTAGTAGAAGCTGTAGGTCGTCTCCTAATATATGTCATTCCTGCTAAATTGAATAAAATATCAAAAATTAAACAATATATACAGTCAAAATGAACTGTTCGACCAATACTGGTCGAACAAATATATATTGTTCGACCATTAAGGTCGAACAAGAACCTACTGTTCGACATATGCAGGTCGAACATAAGCAGGATGTTCGACATATGTTTGTCGAACAATACGTAAGTGTTCGACATATTACTGTCGAACGTCTGCACAAGTGTTCGACTTACGGTTTTTTGTCCGACCAACCAAGCTCGGGCAGAACAGCGAAAATCGAAAAAAAAAACGAAAACGAAGATGCACGGGCTAGAAAATGACGGGTTTTTGAAACCCTAATTCAGTGATCCTAAACGAAAGACTCAGTTCGAAGTAATGGTGAGGTTCAATTTGAAAAACTCACCATATTGTTGGGATTGGGGTTCATCTTGGGATCGGTCTTCGGATTGGCCCGCCATTGTAACGAAACAAACTCCTTGTCGTCGAACGGGACTCCTTGTCGTCGAACGGGAGGGGGAGTTCGGTCGCTTGGTCTTCGGGAGAGAGAAGAGAATGGAGTGTTAGTGGTGAATAGAAATAGGGTATGTTTGGTTTTGTATAGAATGGGGTGTACTTAGGATTGTTGGTTTGAGAAGAAAGGAGAGTGGGGTGTGCTTAGAAAGGGCATTTTTGTCAAAGAGTGGGGTGTGCTTAGTATGTTTTTAAGTTTTATTAAATATATATGGGGTGTACTTAGTAATTGGGGTGTCCTTAGCAAGTCTTGGGGTGTGTATAGCCGGGCCCTATTTTTTTAGGCTTAATTATAACTTAATCACTACTAAAATAACCCATTTTAGCGACGTCATGAGACGTCGCTAAATAAGGAAAATACGTCGCTAAAACCAATTTGCGACGTATTTAGCGACGAAAACCGGACGTCGCTTATAGGCAAGTCGCAGATGACATTTTAGTCGCCGAACGTCGCTATTTGCGACGCGGAGTTCATTGTCGCTAGACGTCGCAAAATTAGCGACATATAGCGACGTATCACTACGTCGCCAAAATTGTGACGTAAAGCGACTACTTGCGACGCTGTTAATTTTATATATGATGATATGGCATGACAGCCACGTGGGCAACTTAGCGACGCATACCGACAGATTTAGCGACGTACACCCTCAGCCTACGTCAGCATATTAGTGACGTCTAGCGACGTTACGTCGCTATTTAGCGACGTATAGCGACGTCTACGTTCCGTCGCAGTACGTCGCAGAACGTCGCTATACGTCGCAGATATTATAAAAAAAATTTAAAAAAATATAATTGATATTTTTGTTATGCTGTGTGTCTGTGTTTACAGTGTGTGTGAAGTGCAGTGTTCGAACCATCGACAGTTTCGCTTATGTTCTATGTTTTGTCTTGGATAGAAAGAGCAACAGTTCAGGGTGCACTTCTCAGAGCTTCCTCTTCACGTCCTTCACCTTCTCGGGAACCTTTACGACGTCCCGAGAAAGTGAAGGACATGAAAATGAAGCTCTCAGAAGTGCACCCTGAACTGTTGCTATTTCTATCCAAGATAACACATACAACAGTAATCGAAACTGTCGATGGTTCCGAACATTGCATTTCATATTCACTGTAAACACAGACACACATCATAACAAAAATACACAATATATTTTTTTAAAATTTCGGCAGCACCTCCTTTGTATATCAGATCATCGCTTATAACCCAGCGTAGGTATATTTGTCATCTCCGTCGCAGATATCACAAAGTAAATATCATAATAAAAATAGGAGGTAGTGCAAAGTAAATATCACAGACACACATCCTCACAAACATCCAATAGAGTCAAATAAAAATGGAAGCTGATAAAAAGTCTCCCACCAAGTTTATAAGCAACAGTGTACCAATAAACAATTTGCCCATAGGGCCAATACATACAAGTCATAAAAAAACTAATAAAATCACTGCGGACCCCTGTCGCGCAACTGTGACAACTGGGATAGAATGTAGTCATACTGCTCCTGGGTGAGCTGCACCGTAGGGACAGTAGGAGGCAGTGGAATGTCTGGAGTCGGCGCCGTCGATGGACCGGGAGGACGTATCTGCTCCAGCTCTCGCAGTCCCTCACCATGCGCAGCAAGGGTACTCACCACCATCTCAGTATACTGAGTGAGTGAGGCAGACATGCTCCTCTGCGATCCCTCCAGCTCGACCTGTCTACGCTCTGTGCGCTGCGTAGACTCGGTGAGCGTCTGCAAGCTGGCAGCTGTAGCTTGATGCAGACTCATCAGCTCCTGTATACTGCGCTCGACCGCATCAAATCGTCCGGTGACGATCGGAGGGTCGGATCGTCGCTCGACCGTATCAAAAATCTGCTGCTGCAACTCGCGACGCAGCTCCTCGATCTGACGACGAACATCCTCAGCTCATGACGACGCCTGCGTAGCCGGAGACTGCGCACTGACAGAGGGGGCCCGGGATGACTCCGAAGCCAAATACGCGCCGTAGGATCCCGTACCGTAGTACGTACCCTTCTGAAGACCGCCAACGGCGGTCATCCAGAGCTCGTCCGGCGATGGAGCTGTAGGCGGCTGGGAGGAAGTACCAGCCCCTCCCTCTGCTTGCGCACTAGCAGCAGCAGCAGCAGCAGCCGCCTCCTCCTGTAGCCGAACAAACTCGGCCTAGAACATGTTTGCTAATGTGTAAGTGTTTGCTAAAGTCTATATTGATATCTATTTTCCCGTTTTCTAAATTATAGTAAATTAATATAAAGGATAGAACGTACATATGCCTGCGTCGCCCGCTCGTCAATGAACTCTCCAGCCCTCCGATGGGTGACCAAGAAGACGGTCACCATGTTCGGGTCCTCACCCTTTTTTACCTGCTTTTTTACCTGTTAAAATATATTATCTATTATTAGTATTAAACATTCTATCGAACTATATATAAATTAATGTCCGTCATAGGAAACGTACCAGACGACGAAAATGCTCCGTCATCGGAATGGAGCCACCACACCACTTACCGGCGCTCGACCGCGCCACCTTGGCCTTCTCAGACCGCTCCTGGTACCTGCGTTCGCTGAATCTAGCCTTCATCGCAGTCCACTGCTCTGGCGTAATCCAACCCTGGATCGGCTGTCCGGAGCGATCACGATGCTTCTGGTCGTCGATCGCATCACGGATGAGCTTGGCTGCGACGGCAGAAAATTGGCCCTCGATCCTCGCCGCCCGGTGTGGTGGATAGAAATAGGTCCTCTACAAGAAGTAAAATACAAAAGTTGTATAATATACACAAATGATTATTAAAATTTAAAAATAAACAAATTTTTTACCTTGAAGTGGGCGAACCAAAAGGCCTTCCTATCTGCGGGAGCATCTGAGTAGTTAATCCAAGGCCCACCATAGTTCTGCCTCAGAAATGTCCCCAGCTGTCTCTATACTGCAGAAGGCCGATATCTATACAATAATAATTTTTTATGAATATATATGTACATATAATCATTTGAGAAATATATAATAATTAATTAACTTACTTCATAGGCCCGTCCGTCCAAATCTCCATACGCGTCTCGCCCGGGGGAGCGCATGGAGGGTCGCTCTCACCTCCTGCCTGGGCAGGATCAGTCTGATCGTCGTCCTCCATATGCTCGACGTGGGCTCCCTCCATAGAGCCGTCGATAGGAGGAATGCTGGACGGGGGATCAGGGATGCTGGACGCAGGATCAGGAAGGCTGGACGACGAGGGAGGAGTCGCCAACCTGCTGGAACTGCCCTATCTCGGTAATGGACCGGGAACAGAACAGTACACTGGCGTACTCGGAGATGAGGATGAGGGTACGGAACTGCCCTCTCCATCCCCAGGCTGAGGCTGACGGGACTGCCTAATGTAAAATCCTCCGCGTCGTCCTCCTGGTCTAGTCATACCTGATAATAACATATGACAATAAAACAAAAATACATATTTATATGATAGACATCACAGATTTTTGAAAAATATTATAGTCATAAAGTGTCACTGAAGTGTCAATAAAAGTGTCAATAAAGTGTCACTGAAGTGTCACAGATTTATATGATAGAAGTGTCACTAAAGTGTCAAATATGATGATAAAACAAACGTACAGATTTAATCCTCTTCTGAAAATTCATCTAGTTCGTTTAGCTCATCTACTTCTTCTTCTTCTTCTTCTTCCTCCTCTACATCTTCACTTTCATCCGCATCTTTCTCTTCAGATAATTCTACTTCTTCTACACAATTAGATGTGTAATAAGGAACTTCCGTCGTGTCCACTTCTATAATATTTGTTACAAGAGGTAGTTCATCCTGTTGATAAGCTATATCGTCAATCTCAAAGGTATTTCTAGCTTTGGTCTTGCATACTGCCCACCAGTCCGACCTTTTTGTTCCCTGTTTAGGATAACTTGTGAAGTACACGAGCTGAGCCTGACTTGATAGGACAAATGGTTCATAGGCTTGATATCGACGTCGATAGTTTATATCAACAAGACCGTGCTTGTCTACTTTCCAACCTTGACCTTCAATCGGATCGAACCAATCACACCTGAATAACACAATCTTAGCAGGCTCTATTCCATAACTATATGTCAGCTCCACGATCTCCCATAGCACGCCATAGAAATCGTTGCCCGCATCAACATCTTTGTAGTTCGAAGATCTGATACACAAACAGCTGTTTTTGGTGGAGTCGAGATCCACAAAGTTGTCTCTGATCGGGCAAGTTGTTGACTTGAACCTAAACCCATTAACACAGTAGCTTGGCCATATTTTTGCAGCATAAATTGGTCCCTTGGCTAGCGTTCTAATAGACTCATTCTCAAGTCTTGCGTAAGGACGATCGACCTAAATACCACGAAAGAAGCAATTAAGCTCATTCTCAATCAAGTGCATATACAGAAAGGTAATTACAGAGTTCTTAAGTCTTACATATGCACTCAACCATGATGGAAAATAACGCCTTATTTCTTGTTCTAGTTCTTCTTCTGTTATGTGTGGCCTACCTGACCTCACATCATCATTAAATATGCTAAAAATAACATCGTGCAATTAATGTAATAGTATCATTCTCAACACTATTAAAATAATGTAGACGTATTATTTACTTACCCCTCCAGTTTCTCTACTTCCTCCTCGTCGCAGTTGAGTAATACATACACCTGAGCAGCCCTTAGCTCATCATCGTTCAGATATCTCTTCTTCATCTTACCCGATGGCTTTCTTGGAGCATTGAATACCTTCAGTATTGTATCATTACTTTCATGATCTCCTTCGTCGTTTCTGGAAGCTCTCGTTCTATTAGTTGCAACATGAGACTTGAAATACATCGAACAAAAGTTTGTAATCTCCTCGAGAACATAGGCTTCACAAATAGAACCCTCGACCCGTGCCTTATTTTTCACCTTTCTTTTTAGGTGATTCAAATATCGCTCGAACGGGTACATCTATCGATATTCGACGGGTCCACCAACACGTGCCTCATAGGATAGATGAATCGGTAAATGCTCCATAGAGTCGAAGAATCCAGGAGGAAACACCCTCTCTAGCTTGTATAGTGTTACCGCAATGTCCTTCTCTTGCTTTTCTAGACGATCAACGAGCAATTTCTTAGAACAAAGATCCCTGAAGAATATGCTAAGCTCCGTCAATGGATCCCAAACTGCCTGCGGTAAGAATTCCCGAAATGCAATCGGAATTAACCTCTCCATGAATACGTGACAATCGTGGCTCTTCATACCCGTCAATTTGTTTTCCTTCGGATCGACACATCTTCTCAGATTTGACACATATCCGTCTGGAAATTTTAGGCCCTGGATCCACCGACAAAGTCTCACTTTATCCTCCTTGTCCAGCGAGAAAATTGACTTCGGCAGGAACTGTTTTCCATTCTGCTGTATCAAATGCAACGCAGGGCGTTTGCATATTTCTTCTAAGTCCAACCTGGCCTTGGGATTGTCTTTCATTTTTCTCTTTACGTCTATCACAGTATTAATTATATTATCAAACACATTCTTCTCAATATGCATGACATCAAGATTATGTCTGATCAGATTGGTACTCCAGTATGGCAGATCCCAGAATATGCTCCTCTTTGTCCAGTTATGATCTCTACCAAATCCATCGCACTTGTACCCAGTTGTAGGATCTTCGATAGCACTTGGAAAATTTTTAACCTCCTCCCATATCGTGGCTCTGCACCACCTTGGCGGTGGATCACCCTTCTCTACAACGCCGGCACGGAATGCATTCCTGTTACTTCTGAACGGATGATCTTTTGGCAGAAATTGCCGATGACAATCAAAGAAGCACGGTTTTTCTTCGTGTTTCAAGCGGAAAGCCTTACTACGGTCCATGCAATACGGACATGAGAGACGGCCATGAGTGCTCTATCCAGATAACATTCCATAGGCCGGAAAGTCGTTGATGGTCCACATAAGGGTTGCCTTCATCTGAAAATTCTGCTTCCTGGAAACATCGTACGTGTTAGTGCCTACTTCTCATAACTGATTCAACTCATCTATCAAAGGCTGTAAGTAATCAGTTCAATTCAGTTCAAGGAAGAACAGCACTTAGGCTATAGGATACACACTCTAGCACTTAGGCTAACTAACTAACTCACATGTGCCCATGGACAAAAGGCCAACTGCCATTGCCAAAGGCCTTGTTCGACCCCCATTCTCTGACTATCTTTGCAGGCAAGGCTAAAACTCCTCATCACTCACAAATGAGGTGGCCAAAACTCACACCCTACAGCAGACTCTTCTACTGCTGCAAACAAGTCCTACCATCAATTATATGCTTGAAAAAGTCGCAAGCAAGTTGATACATGTTATCTAAATTTAACCACTAATTCTAAATAAATTGTGCTAGCATACAAATGTTAACTCTCATTTCTCCCTAATAAGTTGATTAGAATGATCAAAATCATTAATTACATCTCCTAATCTATACTACTATATAATATATATAAAATGAGGTCACTCTAAAAGTTTTTATTCCAAAAATATCTTTACCCATGTTTACTAATTAGAATTGGTCATTAAATATAATATGGTTAGTTAAGTAATTACGTATGGAGAAAAAGGAAGAGAGAGAGAGATTGTTGTTTGTTCTTTCCAAGAAGTAAAAAATATATTTAAGGAACTGTTGTTTGCTTATCTCAAGTAGTATAAAAGAAAATCAAGAAATTATTATTTGCTCTTTTCAAATAGTATAAGATACGTACATACATATATACTAGTCAAATATTTGCTCTTATCAAGAAACTATTATTTGCTCTTATTATCAAGTAGTACAGAAACCTACTTATTATGCTCTGATCACAAGAAATCTCTTGCTTTCTTCATAACGCTATCCCATATATTATTGTATGAAAATACTATATTTCTCTAACAACATATCTCATGAATTTATGTACTTACCATACAAACAAATGCTTCATGAAATGAACTATAGATATCTTTGGATATCGAACCCCATGTATAGTCATAATAAGAAACCATCAAAATTGCAGAGCTACTACTTATTTATTTATTGATTTGCTAAATATGGGATAATTGCTTTGTTATATTTTCGACCTCTCAACTCTATGTGACAGTGATCTACACTGCTATGGAGGCCTAACCCGACCTCTCAACTCACAACAATACATACAATACCATATATATATATAGCTAGGGCTAGGGTTAGGGGGTATGTGTGTGTGTATGTGTGTGTGACACACACGTGTCTAGGGGTATGTCTGTGTGTGACACACGTGTCTACTCGTGTCCAAACGAGGTCAAAATCGTGTCAAAATTGTGTCTAGATAGCTAGGGCTAGGGTTAGGGTTTATCTGAGGGCGGCTCGGTCGGAGTTGGGAGGCGGCGAGGAGGGGGGCTTCGTCGGAGGAGGGAGGCGGCGAGGAGCCGGGCTTCGTCGGAGGAGAGCTTCGTCGGAGGAGAGAAGGGAAAAGAAATTTCGAACGAAAATAAAATTTTTGGGAGAGAGAAGGGGAAAATGAAATTTCGAACGGGATATAATAAAACATTAGCGACGTCTGAATTAGACGTCGCTGAACGTCGCTAAAGAGCGACATAACTAAAGCCACGTCGCTGAACGTCGCTATTCAGCGACGTAACTTATGTACTGTCGCGGAACGTCGCTATGCAGCGACGTTTTGCGATGTCTGTCAAAAGGAGTCGCTATATTCAATAGTTAGCGACGTTATTTTATTACGTCGCTAAATTACGTCGCTAATAGAGCATATTTTAGTAGTGAATACCCTCAACTATTCCTATTTTTCAACTTGATATTCTAAATCCTTTTTTTGTAACAACTCGATACCCTGAAAAAATTTGGACAAAAATTTTAAATAGTTGATGGTATCAAGTTGTCGAGTAAAAAAAGGCTAATTCTAAGGGCACCACACCAATTACTTGGGGCTATCCCAAAAATTTTTGAAAAAATTACAAGTTTGCCATCAAATTTTTTTACTTGGGGCTAGCCCAAGAAATCATATAAATAGCAACTTAATTTTATTTTCCTACTCTTCTTCTCTCTCTACTCTTTCCTTCTCCTCCACTCTTTTCTTCTCCTAAGAATTTCTAGGTCATAAAATTGTAAACCCTAACCCAAATTTTCTTCCAACCAAGATATTGTGAAGATTTAGGTTGCAAATTTTTGTTATAGTGTCATCGACTTCTTTCGTTAATGGGTATGTCATCTAATTAATAAATTTGTAGACTTTCTCACAATAATTTCACATATAAATAATGATTTATATGTGTTTAATTTAGAAAAAAAGGAACATGGAAGAACCCAGGTCATCGAATGTAGTAGACTCTCGTCCCGATATGTCCGAAGAACACATTCTTTCTTCGGATGCACTCGTGGTAAGCAAACTTTAACATTCATGTCGGGTGAAATTCGGGGCTGTGACAGACAGGACTGCCACTACTCTGGCAGTCCACCTCTACATAAAGGACTGCCCAAACAGCTGCAGTCCTTTAAAACATAAGGACTACCAGAGTTGTGGCAGTCCTAATTATTGCAAGAACTGCAAGTGTGTTGGCAGTCCTAATATATGCAAGGACTGCCTTGCCCTCTGCAGTCCTATATGTTGGCAGCAGTTTGCATATTTTTGGTGTTGTGTTATTTACTTTTATTAACTTTAAGTTATATTGTAGGACTTATCATCTTCCGGTATCGAGGTAGCTGCTTCAATTGGCGTCGATGTAGGCCATTTATTCAGGACCGATATGGGTTTTGAATCATACGAATGTGCGCTAAATTGGTGCCGAGAAGTTGGACGGGCAAACAACATAATTCTTGTGATATCTAGATTGGCTCGAAACCGTCCGGGACAACAAACCACGGTGGTTTCATGTGAACGAGGTGGTGTGTTCAGAAGCCATAAGAAAGATATATAAAGTTATCCAAAGTAAAGTTTCAAAGAGAAATGTTGGAACGAGAAAATGTGGTTGTCCGTTCAAAATCTATATTAGAAAGGATGAAGAAGCAAAGTGGACAGTCCAAGTCATGAATGGAATCCACAACCACGAGATTGCCGAAACACTATTGGGTCATCCATATGTCGAATGGTTGAACAATACGGAGAAGAAGAGAGCGGGAGTGCCTTGAGGTTAAAATCCAAGAACTTGCATGTCCGGTGACTACTAGAATGCATGAGCCATCCATTATTTCCAATCCTAAGGGCAGGCCTCAAACAAGAATGAGTAGTTCACAGAAGAGA
The DNA here is from genome assembly GCA_029216955.1 of Iris pallida. NCBI lineage: Eukaryota > Viridiplantae > Streptophyta > Magnoliopsida > Asparagales > Iridaceae > Iris > Iris pallida. The sequence goes on along the minus strand of JANAVB010023000.1, from coordinate 4,133,533 downwards.
AGGCTTGAATCAACTAAGAGAGATCCATCATTCTTTGAGCATATTGAACGAAGCTTAGAGCAAGCTCCGCCTGCACGAAAAAGCAAGCTTATCATTCGCCGAAAAAAGGAAAAAAACGGATATTACAAACGAAGATACTGTGGAAAATCAAACGTTGCGTTTGTATATCCACAATTTTTATCCTGAGAATCGCAGTTACATCTGGTCTATTGTTGATGTCCCGGGGGATGGCCATTGCGGATTTCATGTGCTTGCAATACATCTCGGTTATTCTGACAAAGACGGATGGAGGCAAGTGAGGCAGGAGCTGTACGAGGAATTAGAGAGCCATCTTCCATTATACTCCCATATCCTAAGCGAAGAAACAGTTGCAAGTTTGTTGACAAGTATTCCTTGCACTGACAGTGTTACCGGGCCAGATCACTACATGTCCGTCCCGTCTACCTTGTATTTATTTGCTAATCGCTACCGGATCCCTATTGTACTTTTTTCGGTGGGAATTCGCAATACTTTTTTTTCCGATGTGTGCTCCTCTGACGGAGCACAAACAAACTAATCTATGTACTATAGGTCAAAGCAAAGATCACTTTGTCATGCTAAGGATGATCGGTCATTCTCCGATTCCTCCACCTACAACAGTTTGGTACAAACTAGCACCGGCAGAAGCGAAGTCCTGGACCGGGCCTTTTGATCATCAAATCAATCATTGTAGGAAACTGTTGCAGATAGAGGAGCCAAGAGACTTACCGGTTGGCCACTACGACGTGAAATCGACTGAATAAAGTTTTCACATTTTGTATATGGATGACCCATTTTGTAAACATTAAAGTATAGCATTTTGAAATGTGAAGTCAAATATATGTTTTTTTGTTTTTTACTTTTTTCTGTCTGCTATACGTGTGAAGTCATATTTCATGTGCTTGCATTATGTGTGCAATATGTACTTGTGTAAAATATTCTACTTATGTCCATTTTTAACTTTTTTCTGCTTTGAACTCACACACAGTGAGTTTTGATCAAGACTGCCAGACCAATGGTAGTCCTATTTCACATAAGGACTGCCAGTGGTCTGGCAGTCCTGATAAAAACTCACTGTGTGTGAGTTTGATCAGGACTGCCAGACTACTGGCAGTCCTCGTTGACAATAGGACTGCCAGTGGTCTGGCAGTCCTAACCAAAACTCACTGTGTGTGAGTTTTTGAAGTCACACACAGTGAGTTTTGATCAGGACCGCCAGACCACTGGCAGTCCTGAATCACATGAGGACTGCCAGTGGTCTGGCAGTCCTGATCAAAACTCACTGTGTGTAAGTTTGATCAGGACTGCCAGACAAGTGGCAGTCCTGTTTCACATTAGGACTGCCAGTAGTCTGACAGTCCTAACCAAAACTCATTGTTAGTGAGTTCAAAACTCACACACAGTAAGTTTTAATCAGGACTGCCAGACCACTGGCAGTCCTAATTCACACAAGGACTGCCATTGGTCTGACAGTCCTGATCAAAACTCACTGTGTGACTGCTAGTAGTCTAGCAGTCCTGATCAAAACTCACTGTGTGTGAGTTTTGAACTCACACACAGTGAGTTCAAATCAGGACTGCCAGACCACTGGCAGTCCTCATTCACACAAGGACTGCCAGTGGTCTGGCAGTCCTCATTCACACAAGGACTGCCAGATCACTGGCAGTCCTGAATCACATATGGACTGCCAGTGATCTGGCAGTCCGGATCAAAACTCACTGTGTGTGAGTTTAAACTCACACACAGTGAGTTCAAATCGGGACTGCCAGACCACTGGCAGTCTTCATTCATAATAGGACTGCCAGTGGTCTGGCAGTCCTGATCAAAACTCACTGTGTGTGAGCTCAAAACTCACAAACAGTGAGTTTTGATCAGGACTGTCAGATCACTGGCAGTCCTGTTTCATATTAGGACTTCCAGTAGTCTGGCAGTCCTAATCAAAACTCACTATCAGTGAGTTTTGAACTTACACACAGTGAGTTTTGAACTTACACCAAGTTAATCATCCCAATTTCCATGTATCCAAAATACAAAATACAATTTTCGTGTATCCAACAAGTTAATCATCACAATTTAAACATCCAAGTTAATCACCACAATTTAAACATCCATGTATCCAAAATATAAAATACAAGTTAAACATCCAAGTTAATCATCATAATTTCTATGTGTCCAAAATACAATTTTCATAATGTATCCAACAAGTTAAACATCACAATTTCCAAAATACAAGTTATAATCAAATCAGTGATCATGCCGGGCCTTCGTATGCGCCTTCCGATTTTGCATGAAAAAAAATTTGACAGTGTCGTCGATATGCTCCAACTGGTCCGCGATATTGACACATTCATTGTTCTGGCAGCCCGATCGGAGGGATTTCGTCAAAGCCTTCACCCGAGTATCCTGTCAACGGTAACAAAATGTCAATTAAGAGAGTTAAATTTGAAAGTATTTACAAACTATAATTTATAAACTTACTATCTTGAAGCATACAAGACATTTTTTGAAGGCAGAGGTCCTAGAGCTCCAACGACAATGGGTCCTGGATTTGTAGGGTTCGACAACTTAGGATGTCCGACTGGCAAGTAGTATGGCATGTAGTCGTCGCTGCAGTCGTGCATCTCCTCCACCGGTTGTCGAAATTCTTCCCCCAGCAAATGTCGTTGCCACTCGGCGTAGCAGTCGGTCACCCAGTCGAAATAGGGCGGCTTGTAGTTCAAAGGTTGGGTCCGGTACGGAGGCTCCAACAACCTTAATGTGCGCTGCGGCACAGTTTGTACGAGGCCAAACTGACGCAGTACTCTATCAGGCATGTAAGGCTCCGTAATATCATAGTATGTGATCATACCATGAAATAGAGATACTGGTTGCAGATGGCGATTTTGTTGCCGGAGATTCCGGTATGGGTGCCAAACTATCTGTAGGACAAAATTAAAAAAAAATAGTCAACAAATAAATAGTCAACGCTATCTACGCGCTATCTACTAACCTCTTCTGGCACCAAATTATCCAGAGCATTCCAAATGGAAACCAGCGTTTCATGATTTTTAGTTTCCAGCTGAGTTGGCTTCCATTGACACACTCTAAGAAGGTGCTCCTGATAGCGTGGGTTCGGCTCACCCCGCTTGAGCATCGGAAAGTGCTCTTATATCCATGCATATACAATTTGTAAATGAATAGTCAGTAAATTAACAACAAAATCTAGCTAGTATATTAGTTTAAAATATTAAAAAATTTCTTACATGGAGTAGAGTCTGGCATCCCGCCATGGTCTTGGTTCCGACACGGGATGCTATACCAAGCTCGCGGTAAAGGTTAGCAAGTATACCGCTGCCCCAGGATATGGCTCCTATGTCGTCTATAACAGATAGGTTCGTAAGATACCTAGCATGTATAGAGGTTCCCGACTTGTCTGGAATAGCGACCGATCCAAGTATGAAGAGCATGTATGCCCGGGCCACCCTCTCAACGGTTTCATCATCCGTCTCATGCGGGCCTTTGAAATTCTCCACCAACCATGACAGAGGAATTCCGTAGGACTTCTTGAAGCCCGGCAGGGTTGTAAAGGTAGTGGCCTCCACCCTAAGGTTCGCTTCTACAAAATCAACTATACGATCGTAGAACTCGAGATCCTTCTCAGTACATAAATTTTCATTTGTCATGGCGCGCCCCTCCACCGGCAACTCCAGTATCTGATAGACGTCGTCCAGGGTAATGGTCAACTCCCCGGCTGGGAGATAAAATGTGTTGGTCTCTGGATGCCATCTCTCCACAAAGGCCGATATGAGAGCACTGTCCTGCGTCTTGTAGGCATATCTATCCAAATTTTGTAGACCGGTAGGAAATATTTTGGTCTAGACGTCCTCGGATAAATGGTTAAGAGACCAGGCAACACACTTCCTCCGGTGGCTCACGGCCCTAAAAATACGACAGCTCTCATGTATGTCGTACAAGATAATAAAAATACGATTATGAAATACATATATATATATATATATATATATATATATATACGGAAACCTACAAACATAATATACATACCGGGTTCTTCCATATTTCACAAGCAATGTGGCTGTCGAACGACAACAACATTGAGCAACCCGGCGGACGGACATCCTCCTCCTCCTCAGAAGGATCGACATCGGCCGAACGAACATGATCCTCAGAAGGACCGACACCGGGCGTACGGACAGGATCCTCAGAAGGACCGACACCAGAACTACCTCGTCCTAGAATTTGGCTGATAGGTACGTCGTCGTCGTCATCAAAAGAAGACGGAGGACTAGGAGGACCTCGTTGCTTCGAACGAGAATGGGGGTGTGGTTGTTCCCCTTGTTGCTGCGGTTCTGAAATTCTGATTGGTCTCTCAAGAGGACGAGGCCGCTCACTATGTTCCCTGCGCAAGGACGCGGTGGGGGGTCGCTTTCTTTTGAGAGCAGCCACAGGACTACAGGATAACATAGGGTTAGTATTATAGGGTTAGAGTCATTAAATAATGGATGTAAATGAAAATGTGAAGTTGGCCTTTAGGACTATCATGCTCCTGGCAGTCCATCATTCTATCAGGACTGCCAGAGAGATGGCAGTCCTGTTTTATAACAGGACTGCTAGGCTGCCTAATGCATAGCAGTCCACTTTGGCAGTAGGACTGCCAGTTCTTCTGCAGTCCTTAGGGATGACGACCAACCGAACACAGTTTCGTGTTCTAGGTTACGTTTAAACGAAAAAAGGAGATTTTCGATTTCGAAATGTACTTTGAATTGTTCTAACCTAATTTATAATAACATTTAAGAGATTTCTCAAAGATTCGAAATGTACTTTGAAATGTAAAATAAATTATACAATAATTAGGAAACATACCTAGCTTGTGTTGACGGTTTCTTCTTCGGTGCCATTGATGATCTTGGAAGAGTAGGGTTTTGGAAAGAGGGTTTTGGAGAGTAGGATTATGGAGAGAGGGTTTTGAAGAGTAGGATTTTGGAGAGTAGAGGGTTTTGGAGGGTTTTGGAGAGAGGGTTTTGAAGAGAGAGAATTGTTTTATGATAATGAAATGAAAGAGAGGGTTTGGGGGGGTGGGATAGCCCCAAGTAATTTTCGGGACGCCCCCAGTAAAAGTTTCTCAAACCTGGGCTATCCCCTAGTAAGTGATAGCCCCTAGCAAATTGTGTGGTGCCCTTAGAAAAAGCCTAAAAAAAGTTTAGGGTATCAAGTTGAAAACATGAATGGTTGAGGGTATCAAGTTGCAATTAAGCCTATTTTTTATATAAATCTCAACCTCATGAACCAATCTCGACAGTTGAAATTAATGTATAGTTTCTTTCTCCTCTTAGGCCTCGTTTAGTAATAGTTTCCTTCTCCTCTTAGGCCACGTTTAGTTTACTGACTGAAAAGAAAAAGAAAATTATTTTTTCTTTGTTCTTTTACATTAAAAAAACTATAATGTTTATTAAAAAAAATCAGTGTTTGAAAAGGTTCAAAAAATTGTGAGAAAAAGTAAATAATTGGTAGGTGGAAAAGTAAATTTATGGGATACGTGAGAAAATTAATTTTCTTCTTTGGAAATTAATTTTTATACACCAATGCGAGGTGTATAAATAAGGGAAAGAAATGAACATCGAGTACTCATGAGGTAATTATGGGAGAAGTGGTGTCTTCTCACAAATGGGATCGAAGTGACCAAGTCGACTCGAGACCACATATGTAAGTACATTTTTCGTACCGACCAAGCGCAAACCTCTATGGCCCCTCCTCTAATTATGTAATTAACCACTCCGCCCACCCACTTTTCGAAAAGAAAATCATTAGAAAGCTATTTTGGTAAATGTAGAGAGCAATAGCAAATTACAAATAAGCTTTTCAACCCACTTCTTTGATAATTTGGTAACTACTCAAACATGCCTATCCTCTTTACATCAATGAATGTATATCGATGTAGCGCACACAGTCATATATCAATTTAACCACAATTATTGTCTGAAAAAAGAAAAAAGAAGGAAATTAACTACATTTTTTGTGCATTTTGTTTTCCTTTTTGTTTTTCCATAGCATCGATATTGGCAGAGGCGGATCCAGAAATGTATAGTGTGGTTGGACTAGAGTGGGATGTGATGGACTAGGTGTGGGCTAACTCCCAAAAAAAAACCAAATGGAAAAAAAATAAAGAATTTTTTTTGGGTGGGCTATTTTTGGGGTGGGTTGGAGCTCATCCCAGGCTCTACCTGCATCCATCCCAGATATTGGTATCGGGACAATTCCTACGAATATCGGGATCGACGATATCGATAATATTGATAGTTTCGAATCGACGTATCAGATTTTTTATATTAAAAAATAATTATTAATAAACTATTAACATTTTATAAAATATAAATCTAGTTTTAAGTATTTTTAGTGTTTTTTTAGTAGTTTTAAAATGACTGAAATACTATTACCTTGTCGATTGGTTTAAGTTTTCTTTTTTTTACATATTTTTACAACCGTACTATGCTTTTATACCCTCGTTGATTGGTTTTTTTTGTTCAATTTTTTTTTGTCGAATTGATTAAAAAGAGATCCCAATGTCTATATTGGTCAGTATCGAATATCGGTCGGTAAAGAATCGGAACATGCCAAACCGTATCGAATCGATCGGTATCGGTGGATGCTGCAAACTATGCTTCAAACATCATATGAAGTAGCCATATCCATTCTCTTCATCTAAAGAGAGGAAACAAGCCATTATCAGAGACACTGAGTAGCAACTAGTTGGCATATCGACGCGAAGGTGGAAGATTTTTTTTTTTTGAACAATAAGTGCCGATCAAAATTCATCCTTTCGCATCTGATTTCCTACAGTAACAAGGTTCTGAGGGGTAATAAATACATGGGGCTCTCTCTTAAGATGCTTATAACAAAAAACAAAAAAATTGTCCACATCACCCATCAGGCCAGGCACAAGGTGTCCGTGCACCCTGAGTTGATTTCATGGTATACAGTTTTTTTTTATTTTGAGAAATTTTAAGCTGTCCCCTACTTATTTTACCATAATTTAAGGTGTATCCTACCGAATTACCATCATGCATAAAACCCACCACTTTTAGCGAAAATCGTCAATAACTAACAGTCAACTCCTTTCACACCCTCTTTAAGTAGGGTGCATCTATGACCAAAATACCCTCAAATAAGTGGGGTTCCACTCGAAAATTTTCTTTTTATTTATGTAGGTCAAAGGAGTTGACTGTTAGTCACTAACGATTTTCATTAGAAGTTGGAGGTTCCGTGCATTATGGTAATTCGGGGGGGGGGGGGGAGGGAGGGAGAGGGGTGCATCTTGAATTATGGTAAAATAAGTGTTGGGAGGGGGACTCAAAATTTTTTTTTTTTGTCCTACTATTTATTTAATGGTATATGAAAATTTTGTAAGTGAATGATTGTCTTATTGGTGGAGATTGTCACGACCCGCTACCCAAATTGTTGGGCCAGGCCGAGTCATGCCCAGCCTACGTTGAGATAAAACGTAGTAAGCTGTTCTAAAGACAACAGGATAAGACTAAATGTGCTAACAGTTCTATAAGTGAAATAAAGTCATAAAATGCTCCGAACACAAAAGTCGTCGTATATAGTAAAATGTCCAAGTACAAGTGAACTGAAATGTAAAACTGGATACATGTCCAGTTACAAAATGTATAGTCTAATACATGACTACTCTTAAAAGTCTAAGTAAACAAAAGACAACTAGGCGAGGTTCCCCGCAGGAACATCCTCGTAAAGTAGAGCCGGGTCCTCGGCAGTAACCCCATATTAGGTGTCGCAGAGTAACTCCTCCTCAGTAAGGACACCTACAACGTTATCCTGTCAGGACGGGAGCAAGTACTGAATCTAGCAAACTAGCATATGAAACATGAAAATGAACATGTGAAGAATAACTAGAAACATGGCATCACATAGTCTATCATGGCAAGGATACATATGTCATAGAGACAGATGTACATGTAGTGTTTAAAACTGTAGCAAGTACGTGATCGGTCAATAGATGTACAATGTACTATGGTACATGTAAATAAAATGTACATACGTACAAGTCAACAAGCATAGGTGTACATCCGTACAGAAATGCGGGATAATGGCCTACGGCAAAGTATGCATATAAAATGCGACCTCGCTCGCTACTATAGGGGGGGTCATGATCACGTACTCTACCATCAGTTTCCCCATAACCCGTATTCTATCATGTGAGAGATACATAAAGACAGTTCTAAGCATGGTAGTAACTGGAAGTACAACATGTAGAGTTTCTAACTTGCTATCCCAAGGATCAGCATTTAACATGGTGGAGTTTGCAGTTCATTTATGTGACAATATATAAAGTTCGTAGAAAGTACTTGCCTCTAGCAAAGCAAAACAAAACAAGCTGCAATAACAGTGCTACGGATGTCCGGTAACTCGTCACTGTAGAAATAAATACAATAACTTAGTTTTTACACTAAGTTAAAATACTAGGACACTAATTGGTGAAACACGACTTGTGAATGGGCACCTAGCCAAAATGATGATTTTGGCATAGGAGACCAATGTGGGGTAACACACTACTTTAACTAACTTTCTAGGGTCTTTACACTAGTGAGGGGTGGGGTTTAACATGGCTAAAACTCAAAATAACACAAAAAGCTACAAGTCGTAATTAATCAATAAATAAATCAAAAGTCCATTGTGTTCTAACAATTTTAGAGATAGACAAAAAGCCTAGTTTTGTTCAAAGTAAAGTATCAAAGTGATCCTTGTTAATCATAGAAATTTATTATAATTTTTCTGGAATTTATTAACCAGTACAAGTATTTTATAAAAATCAGTTTTCCTAAGTATGCAGAAAATGAGTTTTGGTTTCATATGCCAAACTAGTGGCAAAACAGTAAATTAAATACTACAAAAATTATAAATTAGCTAACTTAACATAGTATCTAAATACTATTTTTCTATAATTTTAGCAGTACTTTAAGTATTTTTAGAAAATCAAAAACAGCATTGCACACAATAATTAATTATCTGCGTATTTTGTCCATGTGTATAATTTGAACCAAAGTTCAAATACAGGACCCAAGGCCATGAATCAAGTCCAATATGACTTGTACAGGTCTTGAATGTGTGAAAACACATTTGGGCCCAAATATCCATGCTAGGCTTGGACACCAAATGGTTGCAGTAATTTAAATATATAGAAAATACAAAGTGGTAGAAATAAATATTATTATTTTAATATGGTAAAATTATGCATAGTAAAAATATACATATATATGTTTTAAAAGTACATATATATATATATATATATATATATATATATATATATATATATATATATATATATATATATATATATATGTAAGGAAAAATACTTAATTATAAAAGTACATATATCATATACATACACTAATATTGTATATATATATATATATATATATATATATATATATATATATATATATATATATATATATATATACATATGAAGATATATACATATATTCATATATCTATATAAATACAAATAAATATATAAAATTTACTAAGTATAAAAATATATATACATACATATAAAATACTGTCAAAAACAGTATATACATATATATGTATACTAATATATATATATATATATATATATATATATATATATATATATATATATATATATATATATATATAAATAACAAAACAAAGGAAAAGAAAAAGAAAAAGAAAAGAAAAAGAAAGCAGTGGCAGGGGCTCGAACCCGAGCCAACAAAGCGGGGGGGGGGGGGGGGGGGGGGAGATGTTAGGTCGGGTCGGGCTGGCCAGGGGGGTCAGCCCGTTGGGTTTGTTAGAGTTAGGGTTTAGTTTGTTTTATTTCGTTTAGGGTAGATTAATAATAAAAAAATAATAATAATAATAACTGTCCTGTGATACTAATATATATATATATATATATATATATATATATATATATATATATATATATATATATATATTATATATATATATATATATATATATATATATATATATATATACATATATATATATATATATAAATATATATAAATAACAAAACAAAGGAAAAGAAAAAGAAAAAGAAAAGAAAAAGAAAGCAGTGGCAGGGGCTCGAACCCGAGCCAACAAAGCGGGGGGGGGGGGGGGGGGGGAGATGTTAGGTCGGGTCGGGCTGGCCAGGGGGTCAGCCCGTTGGGTTTGTTAGAGTTAGGGTTTAGTTTGTTTTATTTCGTTTAGGGTAGATTAATAATAAAAAAATAATAATAATAATAACTGTCCTGTGTCCTGACAGTTAGGGACACAGGTATTAACGTGTCTGGGTCAACGAGACACGCACGACACGAATCTCACGTGTCCAGTTCCACGCTTGTGTTCGCCAGGACACGGCGAACAGCATGGACTCAACACGAGACACGCACGACTCGTAAGGACACTGCTACTCACGTGTCCAGCTCTGGGGGGGATTTGATGGTCGTGGACGGCAGAGGAGGCGTCGTGACGGTGCCGGAGTGGTGGCGCTGCGGTCGTCTCGTCGAGGCGAAGCGGATGGTGGTGGTGGCTGGTGATGACGACGGCGGTGGAGCTGGTGGTGGGGTTTGGCCGGAGATAGGGTTCCGACGAACTCGAAGTGGGGAAGACGGTGGCGGTTGTGGTCGGGGTGAGGTCGAAGTGGTGGGGATCTGTCGAGGGGGCTGCGGGGGTTTAAATAGGGGGGTTGAGGCGGTCGGGGCAGCCGGGAATGGCGGGAGTAGGGCGGCGTGGCGGTCGGGCAGTCGTCGGTCGGGGTCAACGAGAGTGGGTGAGGAGAGAGAGTGTTCAGTCGGGGGGGGGGGGGGGGTGTCTGGGTAGTTAGCAGTTAGGTCCTCTAGGTTTAGGATTTTACATAATAGGTCTTCCCAGCTGTAAATGCAAATTAGAATTTGCATTCCTTAATTAAAACAATTAATTAATTGCAAACTGACTATAAAATAATTCAGAAAATTACAAACAGATTATTAAAATAATTTAGAAAAATTGCAAATTGATACATTTTGATTTAAAAACCTATTTAAAAATCATTTAAAAATTCTAGAGAAATTCCTAAAAATCCTAATAATTAATTTAAGGCTAAAAATAACATTAATAATTAATTAGCACTAATTTAACTAAAATTTGAAAACCAGGGGCTTACAAGTCTTCCCTCCTTGAAAAATTTCGTCCTCGAAATTCGCAAGGATTGAAGAACCTACAATATTCTAACATAGCAAGCAATGAAATCAAATGATTAAGGCTACGATCGAAACTAACCTCTAAGGTATCAAGCGGGAACGGGTGGTTCCCTCGCAGCGGTTGGATCGAACAAGTAGGGGTATCTTTCCCTCATGTCCGACTCCCTCTCCCAAGTAGATTCACCTGTGGAGTGACGGCTCCAAGCTACTCGTACTAGGGGTATAACCTTGTTCCTCAGCCTCTTCTCTCTCTTGTCTAATATCTCCACTGGCTGCTCAGAAACTGTAAGGCTCGGTCCGACCTCCAACTCTGAATGATCTAGCACATGACTGGGGTCTGGAACATATCTCCTCAGCTGAGACACGTGAAAGACATCGTGAACTCCTGCTAGGTTGGGTGGAAGTGCAACCCTGTAAGCTACCTCTCCGATCCTGCCAAGTACCTCGAACGACCCGATGTATCTGGGGCTCAGCTTCCCTCCTCGTCCGAACCGGATCGTCCCTCTAGTAGGTGATATCTTTACTAGCACCATACCACCGTCTGCGAACTCCATCGGTTTGCGACTAGCATCAGCCCAGTGTTTCTGCCTGTCCTGAGCTACTCTGAGCCTGTCTCTGATCATCCCGACTTTCTCTGCTGCATCCGTGATCATCTCTGGCCCAAGCATAACTCTGTCTCCGACATCATCCCAAAAGAGCGGTATGCGGCATCGTCGTCCATATAGCGCCTCGAAAGGAGACATACCAATACTGGCCTGGTAGTTGTTGTTATATGAAAACTCTACCAAGTGCAGATGGCTCTCCCATGATCCTCCGAAGTCCAGCACGCAGGTCCTCAGCATATCCTCCAGTGTCTGTATCGTCCTCTCGGACTGCCCATCTTCTGCGGGTGGTACGCCATACTGAACTTGAGCCTACTGCCCAACTCCTCCTGCAAGCTCCTCCAATAGTGGGATATGAATCTGCTGTCTCTGTCTGACACGATGCTCACTGGCACTCCGTGTAGGCGAACTATCTGCTGCATGTATAGCTCTGCCAACTTCTCGGTGGAAAGCCCCACCTTGAAGGGTATGAAGTGCGCACACTTCGTCAGCCTGTCTACGATGACCCAGATGGCATCCTTCCCTCCTTGGGAACGAGGAAGCCCTGAAACGAAGTCCATCGTAATATGTTCCTACTTCCACTCGGGAATGGGTAACGGCTGCAACAAACCAGCTGGCCTCTGGCGCTCCGCCTTGACTTGCTGGCAAACTAGGCATCTCGAAATAAAACATGATACATCCCTCTTCATCCCGTGCCACCAAAGATGTTCCCGCTAGTCACGGTACATCTTGTTAGCACCAGGGTGAATAGAATATCTCGATCGGTGCGCCTCCTGCAAAACTGCCTCTACCAGCTCTCCCTTCGGTACGCACAATCGGCTGCCATACCTCAGGGCTCCATCCTCTGCTATAGTAAAGTCATCCAGCAATCCAGCTAACGTCTGGGGTCGAAGTCTGCGAAGGCTCTCATCTGTAGACTGCGTCTCCCGGATCTGCTCCATCAAACCTGACTGAATGTCAAGCGCCATCATCTGTATCACTGATCCTGGCCGAACTAGCTCGATATCGAGCTTTTCCAGATCCTTCCGTAAATGCCGATCAATCATCAGGTACCATGCCATCGGATGCCTGCTCAGCGCATCCGCCACCACATTTGCCTTACCGGGGTGATACTGTAAATCGATGTCGAAGTCCTTCATCAACACCAACCATCGTCTTTGCCTCATGTTCAGCTCTTTCTGCGTGAACACATACTTCAAGCTTTTGTGGTCAGTAAAAATTTCTACACGCTCTCCGTATAAGTAATATTTCTATAACTTGAGTGCAAAGATCACCGCAGCTAGCTCAAGGTCATGGGTAGGATAATTTCTCTCATGAGTCCGCAACTGCCTAGATGCATAAGCAATCACTTTTTCATGCTGCTGTAGGACACATCCTAGCCCCTTCCCAGAAGCATCGCTGTATATGGTGAAACCTCCAGAACCTGAAGGTAAAGTCAGAACTGGAGCGGTCGTCAGCCTCCTCTTCAGCTCCTCAAATGCTGTCTGGCAGTCCTCTGACCAAATGTACTCTGCGTCCTTCCGCGTCAGCTTTGTCATGGGTTCAGCTATCCTAGCAAAGTCCTGGACGAACTTTCTATAATAGCCTGCTAAACCTAGAAAGCTCCTGATCTCTGAAACTGACGTCGGAGCCTTCCACGTCTCAACTGCAGCAATCTTCCTGGGATCTACCGAGATTCCATCTCCAGTGACTACATGGCCGAGAAACTCCACTCGGTCTAAAAAGAACTCACACTTCGGCAATTTGGCAAACAATCTCTCCTGCCTCATAATCCCCAAAACTATCCGCAAGTGCTCTACATGCTCCTCCGGCGTCTTCGAGTATATCAGGATATCGTCGATAAACACTACGACGAACTTATCCAGATACTGGTGAAATATCTTATTCATCAAGTTCATAAAGACAGCTGGCGCATTTGTGAGACCAAATGGCATCACCAGAAACTCATACTGCCCGTACTTCGTGTTGAACGTCGTCTTCTGGATGTCTGCTGGCCTAACCTTCACCTGGTGGTACCCGGATCTCAAGTCTATCCTGGAAAACACCTTCGCCCCACTCAGCTGGTCGAACAAATCATCTATCCTGGGCAGAGGATATTTGCTCTTGATAGTGATGGCATTCAAGGCCCGGTAGTCGATACACAACCGGACTGTACCATCCTTCTTAGGCACAAAGAGCACTGGCGCTCCCCATGGAGAAGCACTGGATCGGATGAAACCCTTTTTCAACAGGTCATCAGTCTGCTCTTTCATCTCTATGGCCTCCTTAGGATTCACTCTATAGCAAGCCCGGGATACTGGTGATGAACCCGGCACTAAATCTATAGTGAATTCTACATCTCTGTCTGGCGAAAGCCCTGGAAGATCCTCTGGGAATACATCCATAAACTCCCAAATGATAGGGTGTGGCGGTGCTGCGTCCCCGACTGTAGCACAACAGTTCGGCTCTAGGCTGATCTCCGGCCATGTCCTCTTGACACTGAATGGTGCTGTGCCTGGGGGACTGAACAAAATACTACCCTCATGGCAATCTATAGATGCATGGGCATAGCTAAGCCAGTCCATCCCCAATATGATATCATAACCGGAGAGTGGCATCACAAAGAATCGCCCCTCGAACTCTCTTCCGGCTATCATAATAGAGCATCTATAGCTAGCTCTAATAGGCACTGGTCCTCCCCCCGTCATTACTCTACTAATCTCCGCAGTAGGTGTAGATTCTAAGTGATGTTCTTGCATAAACTCTAATGATAGGAAGCTATGAGATGCACCAGAATCAAACAAACATAGAGCTAGAAAAGTATACAAATAAACATGACATGTGATGACGTCAGCTAAGTAATCGGGCTCTGAAACCTGCTCCGGCTCCGGCTCAAGGGCTAGGCTATAAACCTTCCCCTGAGGTCCCTTCTGCTGCTGCAGATGCTGCCCAAACCTCTGCTGCTGAGTCGGGAGTGGTCCTCTAGGTCCCTTCGCCGCTGGACAGTTCCGAAGCTGATGGGTGGCAGACCCACAAACTAAACACTGCCTCAATCTCTTCCTGCAAACGGACCTGTCGTTCCCTGGTCTTCCGTAGAAAGAACATATAGCTCCTCGCTGCTGCTGCTGCTAGGGTCCCGGGGCTCTAACTGGCGGGGTCTGATGATGTGGTGTAGAGGGACGGTAAGTCTACTGGGGTGGCGTCGGTACTTTCTGCTGGAAAGCCTGACGCTTGGACGGTCCCTCATGATGTACAGAAGCCAGCCTCTTGCATGACAGAAGACGCTCCTCAATACTCCGGGCTAACTCTAGGCTCTGGTAGTTGTCAGTCGTACCGTTCGCCACTATAAGAATGCCAATATCTGGAACTAGACCATGGCAAAACCTACGGGTCATCTCCTCTGGATCAGCAACCAGACTAGGAGCAAAACGGCTCAGGCGACTAAACTCTGCCGCATAGTCATCAACAGAACGGTTCTCCTGCTGAATGTTCTGGAATCGTAGCCCCATGGCTACTCTAGCAGTGATCGAGAAGAATTTCTTCTTGAACTGGGTCTTGAACTGGTCCCAAGTGGCTCTACCTCTCGCAAACAACGGCTCATTCCGGAACCAGACTCCCGCTAAGTCTATCAGCAAAAATCCTGCTGCCTCGACCTGGAGATCATCCGACATCCTAACTCCCAGAAGCTTCCTCTCTACTGAATCTAGCCAGTCATCAGCTACTACTATGCCCTCAGTCCCTGAGAACTCCTTGGGATTCAGACCCATGAAGTCCTTGATCGTCCCCGCTTTCTGCCGTGGCTCTACATGTGGTGGGACCACAGGACGTCCCTCAGAACGCTCCATGCTCTAGCGGAGTAGGATAGTCTGCTCCTGATGGGTTGTTAGGAACCCCTGGATCAGTGTGAGCAGCTGGTTCTCGTCGAGTGTGACGGAAGCCTGGGTGGGTATAGTGATAGGGGGTGGTAGGAGTATCGGGTCCTGCTGGGCCTGTGATGTGGAAGGTGGTTATGGTATCTGGATTTGTGGATCTGTGGAGTAGAGGAATGTGGTAGGTGGAGATGTATCAGTCAACTGGTCAGCTGACTGGATATGGAGGGCCCCATTCTCGGGGGTAGCATACTGGGATGAACGAGTAAGCACCATCTAAATTACACATAAAAAGACTGTAGGCCTCAAAAATGAAGTCACGCTGAGTTGATCAGAACAAGTCACGCAGAGTGATCCAAGAAGCAGCACAAAAGATACGCTAAGTTCTGCCTGGCCATTTCTTTTAGAAGTCATGCAGAGACAGCTCAGCCATACGTCAGAATCATAATGACTGACAACACAACAGTCGAGAAACGTCTCCTCGTATGCCACGTATGCACAGAACTCGAGAGATCACAGCCGTCTTTTGCAGCAAGACTCACTCTTCACCAAGTTGGCGTGACTTTGGGTCTTATCTTCATTTAATGCGGCTGACAATATAATCAATGTCAGAGATTTTGTGTCAGACGAAACGTGCCAAATCAAGACAGCTGGCGGTTTGCGTGGATTCTGAATCTTCTCCTTCCTCAAAACATTGCGTGACTTTTGAGTTATTCTTCTCAAAGCCTGCGTGAATTCTGAAGTATTCTTCTTCAAAGCTTGTATGGATTTCGCCTTCAACGAGTCTGCGTCAACGAATCTGCGTGGATTTTTGCCTTCAGCAAGTCAGCGTAGATTTCATTTTAACTGGAGTACGTGGCAGCCCCCGATCTCTCTATCGCGTGCCCAGTAACTTGCACACGACCCATGCACTGATGCCATGTGTCCAACAGTTACGGGCCACGTCCAGTAACTACTCACTAACCCTGCGTGTATTTAGAGTCTGCGTGACTTTTCAAGTGCACCAGTGGTGAGGTAGTTATCTTTTCAGTTACTGTTTTGACTCTATAAATAGAGTTCTTTTTCTCATTCATTGTACAGATACATTGATATCTACTGTCAAAATTTTGAGAGCTTTTGTTCTTCGCATAGTCCAAGGGATAAAGCGATCGTCTTCTAGATCGGATTCCTACAGTTGTAATTTTCTCAGAAACACAACAAATAAAGAGAATTTCTTTATGGGAAACAAATTGGCGACTCTGCTGGGGAAAACCATCTCCTCTTCTGAGATGGTAACAACTCAATGCGACACTTCGTCAATCGGCTCGACGAAGAAGGTGATGACGATCAAATTCGATCAACTCGCCTATGAAGAAATGCAGCGGGCTAAGGGTGGCAAGCCCACTCCAGCCTCCATCATCACTGCCAAGTCGAAGGAACACTCTGTCTATGTCCCTAAGAATCAGTTGGCAGTTAATGGAGAAGTCTCTGCCACAGTGTCTACTCCTAACACTGGCAAGAACTCCACTGCAAGCACGCACACTCTTGTGCGCTCAAAGATGACAGTAACTAAAAGTCACGCTGACAGTACTGGCTCCTTAGCCGAATCTGTTCCAGCGTGCAAATTTAACTCTAAAAGTCACGCTGACAGTACTGGCTCCTTAGCCAAATCTGTTCCAGCGTGCAAATTCAACTCTAAAAGTTACGCTGACAGTACTGGCTCCTTAGCCGAATTTGTTCCAGCGTGCAAATTCAACTCTAAAAGTCACGCTGATAGTACTGGCTCCTTAGCCAAATCTATTCTAGTGTGCAAACCCACATTCAAAAGTCACGCTGACAGTACTGGCTCCTTAGCCGAATCTGTTCCAGCGTGTAATTCTAAAATCAAAAATTACGCTAACAGCTCTGGTTCTTTAACCAAGTCTGTTTCAGCGTGTATTTCATCAGAGAAGAATAGCTCCTTAGTTATCTCTTCTTCTTCACCGAGTTCTACTAGAACTGGGGGTGGTCTTCCACACAAAGTCCCTTCGAAAAGGAATAACTCTTTAGTTGTTTCTTCTGCTCCTGTAGTTTTTACTTCAGGAACAGCTTTGACTGATACTTTTGTTAGTCAAAGGAAAGGAGATGGTCTTTTGACTACTCTTCCTTCTGGACATTCTATGTCTCAAAATCTGAATGAGTCTAAGAAGAAACATTCCTTAATGTCTTCTTCTTTGATTTCTTCAAATTGGGCACAGAATCTGTCCACTAAAGAGGGTCTGTTACCAACTCCTAATCAAGGGAGTGGTTCAACTCTTCCTTCTCTGCAAATATCCAGATCAATGAAAGAAAAACTCTATGTTTCCAAAATTAATGTGTTACCTTCCACTGATTTAAGAACAAAGCTCAGCACTTCTGGTGTTAAGAAACCATACCAATTGGATATGAAGATAAAAGATCCAGATGCAGAGTATGCAAGAAATTATGTGGCTCACATTAATCACTCTTTGTATAATCAAGAGCCATCAAGACCCAAGAACAGGAAGTATACTCCTCAATCTTCACAAACAGATTTACGGGAATATCTTCAACAGAAGAGAAGGAGTAATTCTATATCAAAGGAACATGCTGAATGTGACTTCTATCCAAGAGTCATAATTCAGTGCAGATATGAATCAACAGTTCAAGACCATGGTGATCATGAATGTGACTTCCAGCCAAGAGTCACAATGCAATGCAGACGTCAAAATAAACGACAGTCTGTCTTTAATAGGATTCAGTATGAACCTATGCCTGATGAAGATGAGCCTTTATTTGTCTCTGTCAACATGACTTCTCGGGACACCGGGGGTAGAGTTGATAGTCCAGATGGAGTATATAGAAACACCAGAGCAAGAGTCCTGGCTTCTAGTCAAAGAAATTTGATCCCTGAAATTGATTCTGAATTTCTTGGAGAATCTAACTTCCCACCTCTTCCTACTGGGGGTAATTCTCCTATAGTTGACTTTGATACACGAAGCAATGATTCAGAGCATACAACATCTACTAGTTCATCAATAATCCCTCATACAGTCACAACTTACATGGTTGATGGGAATACTGATGAACCCTCTTCTTTCCTGACTCCTCAAGATCAAAGAATTGCTTCTTTGGAACAGCAAATGAAGTCTATGACTGACACAATGAAGTCGATGTATGAACTTATGACAGCTCAGTTGCAAAATCGACAGACTGTATCAGATGCCATACCAGTTGATACTGATATAAGTCCAGTACAAGTTCCTCCAGCAGTACAATCCAATACTCCTGGACCAGCTCAACCAAATCCTAGTCTCTCTGGAGCTGGGGGTAATGCTTACAATGCTGTTCCTCCTCCCAACTATTCTCTACAAGCCACAACTCCACAATCTTCGGGAGTTGTCTCTGAAGAATTGAAGAATCTCAAAACTCAATTCGAGGCATTCAAACAGAAGGATGGTTTACAAAGGTTAGGCATCAAGCACCCTTATCCGATAGAATGGAAGCAAGTATCATATCCTCCTAAATACAAGCCTCCTACTATCTCATTCTATGACGGAACCACTTCTCCAAGTCAATTTATTAATCACTTTGAAGTGATGACTGATCAACTGCAACCAAGTGATGCCCTCCTTACTCGGGTATTTATTGGATGTCTTAAGGGAACGGCTTATGAATGGTATAGAAGTCTCCCAGATGGGAGTATTACTTCATTTGCTGGTTTCAAACAGATGTTTCTTGAAAGGTTCTATGAAGGGCTTAATGACATGACTATGTCTGCTCTTATTAGAATCAAGTAGAAAAATAATGAATCTACAGAGGAATACATTGAACGGTTTCGAAGAGAAGCTCTGAAGATGCCTCTTGGAACTCCTGATGCTGTCACCATTGACACGTGCAAATCAAACTTGTTGCCAATCATCAGTATGTGGACAGGATCCCCTCAATTTCAAGATTGGCCTTCCTTCATAGTCAGTGCCAAAGCTGCAGAAATCAGTGCTGAAACCTTCAAAGGTTTAGGAGTGCAGATGACTCCTAAAGAAACAGGACAAGGTGCTAACAATAAAAATAATGCTCGCAAAGGAAAAGAGACTCTTGAAGTTAATCTTCAGAGCAAAGATGCGTCAAATGTTCAAACTCCTGCCTCTACAACTCAACAATCAAGAATACCTCGCCCCAGAGAAGAATATTCTTTTGATGACGACGATGTCCTTGGTATCTTTGAATGTCTGCTGAAAGGTAATAAAATACAATTACCAGAGATCAAGAAACCTGATGAAGCTGGTAAGACAGATCATCCTAAATACTGTCCATATCACAGAATGCTGGGTCATACAATTCGTACATGTTATGTACTGAAAGGAAAGATCCAAGAAATGATTAAATCTGGAGCTATCTCTCTTACTCCAAAAGAGAAGACCGTCACCTCCAACGTCGTCTCTATGCAATTTGGAGATTTCCCTCCTCAACTCCTTGAAAGTGGGATTGTTCCTATTCCCAAGGCAACTCTTGACATAGTGAATCTTCCTCCTCCACAGTCTGAAGGATTAGTGCCAATCACTTTAGAAACAAGGGAAATCATGTGGATCCATCCTGATCTAGTGGCAGATTTTGAATCGCCTTCTCCTCAAAAGATTTCTTCTCAAAAATCCAAGAAGGCTGGAAAGATCAAGTCATGTCATATGACTTCTCTTGGGTCTACCTCTGACACAGAGCCAAAAGACAAAGAAGAAGCACTTGTTAGTGCTACTCGAACGGGGAAACCTTACCTAAAGGATTATTCTAAAAATTCTGAAGATCCTACTGATATCCCTTCAGATGCTAAAGATGCTCCTAATGTTCCTCCTGAAGAAGAATCATCCACTGAACCTGTTCCTCCCAAGCCTACGACTCTGGAGAAAGGCAAACAACAGGCTCGGTTTGATAAGCCAATCAAGAAGTCTTCTCCTCTTGGACTTCAGAAGCCTTACAACTTCGACATTTTGGCTCAACTTGCTAATACTCCAGCTAGAATGTCCCTTTTTGAACTTCTACGTCTTTCTAAAGAAACTCGGGAGACGTTAAGTGAATCACTTCTACAAGCTGACTCTTGTCTTGCACAATTGAAGAAGCCGGATGCGGAACCTGCCACTTGCTTACATTGCAACAGTGTACTGGAGATTATCCCAAATATCACCTTTACACAAGACGACATGTTACTGGAGGATAATCGACATGACCGACCTCTCTACTACACTGGTTATATTGATACGATGAAGATAGATCGTATCCTCATTGACCCAGGGTCTGCTATAAGCATAATGCCAAAGAGTTTGTTGGATGAACTAAAAATCCCTCTCCACAAGCTCTCCAAGACGGTTACTACTATCTTGGGATTCAATCAAAGCCGAAGTGAGCCTTTGGGAAAGATTCATCTGAAGCTTCAGATAGGCGATTTCAGATCTAAAGTCACTTTCTATGTGATCGAGATCGCGGGATCCTATAATCTTCTTCTGGGGAGGCCCTTTCTTCATGAAAATAATGTGGTACCCTCTACTCTTCATCAATGTTTTAAATACATTGATAGCAATGAAAGAGTACAAAAAGAAGTTGCTGATATAAATCCCTTCCATGGGGTTGAAGCTTATTTCAATGATTCCCGAATGTACAAAGAAGAGTATACAAGGATCATACAAGCTATGGAGAAAGAAGATGCACAAAGTGAGACTTTAATAATTCCTGTTAAAAGTCGAACTACTCAGCAACAATCTCCTAAACCCTCTGGAGAAGATTCTTTCATCATTCCAGTGAGTGGACGGATCTCTCCGTTACCTCAGTCATCGACTCAAAATATACTGATCATTCCTGTCAGTGGGCGTACTACAGTTCCTGTACCTTCACAAGATACTCTGCTAATTCCAGTTGGAGGGCGGACTACTCTTCCTACTCAAACTTCAAGGGAGCTTACCTCTTCTGAGCCATTTGTTATCGATCTTAATCGAAACAAAGCTTCTTCTTCTTCTCCCCCTTTAGTCATTGACTTGGCTAAAATCTCTAAGGCTCAGCCTTCTCCCAATGTAAATATTGCTGCTTTTACATTTAATGAAAAGTCTCCACCTTTGCAGTACGTCGATGTGTGTAATTATGTTCATAGTTATTTACATCTGTTAGATGACTTGAACACAATAACCATAGGAGTTGTACAGACTGTTCATACAGATGTATCTCTAGAACCTGTACAATCTTCATACTTTCTAGTTCCCAGCAGAAAGCCAGGAGACATTCCAATATTCTTCTACAAAGGGCCTCAAAATCCTTATGATCTTGAAGATGATGACAAAAATGATGATATTGGAAGATTATAACTACGTCGTTATAGTCAGCAATCTAGAGACATTATCAAAAATATGGGCTATGACTTCAGGACTGGCCTCAATAATGGAAAAGGAAGAAAAATACCTGTCCGGATTCCTCCTTTGAAATATGGAAGGACGAAATGCGGATTGGGTTATACTGCTCCTACTCCTTTCATCAATATTATCCATGAAGATCCTGAGTCTGACGAAGATAAGGGATCTGATTCTTCTAGTACTACTTCTTGGGATTCCGATACGAATATCGGTGACTTCTATTGCAACCTTCTGTCTTCCAATATGGTTTCCATTGACCATTCTGAAGAAAGTGATGAAGACGAAGAAGAGTTTGAAATCTCACCTGAATCAGAACAGTGGGCCCAAAGATTAGATAATCAATGGGAGTTCCGCTTCGAGCAAAAAGAACCTCCGACTGAAGATAAACTTGTTCAAATAGATGTTGGTGAAGAGGGATCTCCCAAACCAATATTCATCAGTGAAAGTCTTTCAGAAACTGATAAGAAAGACATGATCAAACTCATTCGTGAATACATTGATGTCTTTGCTTGGAGTTATGAAGATATGCCAGGTCTTGATCCACAGATTGCAACTCACAAACTCAATATCTTGCCGAATGCTAAACCGGTCAAACAACAACAGCGACGATTTCGTCCAGACATCATAGATGCAATTGAAGCTGAAGTCAATAAACTCATTACCTCTGGGTTTATTAGAGAGGAACAACATCCCGATTGGGTGGCTAATATTGTTCCTGTTCTTAAAAAGACTGGCAAGATCAGAGTATGCATAGACTTCCGCGATCTCAATGCGGCATGTCCTAAAGACGAATTCCCTCTACCAATCACTGATGTCATGGTTGATAATACCTGTGGATTTGAACGAATGTCATTCATGGACGGGTATTCTGGGTACAATCAGATCAAAATGTTTCCAGAAGACGAGAAGCACACTTCTTTCAGAACGCCGATTGGTACATACTGTTATACAGTTATGCCATTCGGTCTCAAGAATGCAGGAGCAACTTATCAACGAGCTATGAGCATTATATTCCGTGAACATTTGCGGAAAACAGTCGAATGCTATGTTGATGATATTGTAGTCAAAAGTCGACAAAAGGAGGACCATATCCAAGATTTGAAGACTATATTTGATCTAATGCGTAAGCATCAATTAAAGATGAACCCTACTAAGTCCTTCTTAGGCGTCTCTAGTGGTAAATTTCTCGGCTTCGTCATTACCTCTAAAGGTATACACGTGGATCCCGAGAAGATCAAAGCCATCCAAGAAATGCGTCCTCCACGCACCTTAAAAGAGCTACGAGGATTTCAAGAAAGAATCGCTTATATCAGGAGATTCATCCCTAATTTATCAGGACGTTGCAGACCATTCAACAAACTTATGAAGAAAGGTGTCTCTTTTGTCTGGAATGATGAATGTCAGAAAGCATTCGATGATATAAAACAATATTTGATGAGCCCTCCAGTATTGGTACCTCCCGTCTCAGGAATACCGTTCCTCCTCTATACTCGAGCAATGAGTCATTCATTGGGTGCATTACTCGCTCAAAAGAATCAAAATGGCCATGAACAAGCCATTTATTATCTCAGCCGTACTATGACCGGAGCTGAACCTCGATATTCACCGGTTGAAAAAGAATGTCTAGCCTTGATGTTTGCTGTCCAAAAGACACGTCATTATATCATTGGCCAGACTATTCATGTCATCTCCAAGATCAATCCTATACGGATCATGATGAAGAAACCCAGTGTTTTGAATTCTCGATTGGCTAACTGGGGAATCCTACTTGCTCAGTATGACATGCACTATATTCCTCAGAAATCAGTCAAAGGACAAGCTTTAGCTGATTTTCTAGCTGCTCACTCAATTCCAGAAAATTCAAAACTCTATGATGAAATCCCAGATGAAGTCCTAGATTCAAATCAAATTGCTGAAGAAGATCCTACTTGGCGTCTATTCTTTGATGGAGCATCAAGAATTGGTCATAATGGCGATATTGTCGCTGGAGTTGGAATTGTTCTTGTATCGCCAGAAGGTCTTGCCATCTAAAGAGCTTATTCTCTCGATCAGCCGTGTTCAAACAATGTAGCTGAGTACAACGCATTACTTATTGGTCTTCAACTCGCTAAACATCTGAATATTCAACATTTGGAGGCGTATGGAGACTCTAAACTTATTGTCAATCAGATCAGGGGTACTTATGAAGTTCGCCATCAAGATCTGGTTCCTTATCATAAAACAGCCATTGGCCTCATCATTTAAGGAATTCTTCATTGAACATGTTAGGCGAGCATATAACACAGAAGCTGATGCCCTTGCTAATCTTGCAGCGGTGCTGGCTATCCCAATCAGACGGCAACAAATGATTGTTGTTCGTAATCGAGAGTTATTTCATCTTGAAAATAAACTGACTCTAGGACTTCCAGTTGACATTGAAGAATCAACATCTCATGATGTCAACACAATAAGAGGATTTGGATTCAGTCGTAAATCGATGTCATCTTCATCCGATTCCAGCATGGAATTCATATTCAGTAACTCGACTGAGAATCAGAATACGGATAAAGATTGGAGACTTTCTTTCTTAGATCTCGTATTATATGATATTCTTTCGGATGATCCGAGTGAGGCAGCATCTATCAGACGACGATCACTCAGATTCTATTTCAATCATACAACAAAGACCTTATATCGTCGAGCTTATGATGGTTTACTCCTTCGGTGCATTGCCGGTGATGAAGCCCAACAAGTTATTCGTGAAGCATATGATGGAATTTGTGGAGCGCATCAACCTGGGCCAAAACTTCAAGACCGTATTCGACGGATGGGTTATTATTGGCCAACTATGGTATCAGATGCCATTGAATATGCAAGGAAATGCAAAGCTTGCCAAATCCATGCAGATTTTATACATCAACCTTCGAAATTTCTACATCCGACGGCAGCATCATGGCCCTTCGAAGCTTGGGGCATGGACATTGTCGGCCCGATCAATCCACCGTCATCTAAAGGTCATCGGTTCATTCTCGCAATAACCGATTACTTCTCCAAATGGGCCGAAGCCATTCCTTTATCTGAAGTTAAGACGTCTAATGTCATCAGCTTTATTAAGCACCACGTCATCTACAGATTTTGTGTTCCTCGACGCATTGTTCATGATAACGGACCACAGTTCGTCAGCCAGAAATTTACTCGATTCTGTGACGATCACCGGATCAATAATGTGGCTTCTACCGTATATAATCCAGCAGCTAACGGATTGGCAGAAGCTTTCAACAAGACTATCATCAAACTCCTAAAGAAGTTTGTCTCCACTAACAAACGTAATTGGAGTGACAAGCTTGGGGAATGCTTGTGGGCTTATCGCACTACAGTCCGTAATGCTACTAAGTGTACACCTTTCTTTCAGGTGTACGGATCTAAGGCTGTTCTCCCATTAGAGATTCAAATTCCTTCTTTAAGGATAGCAACTGCTAATGAACTTACCTCAGAAAATAATGATCGTCTTCGACTTCAAGAATTGGAGGCTCTGGATGAAAAGCGGTTATCTGCTCAACAGAATATTGAATTCTATCAAGCTAGAATTTCAAGGGCTTTTAACAAGAAAGTCAGAATTCGAACATTTCAGAAAGGAGAACTTGTGCTTACTGTCAGACGCCCAATGACTATGACACACATGAGTAAGGGCAAGTTTGATGCAAAATGGGAAGGTCCATTCGTTGTCAATAAGATCTTTTCTAATGGGGCTTATCAACTCACTACTCTAGATGGTAAAGCCACTATGATGCCCATCAACGGCAAATTCTTGAAGAAGTACTACGTTTAATATTTCTATCAAGATTGTCCTCCCATCATTCTCCAGCTGTTTCATTGTTTTTTCCGAAGAATCATTCTGATATCTATTGTCCCCAGTGGAGATAGGTATTCTACTTTGTATCGTCTTCTCAACAAATTTGATATTCAGAAAATCATGTCCATATTACCTCTGAATTTTCTATCTCAAATATCATATTTATGAAAATGATATTTAGTCTTTCTGGTTTCTGAGTCAAAAGATCAATGAATAAAGGCAAAAATATAAAGTGTGAAGGATATATCGTAAACAAAGTTTCCTTAAACGGAGTTTATTTGAGACAAATTCTTCAAGAAAAAGAGTACATCATCATGGAAGATCACTGTAATCCCTTTCATATTTGGGACGAGGACCACATACATAATCAGCAAAAGAATTGAGTACATCTTTTCCTGATCGCACCAAAAATTGACAGGCAGCCAGCCACATTGCTTCTTCTTCTTCGGTTTCTCCTGGTTCGACCAGGAAGTCCAGGATATCTTTCGGCGGCTTGGGAGTAGACGAGCTTTCGCCCATTTCCTTCTTCTGCGGAGGTGGATGTTCTTTAACACCTTCAGTAGCTTCGGGGGCGACTTCAGCCTTCTTTATATTCTCTTCAGAAGACATTGTGGATAAAATGCGATCTTTCTATTCAAATATATGCTTTATTTATAGGCATATGGTTACAAGGATCGAAGGAACGTATTCTTTCCCGATATTCAGTTTATCCATTCATTTCTCACATTCATCCGACGTTTCACATGTTCATTAATACTTGACGGTTCGTCCGTTCATTTATTACATTCACTTGACAGTTCATCTGTTCTTCATTTCCTAACGGTTCGTCCGTTCATAATCTTCTATCAGTTCATTAAGTGGGGATTCGTTATTGATCACGTTTTCATAACCTCTGAATCAATTCCGAATCTACTTACTCATTTGTCATGTTTTGACCTCTGCATAGAAATCAATCTATTTTCTTTCGAGTTCCTATATATTATCATGTCCATAATACCTCTGATAATATCATATACTCTAAAACAAAAAAGGTGATTTTATTATCTATCATGTCCACAATTCATCCACAAATACAAATCATTGAGCATAGAAGAATTGTCATTTCCATTTCCATTTCACCACAAAAAGTCTATTACATTTTCTTAGACTTTCTTACAAATCATAATGGAAATCTATTACAAATCTTGGATTTTCATTCTACACCACAACGATAACTTAATAGAGATCTATCTTCTTCTTTGGATCTTCTCCGTCGGACCTTCTCCGTCAGGTTCGTTGTTGGTGGCAATTCCTGACTGTCTGGGTCTCAGTCACGACCAGATCAGCAGGAATCAAACTCTGGTCTTCTCTCTCAGACGAGAGGAGAACCACAGAGTATGGCAGCCCGACGGCGTGTTGCTGCCAATACAGCTCGTGGAGGAACGGCGGTACCTCAAGCAGGTAGGAATGTATCCAACCTTGGGATACGATTCCTAGTTCTGTCGTCAGAGGAACTCTACTACCCGATTTCTCGGTAGTAGAGTTGACTCCACCATCCAACTCTCGTGTATAAAGGCTCTTCCTACCATCTAAGGAAGACCCTTCTATCCCACGAAGAGTTCTGAGTTGTCTGATGTACGCGTCAAAAGCGTATGAGCTCCCTGATGTTGGTGTCAGCAGGATATTCTCCACAGCATCCATATCACCAATGCCAGTTCTGAAGAAGGTTTTCAGCCAAAATTCTGCAAGAAACAGTAAAGAAAAATCAGCCAACAGAAATTGGCCAAGCAAAGACAGATGCATTCTGTTCATTTCAGGAAGATGAATTTGTTTTTAGTAAACAAAAAAATTCGATGCGTGTATATTGAACTTACCGCTGAGTTTGCTGCTAAGGATTGACAGACTCATGTTTGATACAGTGCGCAGAAGTCGAACATCAGACAACATGGCTTTCCTATTTTTTTTCTCACGGAAAATTCATTCTCAAAAGAGAGGAAGAAGAATGGGAAGATGAGTTTGCGTGGAGTTCATCCATCTATTTAAAGGGTCAAGTGCAGGTCTATTCTTGGAAAAGATCCGCATAAATAGCGCTCGTAAATTGTAGAATGAGTGTCACGTGTACTTCGGGAGACAGTGCAACATTGGAAACAGTCAAAGTGTGCTAATTAATATTCTTCATTAAAAGGCACGCAGATCAAACACAAAAGTTGTACTTCATTCTTTAAACAGGCACTGATGGCCTTACAAAAAGACAAAGCAGAAAAGTGCAACAAAAGCGTAGAAAGTTACGCTCTATTTTCCAGAGCGGCTAAGTTTGATGCCTAACTCCTCTACGCTCTTAACTCCCAGGCGATGCAACAGAGTCTCGAGCATTTCACGCTTCTCCATAAGGCTCCGTCCATCAGAAGAAGACGAGCCATCCAATCCAAAGTAGCTCAAGAGATTCTTGGCTAACTGCGTGGAGTCGTCCTTGAGCTCGATGACGACAGGTTCGGGTTCTTTGCCCCCAAAAGTGGGGTCATCATGGGAACAGAAGCCCAACTTGCGTGCTTCCTCTTCGGCTGCTTCCTTTGGGGTCATATTTTTGAGAGATGAATGTCAAAACTGAGAATCTCTTCCTGTTTATATAACAGATCTCGTCGACAGTTCATATTCCACCATAAATTGGACGCAATCAGTCTCGGAGAACGAAGAGTCATTATGACATTTAATAAGTTCATTTGATATTTTCAAAGAACTTCGAAGTCTTTTCGACTTCCGAAAATTTTTTTTTGAGTCATCTCAGCGTGACTTTAACTCATTTCATCATCTCTATTTCAAAGTATTTCAAAAATATTTTATCATTTTTCGAAAACTTTGAAGGGGGTTTTGTAGGCCTCAAAAATGAAGTCACGCTGAGTTGATCAGAACAAGTCACGCAGAGTGATCCAAGAAGCAGCACAAAAGATACGCTAAGTTCTGCCTGGCCATTTCTTTTAGAAGTCACGCAGAGACAGCTCAGCCATACGTCAGAATCATAATGACTGACAACACAACAGTCGAGAAACGTCTCTTCGTATGCCACGTATGCACAGAACTCGAGAGATCACAGCCGTCTTTTGCAGCAAGACTCACTCTTCACCAAGTTGGCGTGACTTTGGGTCTTATCTTCATTTAATGCGGCTGACAATATAATCAATGTCAGAGATTTTGTGTCAGACGAAGCATGCCAAATCAAGACAGCTGGCGGTTTGCGTGGATTCTGAATCTTCTCCTTCCTCAAAACATTGCATGACTTTTGAGTTATTCTTCTCAAAGCCTGCGTGAATTCTGAAGTATTCTTCTTCAAAGCTTGCGTGGATTTCGCCTTCAACGAGTCTGCGTCAACGAATCTGCGTGGATTTTTGCCTTCAGCAAGTCAGCGTGGATTTTATTTCAACTGGAGTACGTGGCAGCCATGCCACCGATCTCTCTATCGCGTGCCCAGTAACTTGCACACGACCCATGCACTGATGCCATGTGTCCAACAGTTACGAGCCACGTCCAGTAACTACTCACTAACCCTGCGTGTATTTAGAGTCTGCGTGACTTTTCAAGTGTACCAGTGGTGAGGTAGTTATCTTTTCAGTTACTGTTTTGACTCTATAAATAGAGTTCTTTTTCTCATTCATTGTACAGATACATTGATATCTACTGTCAAAATTTTGAGAGCTTTTCTTCTTCGCATAGTCCAAGGGATAAAGCGATCGTCTTCTAGATCGGATTCCTACAGTTGTAATTTTCCCAGAAACACAACAAATAAAGAGAATTTCTTTATGGAAAACAAAGACTTATAAGGACTTGTTTAAAGTAATTAAGCAATCATAGGCAAGGAAATCTAATTATAATAGCAAACAGGCGATGTATTTCCTATGTTGCAATCCTAGCATTCCTCTAGGTGTTCTAAGCGTCTTTCCTAATGTTGTCTAATCACCTTAAGTTCCTAATTGTAGGCATGCTTGGTACAATAACGTAACCAAACAGTTTAGTCTGGACCTGCATGGGCCACCACTAAAAACATGTCACGACCCGCTACCCAAATTGTTGGGCCAGGCCGAGTCATGCCCAGCCTACGTTGAGATAAAACGTAGTAAGCTGTTCGAAAGACAACAGGATAAGACTAAATGTGCTAACAGTTCTATAAGTGAAATAAAGTCATAAAATGCTCCAAACACAAAAGTCGTCGTATATAGTAAAATGTCCAAGTACAAGTGAACTGAAATGTAAAACTGGATACATGTCCAGTTACAAAATGTATAGTCTAATACATGACTACTCTCAAAAGTCTAAGTAAACAAAAGACAACTATGCGAGGTTCCCCGCAGGAACATCCTCGTAAAGCAGAGCCGGGTCCTCGACAGTAACCCCTTAATAGGTGTCGCAGAGTAACTCCTCCTCAGTAAGGACACCTACAACGTTATCCTGTCAGGACGGAAGTAAGTACTGAATCTAGCAAACTAGCATATGAAACATGAAAATGAACATGTGAGGAATAACTGGAAATATGGCATCACATAGTCTATCATGGCAAGGATACATATGTCATAGAGACAGATGTACATGTAGTGTTTAAAACTGTAGCAAGTACGTGATCGGTCAATAGATGTACAATGTACTGTGGTACATATAAATAAAATGTACATACGTACAAGTCAACAAGCATAGGTGTACATCCGTATAGAAATGCGGGATAATGGCCTACGGCAAAGTATGCATATAAAATGCGACCTCGCTCGCTACTATAGGGGGGTCATGATCACGTACTCTACCATCAGTTTCCCCATAACCCGTATTCTATCATGTGAGAGATACATAAAGACAGTTCTAAGCATGGTAGTAACTGGAAGTACAACATGTAGAGTTTCTAACTTGCTATCCCACGGATCAGCATTTAACATGGTGGAGTTTGCAGTTCATTTATGTGACAATATGTAAAGTTCGTAGAAAGTACTTGCCTCTAGCAAAGCAAAACAAAACAAGCTGCGATAACAGTGCTACGGATGTCCGGTAACTCGTCACTGTAGAAGTAAATACAATAACTTAGTTTTTACACTAAATTAAAACACTAGGACACTAATTGGTGAAACACGACTTGTGATTGGGCACCTAGCCAAAATGATAATTTTGGCATAGGAGACCAATGTGGGGTAACACACTACTTTAACTAACTTTCTAGGGTCTTTACACTAGTGAGGGGTGGGGTTTAACACGGCTAAAACTCAAAATAACACAAAAAGCTACAAGTCATAATTAATCAATAAATAAATCAAAAGTCTATTGTGTTCTAACAATTTTAGAGATAGACAAAAAGCCTAGTTTTGTTCAAAGTAAAGTATCAAAGTGATCCTTGTTAATCATAGAAATTTATTATAATTTTTCTGGAATTTATTAACCAGTACAAGTATTTTATAAAAATCAGTTTTCCTAAGTATGTAGAAAATAAGTTTTGGTTTCATATGCCAAACTAGTGGCGAAACAGTAAATTAAATACTACAAAAATTATACTAAATTAGCTAACTTAACAGAGTATCTAAATACTATTTTTCCATAATTTTAGCAGTACTTTAAGTATTTTTAGAAAATCAAAAACAGCATTGCACACAATAATTAATTATCTGCGTATTTTGTCCATGTGTATAATTTGAACCAAAGTTCAAATACAGGACCCAAGGC
Organism: Iris pallida; assembly: GCA_029216955.1. Classification (NCBI taxonomy): domain Eukaryota; kingdom Viridiplantae; phylum Streptophyta; class Magnoliopsida; order Asparagales; family Iridaceae; genus Iris; species Iris pallida. Next base: position 4,101,991 of record JANAVB010023000.1, on the reverse strand, counting down.
CATGAATCAAGTCCAATATGACTTGTACAGGTCTTGAATGTGTGAAAACACATTTGGGCCCAAATACCCATGCTGGGCTTGGACACCAAATGGTTGCAGTAATTTAAATATACAGAAAATACAAAGTGGTAGAAATAAATATTATTATTTTAATATGGTAAAATTATGCATAGTGAAAATATACATATATATGTTTTAAAAGTACATATATATATATGTAAGGAAAAATACTTAATTATAAAAGTACATATATCATATACATACACTAATATTGTATATATATATATATATATATATATATATATATATATATATATATATATATATATATATATATATATATATATATATATATATATATATATATATATATATATATAGTATAAATATATATATACATATGAAGATATACATATATTCATATATCTATATAAATACAAATAAATATATAAAATTTACTAAGTATAAAAATATATATACATACATATAAAATACTGTCAAAAACAGTATATACATATATATGTATACTAATATATATATATATATATATATATATATATATATATATATATACATATATATATATATAAATATATATAAATAACAAAACAAAGGAAAAGAAAAAGAAAAAGAAAAGAAAAAGAAAGCAGTGGCAGGGGCTCGAACCCGAGCCAACAAAGCGGGGAGGGGGGAGATGTTAGGTCGGGTCGGGCTGGCCAGGGGGTCAGCCCGCTGGGTTTGTTAGAGTTAGGGTTTAGTTTGTTTTATTTCGTTTAGGGTAGATTAATAATAAAAAAATAATAATAATAATAACTGTCCTGTGTCCTGACAGTTAGGGACACAGGTATTAACGTGTCTGGGTCGATTCGACACGCACGACACGAATCTCACGTGTCCAGTTCCACGCTTGTGTTCGCCAGGACACGGCGAACAGCATGGACTCAACACGAGACAAGCACGACTCGTAAGGACACTGCTACTCACGTGTCCAGCTCTGGGGGGATTTGATGGTCGTGGAAGGCGGAGGAGGCGTCGTGACGGTGGCGGAGTGGTGGCGCTGCGGTCGTCTCGTCGAGGCGAAGCGGATGGTGGTGGTGGCTGGTGATGACGACGTCGGTGGAGCTGGTGGTGGGGTTTGGCCGGAGCTAGGGTTCCGACGAACTCGAAGTGGGGAAGACGGTGGCGTTGTGGTCGGGGTGAGGTCGAAGTGGTGGGGATCTGTCGAGGGGGCTGCGGGGGTTTAAATAGGGGGGTTGAGGCGGTCGGGGCAGCCGGGAATGGCGGGGGTAGGGCAGCGTGGCGGTCGGGTAGTCGTCGGTCGGGGTCAACGAGAGTGGGTGAGGAGAGAGAGTGTTCGGTCGGGGGGGGGGGGGGGGGGGGTGTCTGGGTAGTTAGCAGTTAGGTCCTCTAGGTTTAGGATTTTGCATAATAGGTCTTCCCAGCTCTAAATGTAAATTAGAATTTGCATTCCTTAATTAAAACAATTAATTAATTGCAAACTGACTATAAAACAATTCAGAAAATTACAAACAGATATTAAAATAATTTAGAAAAATTGCAAATTGATACATTTTGATTTAAAAACCTATTTAAAAATTATTTAAAAATTCTAGAAAAACTCCTAAAAATCCTAATAATTAATTTAAGGCTAAAAATAACATTAATAATTAATTAGCACTAATTTAACTAAAATTTGAAAACCAGGGGCTTACAGAGATGTATGGATTTTTCATCAAGAGGCCTCAAGTTCAGTTATTTTTGGCCACATTATCTATTACTTATTGTTTTTAACATTTTCTTTTAAATTCTATATGATTCTCCTAGAATAGGAAAGAATCTAGAAACAAGTCACAGAATTCTAGAATCACATGGCAATCTATATCTCATCCACAGAATAATAAAAGATACCATAAGGTCAATGAATGTCAATAAACTGGATAATAAAGAATAATATAAACTGAGTGTTTCCAAGTATTAATAATCCAAGTCACGTCCGGTGGATACAAATCCATTACTAGTAGACGAAAAAATAAACTAAAGACATGAAATAAGATAACTGGGTCCAAGATGCTAATCATCAATGGCATCATCACTGCATGTACCGTGGTCTGATGTTGGCTAAACATGCTCGTCTGTACGTGGCTCAAACTCGACTAAACCTGAATAGATCATCAGGTCATCAGAGGACTAGCAAGATACATAAAAACATACTTTTCTACAGTTTATCATGCATGAAAAGAAAACAGGATATATGCAGGAAAAAACCAAGCAACATGATACACGAATATATGAATAAGTATGCATAAATGAACTGTTGGAAGAAACAAATGAACAAGAGATCAACGGATACCAAACCCTCGCCCCGAGTGTGGACTCGCGGGTTTGAACTAATCACTAACCCTCGCCCCAAGTGTGGACTCGCAGGTCAGTTCAAGACAAATCACCCTCGCTCCGAGTGTGGACTCGCAGGTGCAAAGGGTCAACCCTCGTCCCGTGTGTGGACTTGCAGGTTGCAGGAAATCGATACAAGGAAAAGCAGTTCAGTTATAACGCACTTATTCTATGACATGACTCAATCAAGTACGAATGAGAACAGATCCAAGTGTGAACTACCAGGCCAATCGTGAACAAGGACTATATATTAATAAAGCAACTCAACTAGTATATATAATTTAAAAAAGCACATGTCAGCAATCAATCAAAGAGACTGGATAATGAAAGGAATAAGCGTGTAAATAACACTGTAAAGAAAGGCAAGGTATACTTGCCTGTGGTTCTGAGCTGTTGGAACGGGTGAAGTCAGTATCTCGGTCTAAGTAACCTGTTTTATACATTTATTATGTAAATGATTAAATTGAAGACAAGAATATCATATCTATTTAGGTTGTTAGGTTTCTAGGTTTTCCTATTGGCACTGTGGGTATGCCTCACCTATAACTATGTATTCATATATGCGTAGAGTGTTTTATCTAGTGGTTTTATTAAGCAACTGGACCCCCATTTGTGGTACACAAACCTGCACACACAAAGGATTAGAGGTTTCCTTTCCCTGTTATTGCTGCTGTTTTAAACTGAGTTCAAGGTCACTTCTAAACTCAACATCTACTTGTCTGCTTTCCCAACTCTTAACTATCTACCCCCCAAATTCGATACTCTTTAATCTCATCCTAATACTGGAATATTAGGGCACTCTCTTTGTATGTACCCTTACATCCCCTTACTTAGTACAAGCCTATTCTTACCTGTATGTTTAACTGTACGCGTGCACCAAGCAACGTGCACAGTTTTTATACTAATCTGGCATCAAAAGTACTCTCAATCAATACTACTCTCATGTTACCCACTCTAAATAGCTAAACTTAACCTGCAGGAAAAAGACTAACCCTCTATTGGAACTAATCACTATTAAACATTCCAATTTGCAGGGCTGATCATTTAGTTATACAATATCAGGTTTAATCGATAGGCTTCTGACCTTATATACACATCTTAATGCATTTCACTAAATTTTGGGGGACTTCCTATCTATTCCCCCCTCTCTTACTTATTGAATTATTGTAGTGCCTACCTACTACTAGGGCTGGCGATTTTGCCCTGGTGCCTTCTACCCGAGCCGGGTACCCTGCACCCTCAGGTGCCCACGGGTACCCTCTACCCTAGGAGGGCAAGCCCTACCCTTACCCTCTTGGAATTAGGATAGGATAAGGGTTTTATCTTGTTACCCTAGTACACTTACCCGGTTACCCGCCCTACCCCACCCTGAATCACTACCCTACCCACTATCCTTAACCCTCTCAAACCCTCGACCCTACCCCTCTCCCAAACCTGATTATCCATACTCCCACTGCCATAGTATTACTACTACATACTTGTAGTTTTTTGTAATTAGTTAGTACTTAGGATTAGGAGAACTACATGGTGCTTGATCCTAAGGAGTCAGGTCTAGCCCCCTCCTTGGGTATGTAGGCAGCTCAGGTTCCACTATATAACTGGGTTCAGCGCCTTTAGTAGAAAAAATATTCCCCCTGTTATTTCTTATTAAGTTGTTATGATTTTTGAATGTTGTAAAAAATCTTAAGTATCAAGGCGTTTACTAGCAAAAAAAATGATTTTCAAAGTAAAAAAAAAAACTGAAATGGCAAGGGTGATACCCTTACCCTCCCTACCCTGACCCTCAGCTACCCTGTGAGGGTAAAGGGCAAGGACGGATAATGGGTATTGATTTTTGGAAGAGGGCTACCCTACCCTACCCTCATGACTCCCCTAGGGTAATAAAAAAATGTTAATACCCTACCGTGCCCTGCCCTCTTCCTGCCCTTACCCTACCCTACCCTACCCATCGCCACCCCTACCTACTACCCAGTGCAAACTGATACACATTCGTGTCCCGATTATGCATTAGAGGCAACCAATATTTTAGTGTATAACTGAAGGAGCAATGCTACAATTACAACCAAACTTTTACAACCTTCTTACAACCACTCACGCATTTCCTGACATGTGGGCCAGGTGGTGGCCTGGCCCACAAATGGGTGTAAGTTGTAAAAAGGTTGTAAAAGTTTGGTTGTAAACCAAACATTTCCCATAACTGAAGTATCTTGTATAACTAATACACCTTAGTGTATAAAAATGTTGTGATACTAAAACCCGATCCTCTGATACCTTATACATTCTAATATTGCATGCCACTTGAGTAAGGCCCCTCTTTCTCATCAGATACATTGAGAAAAGAGGAAGGAAGAAGAGAGATCCATCATTATGCAGAGATGGTACCCCCAATTCCTTACGTTCCTCCCTAGCACATGATAGCAATATGTAAGACTGTAAATATTACAATTATTTCTGCACAGTTAGCCTACTAATGGGGGATAATCAACATTGCTTCTTCCACAATCAGAGCAAGGTTCACAGTATCAATCAATATGGATAACAAAATTGGTTTCAGAGGGTTCTTATGAGTATCTTTAAACTTTCTAAGGATGCTCTAGGCTCCATGGTCGAGTGTCTTACGATCTAACACTATACCTCAACTAGTATCATCTTTCTTTTGATACCCTGTATCGAACAGTGCATCATTGTGTGCGTACGGGTATCCTACGTAGCCTTTGCACTAGCTACTACTAATGTTGCCTATACCCACCTATCAGTACCACTAGGATACTCTCCCATGTTACTGATTTCCTTTGCGGAGATAGTTTGATACCTGGTCACCTCTTCTCAATACTCATAAGTGCACCATATGAAACGTATTGCACAGGGCTACTGCCTAGTGCTACTATTACTCAATGCAATGCCTAATGCTAATGCATCTGCTAGTTGCTGCATCCATATACTTGGCTGCAACTGCTACCTATTTGACCTATTGCCAAGGAGGTATCCTTCGTATCTCGGATACTTGGTTTACACAAATTTGATATGGTACTCTAACCTCTGTTACAATCGCTAAGGTTGGGATGCCTCTGTTGTTTGGACTCTCGGGTACATCTTTCTTGATGGCCTACGTGATTTCCCTTATTGATACATGTCATATTGCACTTCCTACCCATGTACTGGTACCTTGGTTAGCGGATGCCTCTTCTTAATGACTGAAACTAATGACTCATACCCTATTCCTATGCAATCGCACGCCTATGTTCGTGATATCATTAATAGCTCCTACATAGCAGTTGATACATGTTGTTCCATAATCTGAGATACTCTAATGACACCACAACTCATTACATAATCATATATATATATATATATATATATATATATATATATATATATATGCTGTCTTTGTTATAATTATCTAGTTTCTTCTTGGACATTATTACAAATATCTATGTCTCTATTGATCATGATAAAACAACTGGGTTCAAGGAGTCATAAGACATGGTGGATGAAGAGAAGGGATTTACCTGGTTGAGGAATCGAAGGCCCTGTTCTTTGCCGAACTCTTTCGATCAGCGGATTCTTCACGAACAGAAGGAGGCACAGGAAGGTTTAGGATTTAGGAGATGAGATTTGTAGGGTGATCGAGAGAATTAGCCTTCGTATATATTTATACTTCGATTTTAAATCATAGAAGGATAAGAAGAAGGAAATCGAATGATCGAGAGAATTAGCCTTCGTATATATTTATACTTTGATTTTAAATCATAGAAGGATAAGAAGAAGGAAATCGAATCTGATACTCTGGTTATTATAATTTGAATTGGCGAAATTAACACTTTCCCCCTCTCTTAATCTAGTTTGCCTAATTGCCCCTCCATGGTCCAATACATACATATAGTGTAACATTGAAATTCATTTAGACAATCTCCAATGGTGATTTCTAAAATTGAGTTCTTATCCTACTTGGCATTGTACTTTAAGGAGATTTCTATCCTAGTTGGAAGAGTTTCTACATAGAAATTGTAGACATACAAAAATGCTCTCCAATGGTTCTCCATTTCTATCCTATGTGTCACATAGTAAAATAACCAATTTAATGGTGTGGGGCCCAATAATAATTGTCATGAGAGATAAGAGAATTTCTATGAGAGTTTCTACATGTAGAAATCCTCCTAGAAAGTTTCCATCCTACATCATTGCCACCTAGGATAGAAATGGTGATAGAAATCACCATTGGGAGAAGTTTTTTCTAAAATGGATTTCTTCCATAGAAATAGGGAAGATAGAAACTCCCATTGGAGATGGTCTTAGGAATTTGTACATAACTATAATAAAAATTAATAACTAAAGTAAATAATAAAATAATAGTAATTTTACTTTAAGGGCTTACAGAGGTGGGTCATCTGAGGTATGCTTGCACCAAACCACCCAAGAAGGGAGATTCAGGTGGTAGATGTGGACAATTTGGAGGACGTGGCCGTGGTCATGGGGGTCGACGGGGTGGTCGAGGAGGTAATTCGGCGAACCTACTGGTAGTAGAAAGTGAGGAGGGAGCTGATGGTGCCTATACTTAGGAGGATCAGGCACTGTTGGAGGTACTCAGGAGGAAGCAGATAGCGTCACACGATGGACACAGGAGGAGTGGGACCGAGGAGACGTCCACCTCATTATTTACCAGAGGCAATGCTACCATGTATGTCCATCCATCGAAAGGTACTGATGACTTATTTGCCTTGGCATCTATATCTCGGGTGTGTCTCGACACGACAGGGAATGCTAGTGAGTTCTCTTTCTACATTCACCTATCATCGACAGACAACAATCAAACAGCCATTGGTACTTTTTAGTCAGTGGTCGGTAAGGATTTTGTCGATTGTATAGGTTCAGTAAAATTATCCAATATTTTGTATGCTTCTTCTTTTTTAGTCAGTCTTTTGTCCATTAGTTCTATAATCCTCCAACTAAAATGCATTGTCTCTTTTGATATTCCGAAGGTGATCTTCCAGGAGAAGTAGACGGGACTAAAACTTGGAACTGGCACTTGACATGATGGACTGTGGTACCTGGATCGGAAAGGGCTGGATTAAGCATTAGTGTCTGTGGTAGAGAGGGCAGAAATGTGAGGACCGAGGATGAGTGCCGAAGATACACTAATACTCCACCACAGGTGGTTTGGGCACTCCTCTTTTGGTATTTTGAGTAGGTTGTATCCATCAATTCATGAGAAAGTAAATAAGGAGAAACTAGTATATAATGCATATGAGCTCTTCTGTTTTTTATATTATACATTCTGATATTTAGGGGCCGTGCGCCTGCACAACTACTATGAATGGTTACAAGTATTTCATTTCTTTTATTGATTGTTCCTTTCGTGTCACCTAGCTGTATTTGATAAAGAATAAGAGTGATGTTTTTGCTTGTTTTTGGGACTTTCATAAACATGTCCAGACTCAGTACAGAGCAGTGGTGAAGGTACTAAGGTTTGACAATAGGACATAGTATACCAACAAATTACTTAAGGAATACATGTTAGTCCATGAGATACAACATCTGTAACCACCACTTTTTTAAAATGTGAGTAATTTTAAACTTTTGTAAAATTTTAGTTTTAAATATTAATAATAATGATTTATGGTAAATTTTAATTAATTTAATACTAATTAATTTGGTGTGTTGTAATTTGGACATTTTCAATAGTGTAACCTTAGACCTACTTAGCCTAGAGACTAACCATGACCACGGGGACCTATCCTATGTGATTATATAAGCTAATTACCACTTTTTAGGCTAAGGGTATTTTGGTCATTTTGTGACTTTTGAATTATTTAGGATTTTATTTAATTAGTGAATTTTAGATTATTTTAATATTATTTAAATTGATGTATTATAATTTTGGTCATTTTTCATATTTTTAATATTTTGGGAATTTTTATATTTTAATATTGATTTTATGAGATTTGTTTAGTCGGGTTTGAATTTCGTCTCGTTCCGACTTGTGTTAGTGACCCGGGTAGCTTAGACTCTAGACTGGACCCCAAGATTAGTTAGTCATGGCCCACAAATCCCGATAATTAAGTTAGTAAATTTAGACTAATTCTACTTGTTAAATTGGTTAAGTTAGAGGCTTAAACTTAACCCTTTTGATCCCAAACTTGAACCTAACTTAAAATTAACCAAGGGAGATTAGTAGGAGCCTTATTGGGCTTTCCTCCAAGGCCCAAATAGAGTTTAATGGCAGCCACCTATAGGTAGGGTTAGCCTCCTTTCTTTCATTCACACTTGCCTTCTTTTATTCACAAAGTGTTCTTCCCCAAATTAGAGAGCTTTTCTCTTTGATTTGATATCCAAATCCTTACATCCCTCCATCAAAACTTCCATCCAACCTTCTCATACTACCAAGGGAGGGTGCTAGCAAAGATTTGGAGCAAAGTGCAAGGAGTTGTGTCCTTTTTGGAAGATCTTCGTGTCGGAGCAGTGTCCTTGAGAGTATCATTGAGATTCCACTCCCAATAGGTAAAACCAACCCTCTAAATTGATTTCCTATGCATATTAGTTAGTTTTGAATCCATAGGATCCACCTTCATGCATGTACCCCCCTTTAGATTCAAGTTTGAGGCCATTTGGAAATCTTTTGAGGATTTTAGATATGTGTTTTGTGTCCTACTTGATAGATCCCAAATTAGGACACCCCATGTGTTTGGTTAATTGCCTAATAGAATTAATTGTGTTTTAAATTAAGTTTTAGAATGGTTAGAGAGTGGATTGATCTTAGTTAGGATTGTTAGAATGAGTTTCATTTGGATACCTATGTTGGTATCCAAGTATCTTGGCCTACATGTGTTTCTTTTGTCCAAAACAACCCAAATTCGTCATAATATCATCCACGTTTTTAGTAACCATAGAAACTTAGAAATGCCATAACTTTTAGCTCAGAACTCCGATTAATCTTCTATTTTTTTTAAAAGAACCGTATTGAAGTTCCCTTCCAAAAGACAAACGCGTTTCGGTGTTTTCGCGATTCCGGGAGCTTTCTGACACGAAAATACGATCCATTTGAAGTTTCGGAAAGCTAACACGAAGGGCTACGACATACTTTAATCCTAGAATTTAGTGAATAGGTCTAATAGGTGCAGTATTGATTTTAAGTAGAAAACTGACTATACGACATGGATATTTTTTGTATCCTATGAGCCTATGTAGTATGGATATCATATGAATGTAGGTATCATAGGTTGTCAAGAATATGTATAATATAGTATATATATATATATATATATATATATATATATATATAATTGTTAGGTAATATATGCTAGTACAGTGTGTGTGTTTGAACGAGATAAGAATGTGTGTGGTTAGTAGAGAGAAGTAAGATTGATAGAGGATATGTGCTAGTGTGTGTTTGATGTTGTATAGATGGAAGTATAGTGTGTGTGTTGTGAATGAGAGAGAGTTGGGAGGATCATGCCATCCTATTTGACTTGAGGCTAGTGTAGTTTGTTGAGTGATTTGTGTTTGGGTTGAGTGGTATTAGATACTAAAGTATTGTCTATCTAATATTTTAGGGTGGATGGTTAGAGGCTAGATATTTAAGGTATTACTATTAGAGGTTAAGGTATTAGTTTCCAACCAAGGTAATGGTTTACCTTACCTTAAGGTAATGGTTTACCTACAAGGTAAGGTATTGGATTTACCTTCAAGGTAAAGGGGTTTACCTAGATACTATAGGTTATATGTTAGACATTAGTTAAGATGCTATGTTAGTACATTAGATAGTTAGTTAGATATTTGAGGGGTATCTTGGTATCTCATGATACCAAGTTAGTATCTTAAGGTAAATATGAATTACATTTACCTTCAAGGTAAATAATTAGTTTACCTTATGACCAGGGTATGGTATCAAGATACCAAGGTAAGGTATCAAAATATCAAGGTAAGGTAATAGGATACCAAGGTAAGGTGTTGGAATACCTTAGCAAGGTATTGGAGTTGCATAGGGTAAGGTCAAGGTAAGGATAAGGTATTGGTTAGAGGCTAAGATAATTTACCTAAGCTAAGGTATTGGACCCAAACCAAGGTATTGGTATTGGAATACTAATATGACCAAGATATAGGGTATCTTGGCAGGTAAATATTAGGAATAATATGCTTAGGCTAGTTTTGACCTCGGTTGACCAAATTTGACGTCTTTGACCAAAAGTCAACTATTAGTCAACACTTGGCCTAGAAATGTCTAGAACTTGACCAGTTAACCACAAGTCAACTGTTAGTCAACATTAGCCTAGTTTGACCTAGAGTTGACCAGAGTTAATAAGAGTTGACCAGTTGACCAAAAGTCAACTGTAAGTCAACCTTTGACCCAGTTTGACCTAGTTTGACTTGGTTTGACTTTCTGTGACCTAGTTTGACTTAGTGTAACTCAGTGTGACCTAGTTTACTTAGTTGGACTGAGATTGACCTAGATTGCATATCATACATTAGAAAATCATGCGTAACTGTTAAACCCTAATTAACTTACAATATCTCATCTTTAGGTCTGTGAGATCACTCTGAGCATCGACCCTACTTGACTGTAACGCCCCAGTTCCAAAATACTTGGGACTAGATATGTATCATGCCAGCTGTATACATACGAGTAAATGAAAGGCTCGTATGTATACATCAGCTGTAAAATATAGAAAGCCATGCTCAAACTAAATCTCATCCACAAATATTAAGTTTTAATGATATAATCAAATAGTTATTTGTACAAACGTTGGACGGAGACATATCCACTACCAACAAGTTTAAATAAGAGAGAAATATACAAATAAATGATTTGGTCGAGCAAAGCAAATGACGAGTCCAAGAGCAATCATCACGGAGGAAGGAAGACATGGCCTTAGCTAGAGCGCCTGCAAGAAATCACGAAACACACACCTGGGGAGATCACCAGGTCCTCAGAGGGACGTAACAAGACACATAATATCATGCCAATAAACTGAGTAATAAAGCTTAACAGAAAAGTATGCATGAGTAAAGGTTCCTAACCATTCTATGTGATATAAACTTTGAGGACAACGTTCTACGCAGGGGCTATAACGGATTCACGCAAGCAAGTAATAAAGAGTGGCCAACAAGTAGCGCTCATCCGAGACACTATCGGCCGGATAACACGTAGCGCTCATCCGAGACACTATCTCCTAAATGTGTGTAAAAATAAATGTAGCCCCTACGCTAGTAGCTGTCCCCTCCCCCCAATGATACTATACGTGTGTCGTAACCATGACACACAAACACGTGTCGTTTCCACCACACTATTTTATAATAGATAACTGTCAAGTCTTCTAACATATATCTATTGACAGTTATTCCTACGCATGTGCACGGGAGATCAGCCCACACGCAAGTGACCTCTATATGATACTCACAACTCTCACACACAACTCGTGTTCAATCGTGACAAGTCAATAAGACACACTAAATTTGACGGTAGTCCCTTAACTCTAAGCCAATTGCATAAACTATGGTAATTTGCATCTACATATAATTTAGAAAGGAACAACTTGAAAATAAATAAAACATGCACGATATTGAGCAGGAAATTTAAACAGTAAAGACAAGGTGTCTTGCCTGGTGTATCGCCTGGTGTGGTGTGTTGTATGGCAACATTCTGATTAGTCGGACTTATGGCCAAGCCCAATTGAAGAAGTCCGAATTCGCAAGAAAATATGAACGAGATTAGTCACGGTAAAGATTCAAAAAAATCGAAGGGTTTGCATAGACAAATATTTATAACTTATTCTTAGAAAGTATTTATACTATTTAAAACTAGATATATGTTTTACTTTAGAAGATATTTATAACTTATTTATAATAACGGAAAACTATATATATTTTTTTATCAAAATATTTGTAGATAATTATTCCTTAAAAATTATTTTAGATAAATAGTTGAAAATTCTAAAAATCAGTTTTGAAATTTGATAAAAATACTACACTTTATAAACGATATATATTAAATAAATATTTGATAATATTAATAACTCATTTAAGCCTAAAACTATAATTAATTGGTCATAAATTTACCAAAAATATTTATATGTCTTATAACCAGGATAATTAAATATACTAATAATAATACTAATGATAATAATATTGGTAATAATAATAATAATAATAATAATAATAATAATAATAACAAAACAATCACAACAAATGAAAAATAAATAAAACAAAATAAAAAAACACATAATGAAGAGAACAGCATAGCAGTTCACTACTTTTTGGGAAAAAGTAAGAAAGAGAGAAGAGAGAGAAATGAAAGGGGTGAGAGAGAGGGGAAAAGGAAAAGAGAGAGGAGGGAGTACCAGTGGAAGTGGCCGCCGGCTCCGGCGCGGCGGTGCCCATCCGAGGGGTGGTGGAGGCAGAAATATTACCGACTTTGAGTATCATTGCATTTGGTACAATTGGGATAGGAAATATCTATTGAATGGGTAAATGGTTTATTTTGTATCAGTGGCTTTGAGTTTCATGCTCTGCTCTTTTGAGTGTGGCTTAGGGTTATATTTGTCAGGATCATGCTCTGCTCTTTTGAGTGTTTTGAGTATCCCTTCAAACACAGTTTGAGTATTCTTTCAAACACAGTTTTTGAGTGTTAGTTCTTGAACTTGGCAGCATCGTTTATCGAGTATCCTGGGTTTATACTATGTGTTCTACTTTATGTTTGAGTGTACTGGAATGTATCACATTACCCTAGTTTCATGTTCTTGGATTTTGTTTTTCAATGGGCTATGATGAGGAATGGTTGCCTAATTTTGATTAGGCAAAAGGATTTGAACAGTAGATGAGTATCAATTTTTGAGTACCCATGTTCTTTGAGTATCACTTCATGATGGATACTTGGCTTTGAGCATACTTTTGAGTATTAACTTCTACTTTTGAGTACCCAGGTTTTTTGAGTATTAACTTCTCTTTGAGTATCACTGGCTTTGAGTATACTTTTATTGGGCTTTGAGTAACACTTGGATTTGAGTATCACTTGGCTTTGTGGGAAAATTGTTGCTAACTCTTGGTACGTTGCCTTTCTGTATGCAGTATCAGTTTTTGCAAACTTTTGAATATTTTTGTCAGTGTATGGTTTTAGTATCAGTAACTTTTGCAGCATTGGTACGATGATATATGAACCATGTACACAAATCTCTGAGCCCAATTTTTCATATATTAAGATTTAATTATTATTATTATTATTATTATTATTATTATTATTACATTAATATGCTTGATCATGTGGATAGACTTAGACTGGTTTGTTATGCGAAAATTTGGAGACTTGTTTGTAAACAGGAAATTTCTCTTGCTGCTATTGTTGGAGAATCAAGATGGTTGCATTATTAATTGCCTTGCAGAATCAAGATGATGTCAAGCATGTTTCTCTTACTGCTGCTTGTTTGTAAACAGGAAATTTGGAGACTTCTGGTAATAAAATTTGAGTAAAATAATTTTGTATCTTATGTGTGCAGATTGTAAACATGTGTTACTTGAGACAAAAAAATCATTGGATTATATTGGAGTAAAGTAAATTTTGTAAGAATATTACATTTATTAAATTTTTTCAATGAAATTTGTCTTCAATATAATTTTTTTTTTCATTTATGATATTTCTTTCCTTATTTTAGGAAAATTACATTCATAAATTATATGACAATTAAAATAATCAATAATTATTAATTATTTCCTAAATAATCAATAATTATTTGATAGAATTAATATTGTAACATCTCTAACCAACAAACTAATTAATTTTGACTGTTATGTTTTCTGTGGAGTAAATTAATTATTGTAAAAATATTATCATATTTGTTAGGGATATTTTAGCAAATAAATATTTTGTAACGTTGTCAATTATTTGTGTGGAAGATGAAAATATATTTACTAATTCAATGAAAATTAGTTGGAAAGAAAAAAAAAAGGGGGATAACCATACCTACGTTTAATATATCTCCAACCAACATCCACTTTCAACAACCATCCAAATAACGGAACTCTTTTTTTTTCCACTTTCAACAACCATCCAAACAACGAAACTTTTTATTCCTCCACTTTCATATTTTTCAATTCCATCAATCAAACAACTTTTGGAAACTCAAAATTTATGCGTACGCATCGCGTGCGCAAGTTTCGTTTTTCCACTTTCGCACTTTCATACACTTTCGTGCACCCAAACAGCCCCCTAGTGGTGTTTGCTAATCTGACTCAAATAAAATTTGATTCCAGTACCCCTTCTTCATATAGAAACTACTGAAAATATACATCATATCAAACATGGGAGCTAGACTCGTGTTTTGGAACCAGACTTGCTTAAGAGGTGTACTCTAGATGGTTGAGTTACTTATGTTATACTTACATGTTTACATTTATATTTTAAGTTAACATTGTATACTTCACGAATCTGAATGCTTACATCTCTGTATTAATCAAGGCAAGACTACAAAGTTGTACCTTAAATATGTACAATTTGCACTTCTGACAGAGGAAAAAAAATGAAAAATAAAATAAACTACTATTACCAAATAACTTTTGCGACGGTTGCTGTTGAGAACTAATAAGGGACTTAGTTCCACATTGGAAAAATATAGTATGAAGAGGAGGTAGACCCCCTATAAGTAGTGGAGTACCCAATCAATAAAACAATATAACAATTATTCTCTACATGGTATCAGAGCCATAACCACAAAAATTTTCCCACCCCTTCCCCAACCCAGCAACCCTCCCTGCCCCCCCCGACGCCCCCTGTCGTCGAACCCCCCTGCTGCCCCCGGCATTTCCCCCCTGCACCCTCCGACGCCCCCCCGACGCCACCCTATCCCGCACGACGCCCCCCTGCTGCCGCCGATGACCCCCCTACTACCCCGGCGCCCCCCTGCTGCCGCCGACGAACCCCCCTACTGCTGCCCCCTCCCCCCCGACGCCCCCCCTCTTCCGACCCCAACTGCTTGCCGACCCCCCTTTTTTTTCAAAATAGAAAAAACTCTAATTTGCGAGAGAGATTATGTGGGCGGTTATTCGAAGACGGATGAACGTCAAATGCTTTATTTGCACCATCTGTTCCTAGATTACGCCCTCCAGAATTACAAAATATTTTTTTGTTTTTTCGTTCTCGATCTACAAATTAGGGTCTACATGCGCGCGCCGGTACTGGCCACGTTAACAGCGCATTCGTAAGGTCTCTGTTGAAGACTTTACATAAAGACGACGACGACGAAGCCGACGAAGACGACGACGAAGCCGACGAAGACGATGACGACGACGAATCACAGTTGAAGACGCCATGGATTCAATCAGTGGTAAACTGACAGCAGATGAGATGAAGGCCTTGGTTGATGATATTTTATCAAAGAGATTAACCAAGGCAACCCCACGTGTGATCCATACTGATGTGGATCCGTCACCCTACAAAATAGGGAAGCTGGAGAAGCTGGAGACGAAGTTGGAAGGAACGTCCAACTACTTGAAATGGTCACGGCAGGCAATACGAACGCTGAAAGGACGAGGCTTGGTTGGCTACGTCAATGGCCAAACCAAGGCACCAGATGATCCCTTCTCAAAGGAGTTTGCTATTTAGGAAATTGTCAACAATGTTGTGGCTGGATGGTTGACAGCCTCCTTGACCGACCAGATGTCGGACAATATAGAGGCGATGAAGGCTGCTGCTGATATATGGCAGACTTTGAAGGATATGTACTCAGGCTCAGGCAATCCTATGCGGGTCTTCCAACTGCAGGATGAACTTGATAGGGTGGCCCAGGATGATCGTACCATCTCTGAGTATGCAGCACAGTTGAAGAAGTACTGGTCTGATCTGGATCACTATGATCCTCTTGGGATGGAAGATGCACAAGTCGAACCAGCATTTGCAAAATATTTCCAAAAGTTCTTGGATTATATTTCGTGACAACGGATGATGAAGTTCTTGAAGGATCTTAACCCTACGTTGGAGCATAGAAGGAATATACTCCTAGTACAGTCCATGTTTCCAACCTTAAAAGAAGCCATAGCTGCCATGGCACAAGAAGAGGCTCGATTGAAGTTGATGCCCACCAAGGGCTATTTCTAGGGGGAGCAACCCGCTGTTGACAAGTCTGCCCTTGCCACCTTCAATCAGCCTCCCTCTGTGGCCGGTGTTTGCCATAACTGTGGTGACTCAGGACATTATATCAGATTTTGTCCAAAACCCCTGTAAAGTCAGTCGAATGATCGTAGACGGGGTCGCGAAGGACGTCGCGGTGGTAGAGGCGGTTCTGCTGGTAGAAGGGAAAATTATTTTGGAGGACACAAAGCTAATCTGGCGGAGGAAGGGAAAGAAAATCACCTGGCTGAGTTAACCCCACTTGAGAAGGAGTTCCTCACGAGGTTACGCAGCACGAAGCTGGGTTCGGACGGCAGTCATGGGGCGTCATCTACCTCAGAGGATCACATCACTTGTTTTACGCAAACCAGCACAGGTATTCATGCGCATGTTCTTGCAGCAGCTGTCCACCAACCAGGTTGGATTATGGACTCCGGGACATCTCGCCATGTCACGGGGTCCCGCGGTGAGTTACAGGACTATACTCACCTACCGACGCCGGAGAGCATTCAGACTACTGATGGTAACTCCAGCCCTGTCATAGGTAAAGGCACTGTCGCATGCACCCCTTCTCTTACTCTCACCAATGTCTTACATGCTCCGTCTTTTCCTGTCAATCTTATTTCTATTAGTACCATTATTCTTGATCTTAACTGTTCTGTTTCTTTCGACATTCCTACGATGACTTTTCAGGAGAAGGGGACAGGACGACGACTAGGGACTGGCATATGGCATAAGGGGCTGTGGTACTTGGACATGACTAGACTGGACAAAGCATTGGCATCTTTGGTAGCAGATACACCACCGAAAGATTCACGGCACAGTGTAGAAGATGAATTGCTACTCCACCACCAGCGTATCGGTCATTCTTCTTTTAAAATTATTAGTCGAATGTATCCGTCCTTATACCAAAGGACTAATAAAGAGAAGTTATTTTGTAATGCATGTGAGTTTGGTAAACATACCAGAAGCACGTATGTGAGTTCAGGAACTAGAATTTCAGCTACATTTGATATGATACATTCGGACGTATGGGGCCCTTGTCCTACAACCGGTATTAACGGTTTTTGATGATTCGTCACTTTTATTGATTGTTATACTCGCGTGACATGGGTCTACCTTATGAAGAATAAAAGTGATATCTTTGAGGCATTTTGAGACTTTCATCACCGGGTAGAAACACAATATGGCACTAAAGTTAAGTGCTTACGGTCTGACAATGGGACGGAGTATACAAATAAGAAGGTTGCTGAGTATTTATCCACTCATGGGATACTACATCAAACTTCATGTGCCTATACACCGGCACAAAATAGTGTGGCCGAACGGAAGAACAGACACCTGCTGGAGGTCGCACGGATGATGATGCTGGCTATGAATGTCCCGAAACACTTATAGGGACAGGCGGTGTTAACGACCTCTTATCTCATCAACAGATTGCCATATCAGGTATTGGACAGGAAGACACCGTTGGAGATGCTTACTGGTGCAACCACGTACACTGTTCCGCCGAAAGTATTTAGGTGTATATGTTTTGTCCAAGATAATAGGCCAGGAGTTGACAAACTGGATCCTAGAGTGGTTAAATGTGTCTTTGTCGGGTACACGGCAACTCAGAAGGGATATGTATGTTGGAGCCCAGTTGAGCGGAAGATGTTTGTAAGTATGGACGTTATATTCAGAGAACTGGAACCATATTATGGTTCGGATGATGGTTCAGCGTTTGGTGACACACCTAACACAGAGGGTGTTAGATGTGAGGGAGAGAAAATAAGCCCATCTGTGGTGGTCGGTGTAATGACCCGCTCCGCCCTAGCGGAACGCCGATTCAAACGACAAGTGCAACGACTCGAACGAGCCGTCGACCCGAAGAGTTGGCATCGACCTAATGAAGAATCGATACAAGGCTTACATTGGACCGTCAAGAGGAATCCAGACTTAGACTTTCAATGGCGCGCTCGGAGTATCGCTCGGTCGATGCGAACATCGCTAAGGTGGGTGGCTCCGATGAACCCGTCTTTGCTTAGCCTAGACACATAACAATACGGACACTAATGCTAGAATCGCTAGGCGATAACATCGTACATGCTAATAAATGACTCAACGCACCTAGCTAAGGAAATAATCCTATCTTGTATGCTTGTATAGAATATGGAAAAGAATATGGAAAATGTGAGAACTCTCGCATCGCGCTCTACGCTCGTGCTAAGGCACAAGCTTACTTGCAAGTCCCTTATGCATTCAACAATGAAACAATAAATGTTTTACAACAATGAAATGGAAGACTATCAACATAGTCGTTCCGAGTAGAGTATAGCAACATTGAAAGACTATGGGACCGATGGGTCGCCAAGGCGACTCCCGCACGGAGAGTTGCAAAAATGTATGAATGAATGAATGAACGAGTAAGTGAATGAATGAATCGACGAATGAATAAATGAATATGTGAATGAATCAAGGAACGAACGGACAAGTGAAAGAAAGAAAAGAAATAATGAATAAAAAATAAGAAAGAAAGGAATGGTTAGCGACAGGTATGACGGGCACGTGCAACGGGGCTCGCTACCCGCGCTCCACGGACGCCAACCTGGTCGATAACGCATTATGGCTAAGGGTTAGCCTACGGCTCGGAGACAGCCGTTAAGTTAAAAAGGACAAATAATATGAAATAGTCGTGGACAATCCCCTCGTATACGGAAGGTGGGAGATATAAGGGATTTCCGCGACATGATCAAAGGGAGGATCGTGGCCGGCCTAGGTGGAAATCAAAGGGGGCTTACGGGTTGCCTGGGTGTGGGCTTGGTCACCCGGGGGATGTAAGTGCAGGGTATTTCAAGACACTATCAACGTGTACCAGCCCGCACGCTCTGAACAGTTGCAAAATACCAAGGGAAAAAGGGTCCAAAATGGCTTTTGATGCCAGCGACCGGTGCATATAGAGTTAAGTGGGCTTTATTGGTGGCAATCCACGTGTAAGTCCTTGCATTGAACAAAGTGGTCTAAGTTAACTAAATGAAGTACCTTCTGAACAGGCTTGAAATATAACACACCAAAGGATAAAGAGTACTTCGTGAAATTGAGTTAGGAAACACGCCTACGTCGCGCTAGGACCTGAGGCAGGGACATGCACTGACATTGAAAGTTTATATGAATTGTTGACTAACTTGGTTTACTTTGGACAGGGAAGGCCGGACGGTAAGTATGGGTAAGTCGTGCATGTATTTCCATACGACACTTGAATTCGACAACACGAGATAGGTTATAATATGTGCCATAAAATTGATCCTAAGGCAAGATTAGTAAGACAATGAATGATAGACGGTGCACAAAAGTAAATAGAACGTGTTTGGTAATGATAGCATTATGGGCGAGCTAGCCTTCCCACCAGTGCATAATAATGTACTGATAGCCCCACAGTCTGCTTGCAGGATGCAGGATACGTCGTCGGGTACGGAGCTTTCCTTGAACGTGCTAAGGCGCGGAGCTCTCTCTGGGGCCTTGGAGCGTTGCAAGAAGCTGAAGCACCATATACATGACATAATGTATCGGAACATCGCTATGAATCATTCCATCTTGTAAGCCATTTGGCACGCCTTTTATGTTTCAGAGAGTGAGAGCTTGAGCGATTTGTAATCTCGGCCTAGCGCTGCTTGTAAACTTCTTGAATGTCAATAAAGAGTTTGAATTTGCTTCAATTTGTATTCATTTACTTTCTGCTGCAAATGGGAACACTCTGTGCGACTCTGTGGCCTAGCTAAAATTGGCCGTTTCTGGACATAGCCTTGTACGGGCGCAACCTAGGCCCGTGCGGCATCACGCCTTAGCGAGGACGATCGCTCCTGCGGGAGCGGGGCGTGACCGTCGGATCGGTCCCATGCCCGATCGTGGAAAACTGGACGAAAGGGAGAGAAAGCAGTGACTCCGATACAGAAGATGAAGAAGATATATATGTTAAACAGGGAGAGCAGCAGACAACGGAAAAGGAGCTCCAAATCTACAGAAGGAGACATCAAAAGTCTAGTACTGTGCCTGTACCATGTCCTGTACCTACTGTACCAAGTCCCTCGTCTACTCCTGCTCCAACTCTTGAAGATGTTGCCCCCGCATTGAATAAATCTGATTCTGATACAGATCTCTCTGACTTTGATGGTATGATCTCTCCCCCACCTATTGCTCCCTTAAGGAGATCTTCTCGCACCAATGCAGGTAAGGCTCCTAGTCGTTTTGATAATTATGAACATGATATTGCCAACTACCTGTCTTATTCTAACATTTCTTCGAATTATCGAGCCTTTATTGTATCATTAGACTCTACTTCGTTGCCCAAGTGTTGGCAAAAAACAAAGAAAGATCCAAGGTGGAAAGCTGTAATGATGGAAGAACTTGGGGCACTGGAGAAAAATAAGACGTGGGAGCTAGTTCCATTACCCAAAGTGAAGAAAATTGTGGGATGTAAATGGGTGTACACAGTAAATGAGACGTCAGAAGGAAAAGTGGAACGATATAAGGCAAGGTTGGTTACAAAAGGATACACACAATCATATGGCATCGACTATGATGAGATGTTTGCTCCAGTAACAAAAATGAGCACCGTAAGAACTCTGGTCTCCATTGCAGCAAACTATGGGTGGAAGTTATACCAGTTAGATGTGAAGAATGTCTTTCTCCATGGGGACCTACAAGAAGAAGTGTACATGGAACTCCCGCCAGGGTGCTACGCTACAGAATCAGACGGAGGGACATCGCATAGAAAGTGTACAAACTAAAGAAGTCGCTATATGGACTCAAGCAATCTCCTCGAGCCTGGTTTGACAGATTCAGAAAGGCTGTTACAGGCATGGGATACCATCAAGCAAATGTAGATCATACGATCTTTCTTCAGCATGCAAGAGGCCACATCACTATACTTGCTGTATACGTGATGATATAGTAATCACAGGTAATGATGAAGTCGAGATAGCTAAGCCGAAGTCAAAACTAGCGAAGGAGTTTGAGGTGAAGGATTTAGGAGCGATGAGGTACTTTCTAGGTATCGAGGTGTGTGAAGGCGAACAAGGAATTGTTCTCTCACAGAGAAAATACGCACTAGATCTGCTGAAGGAGACAGGGATGCTGGGATGCAAAGCAACGGTCACTCCAATTTACCAGAAGTACAAGTTTGGAGCAGAAGCAGGAGAGCCAGTTGATCGTGAAAGATATCAACGACTTGTAGAGAGATTAATTTATCTGGGGTACACTCGCCCTGATATCTCATTTGCAGTGATTATAGTAAGTCGCTACATGCATGATCCAAGAACGGGTCATATGGATGCAGTGTTTCAGATCTTGAGATATCTGAAAGGGACGCCGGGGAAAGGGCTATGGTTCAAGAAGAATGGATGTATAGAAGTTGAGGGATACTGCGATACAGACTGGGCGAGCTACATAGATGATAGAAGATCTACCATGGGATATTGTATCTTTGTAGGAGGAAACTTGGTCTCATGGAGAAGCAAGAAACAGTCAGTGGTAGCACGGTTTATAACTGAAGCAGAATACAGAGCAATGACTTTAGGAGTGTCGGAGTTGCTGTGGGTGAAAGCATTACTGACAGAGTTGAAGCGGGACAAGGGAGCACCGTTACGTCTTCTGAGCGATAGTCAAGCTGCAATAAGTATAGCTAACAATCCAGTTCAGCACGACAGAACGAAGCACATCGAGATCAATCGATTCTTCAATAAAGAGAAACTGGAACAAAGGATACTGAAGATTGATCATGTTCGCTCAGAAGAACAAGTGGCAGACTGTCTGACTAAGGGTCTTAGTTTATTAAGTCTGTCGAAGCTATGTAATAAGATGGGAATGATTAATATATATCGTCCATCTTGAGGGGTAGTGTTGAGAACTAATAAGGGACTTAGTCCCACATTGAAAAAATGTAGTATGAAGAGGAGGTAGACTCCCTATAAGTAGTGGAGTACCCAATCAATAAAACAATACAATAATTATTCTCTACAGTTGCTTTAAAAGAAAAACAACAACCATGATAAACAATGACCAAAGGAAGTGTTAGGTAAAACCTTTTTTTTTTGCTCAAGCTCAATAAGTCGCTACATTTTTATAGAATCTTTTAGGAAGCACCGTCTCCACAAAATGCAATACAGTAGTATCTTTACAAAAGTTCATAATAGACAATCAAGTTCATAGTAGGCAGATATAATTGGAAAGATTTTATCCAGACCAATATCAAAATCATAGAATATACCAAATGGAGTAAGTATAGTTCAAAAGGATATCTACAGTACAAGTATTTCAGACACTTCCTCGATGCACTATTGAAAATTTAACAATCGCGTCTTCCTCGACGCACTGACATATTTTGGAGCACAAGAACCACTGCTATACCGACTCCATATCCCAATCCGGTAAATAATGCCAGCCCGATCACATAGGTAGAATCATTATCGTCTGAGTGAACAGTGATTGGTTGTGTACCTGCATAGTCATATTGTTTCGATAATGGGATCCCATACAACCCTTCATTCCTTTGGTACGAAGCAAACGAAAATATAGACAGCTGAGCCCCTTGAGGTATCCTTCCAACCAATTTGTTATCCGATAATTTTAAGACATAGAGGAAGTTGAGACTTGAGAGAGGCTAATCCCCGAGGGATGTCACCTGAAAGTCGGTTCCGTGACAGGTCGAGTGATTCTAGTTGCATCATGTTCCCTATAGACACTGGAATTTGGCCCGCAAGAGCATCACTACAACAAAAAACCCTTTTAATGACGGCTAAAAAGCGTCATTAATGACAAACCATGACGCTTTTTTTCAAAGCAACCGTTATGAAAACGGGTGTTATAAATGTTTTTTAAAAGCGTTATAAAAAAACCCGTCATGAATAGTTTCTATAAAACTGTTATAAATATTTAATATATAGTACACAATTCAGGACTTTTATAAAACATTATGAATAGATAATACGTATAGGCTCAATGCAGCACATTTATAACACTTTATACTATTCAAATTAGCATATTTATAACGCTCTATACTGCACATTATATATTACATTCCAAAAAATTAACATTATATATCACCATCTTTATTACATTTCTCAAAATAGAGTACATATCAACATTTTCATTACATTCTCAAAATAGAATATCCAAATACATATATATATTTACAACTACCAAAATTGTCCACATCAAAACTTGGCCACATAACCAATAATCATGAAAGATCAACGACAGCCGGAACACCAGTGAAATCACTACAATAAAAAGACCTATTAATGACGTTTGATAAGTGCATTTCATGATGGCTGATAAAAAAGCGTTATGAAAGTTCAAAATACCTTTTTTCTATGACGGTTTGGGCTAATTCTGGACTTTTCATAACGTTTATAAAACAAAATGTTATTAATATTTTAGAGCGGTGGCAAACTTGTAATATTTTTTAAGTTTATTTTTTGAAAAAAATCCTGCGCTTCAACAATTTTTTTTCTCTCCCCCTCGTTTTGGTCTTCTCCTTCTCCGATCCTTTCTTCTCCCTCCTCTCCCCCAACTCCAAAATCCTATAGATCCAAAACCCTAACTCTAGTTTAGCAACACCCTCCTCTCCTCCTCTTCTTCTCCTTCCTTTCCCCCAACTCCAAAACCCTAACCCTAGATACAAAACCCTAAACCTAGTTAGAAAGAGAGGAGGAGATAGGGAGGGAGCTGGCGGCGCGGGCGGGCCGACGGCTCTGGCACGGCCTCTCTGACGTCGACATCGCGTTAGGTGAAAAAAGAGAGCGGGACAGCCGATTGTGGTCTCTCCGCTCTTCTTTCATCTTTTCGATTGGGCGTTGGCGAATTCGCGGTGGCCGCCGAACTCGGCGGCGCACGGAGGACCGACACCAGGAGTCAATCGCTATCATCTGGATGATGATGGTTCTCCTTGGCAGGCCAGGGTGTCCGTATCGTCTCCGTCGCAGCAGTAGTTATTGATCGAACGATCCGTACGGAGACGGGACGATCATTCAAATTAATCTGGTGAATTTCCAAACCATGATTCTCTGATCGAATTTCCCTCTTCCTTTGAAATTTTGATCAATTTGATCAAGAATTAACATCAATATTCAATTATTGCTTGTGTACCTATGTGTTTGATGAATTTACTGAACCAACCTTGGCACCAATTATGGATACGATAACAATGGTATCAGACTCCGGATACGAAGGTTCAGTGTTCACACGAAGACACGGTTAGCTACGTCCCGACACAGGTATGATTTCTGACACTCCCCTCTAATTCTTGGTTTTGGATATAGTCTATGAATTTCGTGTCTATGTTGGTTGTTTGTATCAGACCTGTGACACTATGTGTAGTGTCCGAGCCACTCTGGATGTTCCTGTAAGTATATGGTGACGTACGTTCCAGTAGAGGAGTCAAATAGAGATGGATATTTAGTGGGAGGAAATATCTAGAGATTGTTGTGGAGTAGATTTATTGAGCCACTGCTGTTCACAAGAAAGTAGAGATTGCAAGAAAAAGAAGTGTGTGCGGCACTCTTGCAGCTGACGACGACTCTTCACGATTAAACAGAGCGACAGATTGGCCATGTTTCACTTGGTAGACGTCACCAAGCAGAATATAAAACAACTTGTGGTCATGGACACAGTAAGGCCCAAGGGACATCGACCACTCGTCAACGGTCTTTGCTGTTTGCATCGATCGCTCTGCTACAATCTCTAACTGTTTAATTCATCTATATATAAATCTAAGAGTTTCGTTAATCCGAAAAAATTGAGTGAGCAATTGTGTGTTTCTGCAGATTAATTCATACACCAAGTTACATAGATACATTGCAGACAACAAGTTTAATTCAATTCTTGTGCTTGTCATTGATATCAATTCTTCGGTAACTTGGCATAATTATCTCTGGATATCAAGTTCGGTGTCTACTGCTAGACCAGAATATCTCTGGATATCAAGTTTAATTGAATGAACCTTTTCTGCAATGTTTAGTATATCTTCCGTTGCTTCATCTTAGTATATACCGTTATCCCTTGTTAACTGCAGGTTTTGATTGATACATCTGATCTTTTGCAACACGTGTTAGACTACTCATTGGATTTGTCATCAAGGTCACCTGCCGACTTTGCTGCACACCAGACACTTCTTTGGATTATGAATGCTTGGAATTCAGTAAATTCAGGTTTGGTTAATTTGCTTTTCTTCTATTTATTTATTGCCTTGCTGTGAGGTTTCTTATTCGTAAACTTCTGTTCTTGGTCAGTTCAAATAAAAATTGCAAATTCACTTCTTGAGATGTGGTTTAAATGGCATTCGTCTCTGTGGCATTGCTCGTCTGAGGCACTTCAGGTATGCTACTGAAAGTTTTTTGTGTTGTCCTGGTAGATTATTTTCCTTGCCTTTATTGACATACTGAACTATTGTTTCGTTTATGCAGAATTTTTCTTTGGCTGGTTATGATGAGTCATTCCACATAATGAATCTAGCAAGATCTACTATTCTCGACAAAATTCTGTGAGATCATCTTACAAGTGTCGAGTTTTGTTCATCTTTAATTCCTATTGTTGTTAGAGAAATAGTTTGTCTTGTACATGCATCTTTTTTCCCCTCTGTGATTGATTATTGTTCTCATCACTTGTATTCACTTGCAAAGAAACTATATATGTAGACTCAAATTTCTTTTTTTCATCAAGTGGATTTTTGTTCATGACTCTCCTATTTCTGCTAGATTTTAAATGGCATTTAATTCAATTGTATGAACTGTAGGATTGGACTGACTAGCTGCTTTATTGATTCTCTAATACCATTTACCAGACTAATTAACTTCTTGCTTTTTGCCGATCATTCTTCAGTTCAAGTTCTAATGTTATTTTGTATTTTCTCTCTTTGTAGTCAAGCAAAAGTTTCCATTAAGGATTATGAAGTGCAAAATTTGAAGCTTAGAGTTGCATCAAGAAATCTTTGGCAGGATGGTCCCCTGAATGAAACTTTAGTTGGTGTTTTTCTTTCCTCTGCAGACTCTCTCTTCAAGCAGGTAATATTTTGGTAGTTTAAGGATGTATAAGCCTATATTGGTGTATTTTTCTTTCCTCTGCAGACTCTCTCTTCAAGCAGGTAATATTTTGGTAGTTCAAAATTACTTGTCAGGGGAACTAGAATTAAGGAGAGGAGAGGAGAGAAGAGGGAAAAAAAGGGAAAGAAAAAAGGAAAAGAAGAAGAACAAGAATTTTTTTTTGGCAATGATGATTTGGCTGCTCCTTCAGATCGCTCAGCTGCGACACTACTTCTCTTTGGGACTCCCGATATCTTCAAGAGATGGCAGAGAGAAGATCCATGGTCAGAATCTACTTAAGTAAATATTTCTAATAATTTGGTTAGCAAAAGAGAGATTTATTCCTATTTTTTGGGTACATTCTGTATTTGGATATTCAATGTAATGAAGATGTTGATATGTACTCTATTTTGAGAAATGTAATAAAGATGATGATATACAATGTTAAGTTTTTGGAATGTAATATATACTGTGCAGTATAGAGCATTATAAATATGCTAATTTGAATAGTATAAAGTGTTATAAATGTGCTGTATTGAGCCTATACATATTATCTATTCATGACGTTTTAAAATTGTTCTGAATTGTGCACTATATATTAACTATTCATAACGCTTTTATAGAAACTATTCATGACGATTATTTTATGACGCTTTTAAAAAACATTTATAACACCCGTTTTCATAACGGTTGCTGTGAAAAAAGAAAGCGTCATGGTTCGTCATTAATGACGCTTTTTAGCCGTCATTAAAAGGGTTTTTTGTTGTAGTGAATCCTGAGAAAAAGAGAAGACAACCAAATCAGTCCATATAATTGTCAGGCCTAAAAATCAAATCTAATCATGAAATATCAAGAGAAAGGAGTAAAACAACTAGGTCATGATAGGGATCAGGTATTTGTCCCATATTTGGAGCAAGCTTGACAGAATAATCCCTTAGAAAAGAGTTTTCATGAAAATGGGAACAATCATAACATTATTGTAGAAGCATGGAATTTTAGAATCAGAAAATCTATGTGCCAGACTACATGCGCCAGAGCTTGGACAACATACTTCACAGCAAAAAGCAACAAATATGGACATTGAAAGAGGACCTTTTTATTCAACAAATAAAAGTCTATTCCATGTCTAAGAAAGACTGTGAATTTCTACAAAGAAAAGATCCTAAGTCTACAGCCAGCAGCCAACATGCGCCCTCAAGAAGGCGCAGCAATCAACATGCGCCCGCAGCCAGGCGCATTCCACCATGCGTCCTCAGCAAAGCGCATCCTTTTCAGCAGCTCAGTTATGTGCATCCCAGTTATGTGCATCCCTTCAGCAGCCTAGTTATGTGCCGCTCTTCCAGCCAGGCTCACCGCCGTCTAAATGCTTCGACTAATGAAGCATTTATTGAGCAGAACGAGGGTGGCAATCAACCCTCTAGCCAAGGAAGGAAAAAGAACCACAAGCCAACCTGTGGCCAGGGGAGGCTTCGAAAGAGCCTCCAAACACCAAGAAAGACCGTGACCGAAACCGCGGCCAAAGGAGCAGCTTTCAACACAACCAGAATGGGCTACACCTATTTTGAAGGAAGAAAGAGCCACCAAAGCCGCAGCACCGCCATTCCGATCTACGGCTCTTCCTGCACAACGAAGACGAGGCTCGAGGATCCCTATCTTTGGATACAACAGGCACCTTCCGCCTGCCTCGGAAGCCCTCGACTCTGACTTTTGGATGTAACAGTCACCTTCAAGTGCATCAGCGAAGACATTGCATCGCATCTTCACCCTCGGGAGCATCTCGTCAACAGAATGCATTCGAGTACACAAGTTCATGTCGGAAAGACGTGAGAGAACGAGAAGAAAACCCTCTCTCCATGCCACTATTTATAGGCCGGGCAAATCAAACCCATGCGCCAAGTGGATGGCTCTCCGAATTCCGTACAATGAATTTGCATTAAATGGATGAACCGGACGCTTCGAATTCAGCTAAGTCAAAACGGCTATTTAAAGCACTCGAAGAACGTAACAGTCGTACCATTAAAGACGTGTCACGAAGCAGATGCGTCGACCAGACCGCGCATCACACAGACGCGCCCTTCAATATCAAGCGCATCACACAGACGCGCCTTTCAGCACCAAGCGCATCACAGGGGATGCGCCCCCATATGCCTAGTGGAATGCCAACCTACGTGCCCACTCAGCTGTCCATCGAATGTCACAAACATTAAATGCTGAACTGACAGAGTTGGCAGCACGCCTTCCGAAGTCTGAACAGTCGACAGCTTTTTCAGAAGATGAAGCATCGCCAACGTCAGCATCATCATTACTTCCCTCCAACGGCTACTGCCACGTGGCCATCCAACCATCTCGCATGCGCCTCCGCAGCCATGCGCCCAAATCTGCATCCGCCTCAAAAGCTGTACGTCTCAGACTTTTCACTGATCCCTAAAGACAGAAGGAAAGTCACTGTTAAAACTCTGCATGCGCCTCAAAAGCCATGCATCCCAGACTTCTCCCTGATCCCGAAAGACAGGAGTAAAGTCACTATTGAAGCCTCGCATGCGCCTCAAAAGCCATGCGCTCAGAATGGTTCGTGACTCCTAAAGGTTACGAGCCAAAGTCTCCTCATGCGCCCAATCCTAGGCGCATCCTACCAGATCATTCCCCACCAAATTCGAGATCTCCGAGCCATGGGTTGATGACACGTGTCCTTGGACTCAACTCATTCGAGATCTCAGCAACAGAAAGGTCTTCTCCTCTGCTACGTGCTGGTCCACAACAGCAGTATGAAAAAGTCAACCCCTCGATCAGGGTGCATCGTCCATGCACCTCCATCAGCAATCAACACGTGGCGTCCCCGTGTACAGGTGCATCCTACATGCGCGCATGAGCAGCCAGCCTGCAGACTATATAAAGAGAGGGACCATTTCCTTCTTCCACACCTACGTACACACATACCTACCTACAACGAACACACAGAGACTTCGCACCACCAGAGAGGCAGATCCAGACACTCAACGTCTTCCTCCTCTCAGCAAGCTCCAGCACCCAGAGCAATCCAGACCTTCAGAGAACCGATAACCGTCGTCAGATCGTCAACGGAGTCAACGCATTACCACTCACTCCATCGGCACAAGGAACCCAGATAAACAAAAGTGTACTCCTAGGACTACATCTAAGTCCTATATTGTAACACTGTTCTGTTTGTATTGAAATTTACAATCAAAGAATTTTAATGGCAAACAATTATATATAAACCATAAAAAAACTATTGCAGAGATATTGCAAGAAAAAAAACCAATTCCAATGACACTAATGCTTTTAAAAGGGAAGACATAGAACAGTATCCTGAAGGAATGAGGACGTTTCGATTTCCTTCACCGTCTATCAAAACAAACACAATATAAAGGTATAGTTAGGGAAAGAAGCTAGCAACAGAACAGTTATCCTGCGTCCCAGCAACAACCACAATATAAAGGTACATTTTACAGATGATTATGTTTCATGTGTTCAATGGTTCAAGAACATCATTAATGGGACCAAATTAATTTAATTAGAGCAAATTGGCCTCTATATATGCACCACCAAATAATGAATACCAATTTTTGACAGAAAAATTAATTACTAGTTATTTGCAAACTAGCACACATCTTTGATTATCTAGTTACACCACCAGGCATATCAAGATCAAGGATATGCCTAAGACTGGCATACCACTAAAGTTTACAGGAATTGCAACATTATTACTTATGATGCCCACATTAGACGTATGCAACTTTCCATCAATTGGCTAATCTTGTAAGTTTTTGTTGTGAATTGAAGTTTTAATGTTTTTATTTCCTTGTTTGATGCAGGTGTGTTGGTTTCCGATACTAGTAGAAATGTAAATTAGACTGAAGATAACTTGTTGAAGTGTGATCAGAGAACTAAGTTGTTGGCTTACATGTAAACTTACTGCTTTTAAATCTTATCGGTCGATCACACAGATAAGGGTAGTGAAGAGGGTTCCATCCATCAGCCATTTTGGATGCAAATGCATCTAAGCTCCTCCTTCACAGTGAATTATTGGTAGTTGCATTTAAAGATTAAATTCCAGGGAGGAGGAACGCTGGTTCTATTAGAACTTACTCATTTTTACTTGGCAGCCTGAATTTGGTTTTAAGGACCAGTGGTATTAATGAGATACGAAAAATGTAATTGACAACTGATCACATTTTATTATATAATCTTCATATAAGGTAGATTCAGTTTTTTCTTTTTGTAATCTTTGAAATATCAAGTATTTAAGAATATCCTTAAGACAAAATTGATGACAATGATTCATTTAGTTGTATACCAATATTATCGTTAAAGGTATGTTGTATTTTCTCTGTTTATCATAGTATGAAAAATATTTTTGACAATACGATGAGTTTAGTCAACTTAGGATAGCTATCCTTCACTAGTACAAAAAGTTCACTTGAAATCACAAATATTTCTCCAGTTATTGTGATGGACCGTACAGTACCACGATCCTTTCTGATACGTATAAGCTCCTTGAGCTTTATAGGATTCCAGATTACATTCTTTCAGGAGGAACATTCACTCCCAGATTTACCTAATATATCCTATAGTTCATCATACTCCCATAACCTGGAAATAATCAACTACTCGTTGATAGATATTGATGCATTATTCTTGTAGTATTTACCAAAGAGGGCTTTACACTGATCAAAATGTATGTCAAAAAGATGATAATTGCATGACTAATCCTCTAGTTTTACTAGTAAGTACCACCAACCAAAATGTGATAGTATTCATGTATATCCTATCACACTATCTGTTAATCCATAACTTCAATGTTTTGACCATTGTAGATTGATTGTTCATCTTTTTGGTCAAATGATCATCTCTTCCTCTTCATTGTGGTTGATATATCTTAGAGGTTTAGGGACGAGTGTTTGTATATAATTTCTAAGATCGTCGTTACCATTTCAAAACAGAGAGGCAAAAGTCCCACAAATTCTAGAGGTCTACAGTTTAGCGGAGCAATGTTCAAATAAACATATTGCAAATTCTAGACGTCTACGCTTTAGAGGTGTCACATTCAATTAAATATATTGCACAAGTAAATGAACAGGAGCTAAATTTAGACAATTCATTTGAAAAAGGTTTTGCAGATATGCGAGAGTGCTTACTTGCTCCTTAGAATTGGATATATTTTTATGATGCCAGCGGTAAAGGTATCTGTAGAAAATAATATTGGATGATTTTTATTGATGGACTACTTCACTACTTATAGGGAGTCTAGCTCCTCTACATACTACATATTCCGATGTGGGACTAAAAGTCCCTTATTGATTCTTAACACTCCCCCTCAAGATGGGCGATAGATATTGATCATCCCCATCTTGTTACATAGCTTCGACAGACTTAATGAACTAAGACCCTTAGTCAGACAGTCTGCAACTTGTTCTTCTGAGCGGACATGGTCAATCTTCAGTATTCCTTGTTCCAGCTTCTCCTTGATGAAGAATCGATCAATCTCGATGTACTTCGTTCTGTCGTGCTGAACTGGATTGATAGCTATACTTATTGCAGCTTGACTATCGCTCAGAAGATGCAATGGTGCTCCCTTGTCTAGCTTCAACTCTGTCAGCAAAGCTTTCACCCACAGCAACTCTGACACTCCCAGAGCCATTGTTCTGTATTCTGCTTCAGCTGTCGACCGTGCTACCACAGGCTGTTTCTTGCTTCTCCATGAGACTAGATTTCCTCCTACAAAAATACAGTATCCCGTGGTAGACCTTCTGTCGTCTATACAGCTCGCCCAGTCTGCATCACAGTATTCCTCAACTTCTATGCGTCCATTCTTCTTGAACCATAGCCCCTTTCCCGGTGTTCCTTTCAGATATCTCAAGATCTGAAATACTGCTTCCATATGACCCTTTCTTGGATCATGCATGTAGCGACTCACTACACTAACCGCAAATGAGATATTAGGGCGAGTGTATCCCAGATAAATCAATCTCCCTACAAGTCTTTGATATCTTTCATGATCAACGGGCTCTCCTACTTCTGCTCCCAACTTGCACTTCTGGTCAATTGGAGTGACTGCTGCTTTGCATCCCAGCATCCCTGTCTCCTTCAGCAGATCTAGTGTGTATTTTCTCTGTGAGAGAACAATTTCTTGTTTGCCTTCACACACCTCGATACCTAAAAAGTACCTCATCGCTCCTAAATCCTTCACTTCAAACTCCTTCGCGAGTTTTGACTTCAGCTTAGTGATCTCGACTTCATCATCACCTGTGATCACTATATCATCCACATATACAGCAAGTATAGTGATGTGGCCTCTTGCATGCTGGAGGAAGACCGTATGATCTGCATTTGTTTGACGGTATCCCATGCCTGTAACAGCCTTTCTGAATCTGTCAAACCAGGCTCGAGGAGATTGCTTGAGCCCGTATAGTGACTTTTTCAGTTTATACACCTTTCCTTGCGACGTTCCTCTATTGGATTCTGTCGCGTAGCACCCTGGCGGGAGCTCCATGTATACTTCTTCTTGCAGGTCCCCATGAAGAAAGGCATTCTTCACATCCAGCTGGTACAGCTTCCATCCATAGTTTGCTGCAATGGAGACCAGAGTTCTCACGGTGCTCATTTTTGCTACTGGGGCAAACGTCTCATCATAATCTATTCCATATGACGTGTGAATCCTTTTGCAACCAATCTCGCCTTGTACCGCTCTACTTTTCCTTCTGGCGTCTCTTTTACTGTGTACACCCATTTGCATCCCACAGCTTTCTTCCCTTTGGGTAATGGAACCAGCTCCCATATCTTATTTTTCTCCAGTGCCCCAAGTTCTTCCATCATTACAGCTTTCCACCTTGGATCTTTCTTTGCTTCCTGCCAACACATGGGCAACGAAGTAGAGTCTAACGATGCAATAAAGGCTCGATAATTCGAAAAAAATGTTAGAATAAGACAAAAAGTTGACAATGTCATATTCGTAATCATCAAAACGAGCAGGAGCCTTACCCGCATTGATGCGAGAAGATCTCCTTAAGGGAGCAATAGGTGGTGGAGAGATCATACCATCCGAGTCGGAAAGATCCGCATCAGAATCCGAGTGATTCAGTGCGGGGGCAACATCGTCAGGAGTTGGAGCAGGAGTAGACGAGGGACTTGGTACAGTAGGCACAGGGCACGACATAGGCACAGTACTGGACTTCTGTTGTCTCCTTCTGTAGACTTGGAGCTCCTTTTTCCTTGTCTGCTGCTCCCCCTATATAACATATGTATTATCTTCTTCATTCTCTGTATCTGAGTCACTGTGCTCTCCCCCTTTTATCCAGTTTTCTACAACTGGACACGGAATCGATCCGACGACCACATTTGGGCTTATTATCTCCCCCTCACATCGAACACCATCTGTGTTAGGTGTGTCACCAAATGCTGAACCTGCATCCGAACCATAGTATGGTTCAAGTTCTCTGAATGTAACGTCCATGCTGACAAACATCTTCCGCTCGACTGGACTCCAATAGGCATATCCCTTCTGAGTCGCCGTGTAACCGATAAAGACACATTTAACTGCCCTAGGATCCAGTTTGCCAATGCCTGGCCTATTATCTTGGACAAAGCACACACACCCAAAAACTTTCGGTGGAACAGTGTATGTAGTTGCCCCAGTAAGCATCTCCAACGGTGTCTTCCAGTCCAATACTTGAGATGGCATTCTGTTGATGAGATAAGAGGCTGTCAATATAGCCTGTCCCCAAAAGTGTTTCGGGACATTCATAGCCAGCATCATCGTCCGTGCGACTTCCAGCAGGTGTCTGTTCTTTCGTTCAGCCACACCATTTTGTGCCGGAGTATAAGCACATGAAGTTTGATGTAGTATTCCATGAGTGGAAAAATACTCAGCAACCCGTTTATTAGTATACTCCGTCCCATTGTCAGACCGAAAATACTTAATTTTAGTGCCATATTGTGTTTCCACCCGTCGATGAAAGTCCCGAAAGGCCTCAAGGACGTCACTTTTATTCTTCATAAGGTAGACCCATGTCACGCGGGTATAACAGTCAATAAAGGTGACGAACCATCGAAAACCGTTAATTCCGGTTGTAGGACAAGGGCCCCATACGTCCGAATGTATCATGTCAAAAGCAGCTGAACTCCTATTCCCCGAGCTCACATACGAGCTTCTGGTATGTTTTCCCAACTCACAAGCATCACAAAATAACTTCTCTTTATCAGCCCTTTGATATAAGGACAGATACATTCGACTAATAACTTGAAAAGAGGAATGACCGACACGCTGGTAGTGGAGTAGCAAGTCGGCTTCAACACTGCGACAGAAAGCCTCTGGTGGTGCGTCCGCTACCAAGGATGCCAATGCGTTGTCCAGTCCAGTCCTGTCTAAATACCACAGCCCCTTATGCCATGTACCAGTCCCAAGTCGTCGTCCTGTCCCCTTCTCCTGAAAAGTCACCGTAGGAATGTCAAAGGAAACAGTACAGTTAAGATCAAGTATAATGGCACTAATGGATAAAAAATTGACAGGAAAAGATGGAGCATGTAAGACATTAGTTAGAGTGATGGAAGGGGTACATGCGACAGTGCCTTTACCCACTACAGGGCTGGATGTACCATCAGCGGTCTGAATACTCTCCGGCAATGGTAGGTGAGTATAGTCCTAAAATGCACCACGGGATCCCGTGACATGGCGAGATGCCCCAGAGTCCATTATCCATCCTGGATGATGGACAGATGCAAGAGCACGTGCAGAATCACCGGTACTGGTTTGGACAAAGTAAGTGATGTGATCTCCCGAGGTCGAAGACGCCCCAGGACTGTCGGCCGAACCCAGCTTTGTGCCTCGCAACTTCTCAAGGAAGTCCCGCTCAAGCGGGGTTATTTCAGCCAGTTGATTCACTCCCCCTTCCTCCACCAGATTCGCTTTGTGTCCTTCCCGTCTACCAGCATATCCTCCTCTACTACCACGTCGGCCTCCACGACCCCGTCCTCAATTAGTAGACTGATTTTGCAAGGGTTTGGACAAAATCGGATGTAATGTCCGGAGTCACCACAATTATGGCAAACACCACCAACAGATGGAGGTTGATTGAAGGCAGCAAGGGCAGACTTTTCAACCTCGGCTCGCTCCCCCTGGTAGGAGCCCTTATTAGGCATCAACTTCAGTCGAGCTTCTTCCTGTGTCATGACGGCTATAGCTTCTTCCAAGGTCGGAAGCGTGGGTTGGGATAGGAGGATATTCCGTCTCTGCTCAAATACAGGGTGTAGTCCCTGCAGGAATTTCATCATACGCTGCCACGAAATGTAAGCCAGGAACGTCTGAAAGTACTTTACGAACGCCGGTTCAACTTGTGCATCTTCCATCCCAAGAGGATCATAATGATCCAGATCAGACCAGTACTTCTGCAACAGGGCTGCGTACTCAGAGATGGTACGTTCGTCTTGGGCCACCCGATCGAGTTCATCTTACAGTTGAAAGACCCGCAGAGGGTTGCCCGAGCCGGAGTACATATCTTTTAGAGTCTGCCATATATCCGCAGCAGCCTCCATTGCCTCGACATTGCCCGACACCTGGTCGGTTAATGAGGCAGTCAACCACCCAGCTACTACGTTGTTAACAATCTCCCAAACAGCAAACTCCTTTGCAGAGGGATCGGCTGGCGCCCTGGCATGGCCAGTGACATAGCCAACCAAGCCACGTCCCTTCAGCGTCCGCATCGCCTGCCGCGACCACTTCAAGTAGTTGGACGTTCCTTCCAACTTCGTCTCCAGCTTCTCCATTTTGTAAGGTGACGGATCCACATCAGTATGGATCATACGTGGGGTTGCCTCGGTTAATCTCTTTGATAAGATATCATCAACCAAGGCCTTCATCTCTTCGGTCGTCAGTTTGCCACTGATCGAATCCATGGCGTCTTCAACTGTGAACCCTAGTCGTCGTCTTCTTCGTCGTCGTCGGAGTCTGCAACTGACCCAACTTCGTCGTCTTCATCGTCTACATCGTCTTCTTCGACGCCAGAGACTTTACTAATGCGCTACTAACTTGGCCAGCACCGGCGTGCGCATGTAAAGTGAACACGGCAGGACACCAGAGAAGACATAATCAGTCTCTGTATAGATCTCGATGTGAAGAAGGAATAACAAATAAAGCATTTGTTAGTTCCAAACGGCATAAGCGAGGAACAAAGATTGTGCAAATAAAGCATTTGACAGCCGTCTCTATTCGAAATATGCCAGTTTTTTTATATTTTATGTTTGAAAAAAAAAAGACGGCTAGGGTTAGGGTTAGGGTATGGATGGGGCTGCTAGGGCTAGGGTTAGGGTTTCTATGTCAAGAGAGGGAGAGGGAGGAGGGGGGCGGGGTGCTGCTGGTGGTCGGGGGGTGGGGGGCTGCTGGTGGTCGGGGGGAAGGGAATGGCTGCTGGCGGTGGGAGGGGGGCGGCAGGGAGTGGGGGGGCGGCAGGAGAGGGGCTGGGAGAGGGGGGCGGTTTGGAAGGGACGGCTTGGGGGGGCGGCTTGGAAGGGGGTGAGGGGGGGCGGCTTGGGGGGTGGGTGGTGGAGTCGGCTGCTTGGAGGCGGCTTGGGGGGTGCTGGAGTCGGCTGGGAGAAGGGGGGTATTTTTTTTTTTGTGGAGAGAGAGGTGGATGGGTTATGGCTCTGATACCATGTAGAAAATAATATTGGATGATTTTTATTGATGGACTACTTCACTACTTATAGGGAGTCTAGCTCCTCTACATACTACATATTCTGATGTGGGACTAAAAGTCCCTTATTGATTCTCAACAGTATCTGAGATGGTTACAACAAGCAGGTCTATAAACCTCTCTATCTGAACCCTTGGCACAAAGAAGTTGGTCCACGGGTGAGCCACCTCCCACAGCCCTATCTTCCTTAGCTCCAATTCCTCTGCCCTTACCCGGTTAAGAAAGTCATAGTATGGCATGCTAGTCACTTTCAGTGTTGATCTCAGGAATTTTAACGGCGACAATACTTGATTTAAAGTCTGAAAAAAATCATAAAGTTAAATTATGCTCCAACGTAGCACAAAAAAGTAGGCTCTTAACATTGAAAGCATTAGAAACTAAGCAAACTATTGGAAACTTAAAATTATATGATATCGAGAGTCGTTACCTCATGAACAGTTCCCTCGTTATTGTAATATATCGCGATCTCAATGGAATAAGATGGTTGTTTTTCTGTTGATTCAGTTGGCACTGCCAAATGTCTACCTTTCTTATCTAGGAACTCTAGTGAACCTTCAACATAGTCCACCTTCCCACTGGAGATGAGAAGTTCTTGATCTCTTCTGAACTGACCAAAGTCATGGTAGGATGCTACAATTGATTTCACCTTCAATTTTGACAAACAATATAAGAATGTCTTTCAACTACACTTCTTCATTGGACAAAATAATAAGTTAACATACCCTCTTAGGAGCACGATGTACTATAATTCTGGCTCTTGTTATGATACCAAACTGCCCCAAGCCTCCTAAGGCACCGTAAAAGAGAGGTGAATGTTTCTTCTTGGAACAAGTAACATGCTTTCCGTTGGTTGGTCAAGTGAAGCATAGTAATGATGAGATTAATTACCAAATAAGTAAGCATAACCTAAAATCCAAAAAATGTTACCTTGTGTTGTGTTAGGAGTTTTGGATCAACAAGACAATCATATAGTTTCACGGTTTAGGCTGCTTTTAAATTGAATGCCCTTAATTTCCTAAGAAATTAAGAACCAAAACTTACTGTATTGGAACTCAAACTGGAAGAACGAACCCAAGCCTGGGCGATCTCCGACAACTCTATTCTCCAGATTCGACGGATGTCGATCGAAACTAAGGAACAATATCAATCCATCCTAAAATCAAAGAGATCGATCCATGAATCTTTGCTTGAAAATGAACTGGAATTACTTGGAGGTGACACAGAACGACACTCACCAGATGACTCGAGCTTCGTCGACTAAGCAGAGAAGATCGGGAATTGTCGTCGAGTCTTCACTACCAATCGGAGAACCTCGTCGGCTATTGTAGAATAACCAACACTGCCACTAGTCGTCGCTGGTTGGAACCGTGGTCAATGCCATAGATTCAAGCTTGTTTGTCAAAGGAGAAAGAAGAAGAAGAAGAAAGGGAATCGGTGGAGAATTAGACAGGGCTTCGCCGATGGAGGACAATTGATGGAGAAGAAGGATGCGAGCACCTATTTATAGCGGCGGAGAGGGTCGTCGGTCATTAGAGGCGGACGGTGGAGATGGCCGGAGTCTATGTCGGTGGAAATGAACGACGATGATGCGCCAAACTAAGTCTGTGGCGGGAAAACTCCTCGAAGCCTCTAGAACAGTCGGGGAGAGGGTGCTGCACTGCCGAAGACGCACAGACGTGAGTTGCGCTCGTCGGCCCGCCGGAGTCCATGGCGGAGAGGATCGGACGGATGGATAGGTGGAGAAACCCTAAACCTAACCCTAGGCCTGGATGCTGGACCGAACCCTAATTCTGAGCATGGGAGCGGAGGAAGAGGAAGAGGAGGAGGAGAGGGGAAATGGAAGGAGAAGGAACGCTTAATATTAATAAGTTTGCAAAATATTACAAGTTTGCCACCGCTCTAAAATATTAATAACGTTTTGTTTTATAAACGTTATAAAAAGCCCAGAATTAGCCCAAATCGTCATAGAAAAAAGGTATTTCAAACTTTGATAACGCTTAGGTATCAGGCGTCATCAATACGTCTTATCGAGCGTTATTAATAGGCCTTTTTGTTGTAGTGCATTATGCGACAAGTTGAGCATGTACAGATACCTTAGCTCCCCAATCAGCTCAGGAATATTGCTTGTGAATCCATTGTCCGAGAGATTGATTGCTGTGAAGGTAGTCAAGATCCTTACTAGCGAGTACTCCACGCCTTTGGCTATGATTGTTACTGCATCATAATAGCTGGATGAGCTTAAGGTCATGTATCTGAATTCCAAGGTCGAGCAGTTTGGACTCAAGTCAACCATCATTCCTTTCAAACCCTTAAAGAAATCCAAGGGAAGAATGTCATTGAAGTGGTTGGAAGAGAGGTCAAGGATTTGCAGCACTGGAAATGTGTAATGATCGGTTGCATTACTTCCTAATGCTGGTCGAGTAATAGGGCCATAAAATTAGTTCGACCTCAGGACAAGGACACGAAGTGATGGAATAATACTCAACCAATGGGGGAAAGAGTCCGCTATCCGATTGTTCCCGAGGTCTAGAACCTCTAGACCATAACAGTTGGTCAATGAGGGAGGTACGCTCCCTTCCAAGCGGTTGCCATTGAGATTGAGTGTACTCAATCCACAACTTCTGCTGATATTCCAAGGTATGACCGATTGAATATGGTTGTTTTTCAAGTCCAACACATGTAGATTATGTTAGTCCCGGGGCTTGATCAAAGATGGTAGACTCGATGTCGAGATCAGAGGTTCAACAAACGTTCACCTTCTGATTATTCTCGAGATCCAAGAGGAACACTATAATATAAATCTGATTACAAAAGCAACAATAATCAGAAAGTAAAACTCACGTTCTTCCTCGCAATCGCAGTTGCTGACGGACAGAACTGAGTTCAGAAAATAAATCTCACATTCTTCCTTGCAATCGCAGTTGCAGACGGACAGAACTGAGTTACAACTTAAATGAAGGAGAAAAAAGAAGAAAGAAGAAGAGGAAAGGTTCTTGCTGGGGTGATTAAGATCACCGTTGCTCAAAGCAAGATTTGCCCCAACACGATCTGCTTCCAGGAACCAGCAAGTTCACGAAGAACTTCTGGAACGCTCGTAAGTCAATATTTGAGACTTGAACGGGCTTCCTGGACTTTACAGACTCCCTTAATTATCTTCTTGGTGCATCTTTCAAAGGAGGCCAAGGGGCTCTATTTATAGAGTGGAGTTGAGACTTCACCTCTTCTCCTATCCGATGTGGGACTAAAATACCAATACTCAAAAATAGAGTTTGATATTTTAGATCATTCCACAATCAGCATAGAAGTGTGCCAGTCCACGCCTACCCCCCGAACACTCCCGTGCATGTACGAGACATCCTGGAGTCCGCATCCGCGTCCGAGTTCGCACAACAAAAATCAACTTGCATCCTTGTTGGATTTAATCCTTTTTTCTTCTAGAAAAATACTCCCACATGGCACAAACTTGTGCCCCACTACACCTCATGTGCACACCTCAACACAAGCAATGCATTATATTGAGATACTCACCATTTGGTGTAGCCGATGTGGGACTATCTTTTCTAGTCCAAGGCAAAAACACCAACAATCCTCCACATATCTCAATATATGGGTTGAGCGTTCCCCACAGTGACTGCCCATCATGCATTAGGAGAGATGTCGCTACGACTTGAATCTTTCCGTATAGGTTAAATAACAACATGATACAAGAATGGACTAAGCCTTGAATTCTGTACCATAACTGCAATTCTTCATACTCACATAATGACATCAATTGTGCTTCTGGC
The DNA here is from genome assembly GCA_029216955.1 of Iris pallida. Classification (NCBI taxonomy): domain Eukaryota; kingdom Viridiplantae; phylum Streptophyta; class Magnoliopsida; order Asparagales; family Iridaceae; genus Iris; species Iris pallida. Next base: position 4,060,962 of record JANAVB010023000.1, on the reverse strand, counting down.
TGCACATTGAAGGCCTTGTGCCAGCCTGGTTTTAGTGTACAATTTTTGGGCGTCTACAAGTTTACCCTTAAGAGACGGCCTGATATCTCTGTCCATACACTATAGGTGAGTTCTTTATAAAGAGTCATGGCATGAAGCATTGCGCTTCTTTGCGGTGCTACGTCGCTATGACATGGCTTAAAGCCGAGGCTTTACCCCACCTGGGTACCTCATTGTAGTGTCATACTACTGTAGCATGAGATCACAGGCCTCTTTGTAGTGCCAAACTACCCAGCATGAAGCCTTGCGCTTCCGTGCGGTGTTACGCCGCTATGACATGGCTCGCAAAGCCAAGGCTTCACCCTACCTGGTACCTCTTCGTGGTGTCATGTCACTGTAACATGAGGACATCGTCCTCTTTGTAGTACTGTCTACCTCTCTTTATTACGATTATCATACAGCATTAGGCTACCTGCCTATTTGCAGTGCTACTCCGCTGTGACTTGGCTTGCAAAACCGATGCATTACCCCTACCTGAGAACCTCATGGTGGAGTCACCCCACGGTAGCATAGAGTTACACTCCTTGTAGTGCTGCGCTACCGTGCTTCCTGTAAAGCACTCCAGGCATTCACTCTGCCTGAGAACTCATTAAGGCATTTAAGCCAACCTTCCCACAGGATCCGTTTTCCGCAGAAAACAACAGTAGACAACAGTGGTTGTAGGTCCGTAACCTCTCCATGTCACATAGGACAAGTACCCACCGTTCCTGATATTCTTCTGGTTAATAGTCCTCCCTTGAACCAAAAGCTAGATGCCTAGTAGATTTCTCTTTGAACTAATAGCATAAAACTTTATGGTAGGAATGTAATAACATAATATCAGAATGCCTTCAAGCCTATTTTACAAGCTGTGTCATCGACCAGCTGGCACTTGAGGCCCTTGGTGAACGAATCCGCCAGGTTCTTCTGACTCCGAACATCAATCACTGCAATGACACCTCTTTTGATGAGATCGTTCACTGCCCTGTGCTTCAACCGCACAGTTCTCTTCTTCCCGTTGAAGAGATCATTCGATGCCACTGTCACGACCCGCACCCACCGTGAGGATACGAGAACGTAACAATGCCCAGCCTACGCTGCAGTGTCGACGGTAGAACGCTGTTCTAGGTCATGAACTATAACTATATAACATGAAATATACTCTCCAGAAGGAGGCCAACACCGATGTACAACTCAATCACAATCTAAGGTAGAATGTAGCACGATAGAAATAGATAAAAAATCCTCAACTGAGGTACAGCAGAAATGGAATACAAGTCTCATCATCTCTAAAATATACAACTCTGAAAATAAAGACGACAGCTAAGCATGAAAAGAAGGAACAATCTAAGCTATCTACACTATACAAGGTATCATCCTGAGCAGCTGCCTGAACCTCCCCAGGGGTCCAGGTCGCGAGTGTCAACTAGGCAAACTCCAAGTAAGGGTGCAGGGTTCCTCATCATCCTCTGTAAAATTTTTAATAGGTCCAGTCAGGACGGGAGCGAGCACAAAACATCTCACGCAGTTCATATCATGTTAGGAAATATAAAGCATGCAATAGAGTAAGGTACATGAAACGCTGAAAGAAAGAAGTGTATGAAAAACAGTAGAGATTTGATAACAAAAAATATCTAAATATGATAAGTAAGAACTGTAAGCCTACTGTGATTTAGAGTACAATATGGTTATGTAAATGGTCTAGGAAAATGCAATGGTAACTCTATTGTACGTGGGTGTACAATAGACATATACAATAGTTATACAATCTTGTACAATAGGATTTGATTACATAACCAATTCTACTCCCCCTCCCAAATCAATACACAAGGATCCACTCCAATTACGTTATCTTGCACAATAGTGTACAATATTATACAATGGATGTACAATATTATACAATAGGTGTACAATGTTATACAATAGTTGTACAATATTATACAATAGTGTACAATGGTCTATCCCTGGAACTCATGTGATAATGAGAGTACAATATGCACAATGAGTGTACAAGGATATAGGTATTCATTAAATACAATATGGAAGTGAAACGCACATCACAATATGTATCTAGTGAATACAAGGGGATAACATCCCAAAAGAAGATCCTTATAATACCAATCCGTGATAACAATCGTGTCAGCATCAAGTACAGTAATCTAGAGCAAGAATGTAAATCCAGGCAAGTATGAAACGGTCAGAGAATGTACTCACCTCGTATCTGAATGTCTGAAGTAAATGTACTGCCTGAGGAGAGGTGTCTGTCTCCTAATCAGAGCAACACAAGTTACAACATGTCTAAAATAAGGAAATAGACTGCTACAATGCATCTACATGTTGTCTAGGTCAAACTAGGCTAAATTTAACACTTGGTCAACTCTAGTCAACTATCTAGTCAAAGCTAGGTCAACTGGGTCAACATAGACTCAATGAAGTCTCACTAGGCCTAACCAGTCTACCCTAGCTAGTACACACCATACAAATCCAAGGCTATACAAGCCAACACAAGTCACATATCAAGATACATCACATTCATGCATATTCAACATTATATATATATATATATATATATATATATATATATATATATATATATATATATAAATATATATATATATATATAAGAGAAAAGAACTAACATGTAAAGCTATGTGTGTGTGTGTGAACATGGAGGTGTACATGAAAAGAGAAATCAACACTAATTATGAGTTTACACTACACATGGCACAAAGCTAACCCATCTACATTACACATGTACTATACTTAACATGCATGGCTACAAGTATACATCTATATACATTAGAGTAGAGACTATTTAAGTTATAACTAACATGCATCTATACATTATATAAATCTATATATATTATAGCAATCATTTAGAGAAAGGTTACATGGCATGGTGGTTGATATAGAGTGGGGTGTCCTTGTGCAGAGGGTGAAGTTCATTCTCAGTTTAGTTCCACATTTACATATAAACTAAAGTGAGCTATCCCATAAACTGGTGTAACTAACCACATAAAATGAACCATGTTATCTGAAATCTGCCATTAAGCCAACATCCCATATGCATACAGCTCATACATTGTCTAATACTGAAATTAACTAACATTTCGAATTAAGGGGTTGAAGGTTAACATTACATTCATAGACATTCCACTATATTGAAAATTGAAATTAGCTTGGCAATAGAAAAATGAAGGTATATATGCTTACATGGACAGTTCAGTGTTCGAACAACCTAAAATGAACTAACATTCAATCTAAATATCAGCTATGCATTGGTTCTATGTCTACATATGAAATCTGATATTACATTTATAATATTTATACATTATGCATTCATATCTATCATTATATATATACCTTGCATTTATATCTAGCATTCATTATATACTTTCATGCATGCATTGTATATCATTCTTTCATTCATGCATTTATGCATTGCTTACATATATTACATTAATTGCATTCCTACATGCTTGCATTCAACCATATATATACATTAATGTAAAGAGGATATATATCATATATATATTATTTCATTCATCTAACATATCATGCATTACATACTCTATATTCATTTAATATCCATACTACATAGGCTCATAGGTTACACAAAATGCATATATCGTATAGTCACTTTTTTACTTAAAATCAATACTGTACCAATTGGGCGTCCACTAAATTCTAGGATTAAAGTATGTTGTAGTACTTCATGTTATCTTTCCAAAACTTCAAACGGATCGCATTTTTGTGTCCGGAAGCTCCCGGAATCGCGAAAATACCGAAATGCGTTCGTCTTTCGTACAGCTGACACTTAAATAATTCTACAGAAAGTTACAGAAAGAATTTGGCTTATTAAAATATATATTTGGAAAGCTAACTTCGATATGGTTCTTTTAAAAAAATGGGAGATAAATCGGAGTTTTAAGCTAAAAGTTATGACATTTCTAAGTTGCTATTGCTACTAAAAACGTAGATAAAAATTATGACGAATTTGGGTAGTTTGAGACAAAATAACACAAGTATATAACATAATATATCAAGAACTCACTCTCTACACTAATATATATATATATGAGACACTATAGAACACATCTCCAATACAAAAATATGAGATTAAATATGTAATAATTCATTCATACATAACAACAACACATAGTGTGTCCAAATTTGGGGTTTTCCCACATGGACACAACCACAACACAAAGGACACTCCTATGACCTCCAAATGGACACGAAATGGACACAAATAGAGATACAACCATGGGGGTCATTCCTATGGGTTCAAAATAGACCTATATGCATGAGGAAATGAAAAGGAGAAGGGATTTATACCTTCCGGTAGATCGAATAGAAGAAAAGCCTTCCCGGAACGACACCGACACGTAGAGATTCCAAAAGGACACGAACGAGCTCCGAATCCTCCCAAACTTGGGTAGCTTCCTCCTTGGCTAGAATGGAGAAGGAAAGAAGAAGATTTGGTGGCGAAATGGAAGGATTTGGTGGAGAAATGGCTAGGGATTGCTCTCTAAGAATTTGCGGAAGAACAAGAGAAAGAGTGTGGATGAGAATAATGAAATGAACTTGAGCCTATCCTCTCCCAAAGTGGCTGGCCATATGGGGCTATTTGTCCTATTATGGTAAGGTCCAAAATGCCCCCACTAACCTATTCTATTAGTATTAGGAAAGGGCTAATTGGTTGGGACTAAATTAGTCATTCTAAAGTCTCTAATCACACTAACCATATCCATAATAATTTGTCTAACCTCTAACTAAAATATTTCTATCATGTGGGCCATGGCTAACTAATGTGTGGGTCCACTAAAGTCAACACTACCCCCGGGTCCCCGTTTCAAGTCGGATTGAGCTAAAATTTGAACCCGAATCAAATAACCCCAAAATAATATCATAAATAATAAAATAAATTTCAACCCCAAAATAATATCATAAATAATAAAATAAATTTTAAAAATATTCAAAAATATAAAATGACAAAAATACTCATGTTTTTGAAAACTGGGGATGACAAATTTCTCGAAATTAAAACCAAACAATAGTAAAATGTCAAAATCACAAGTCATAATTTTAAATAGTTTAAAAATGATTAAAAATCACCAAAAATCATAATATGAAATAATTATCAATAAATAATAATTATAATTACAAAATTTCAAAATTACCCTCATTTGAAAAATTGGGTGTTACAATCCTACCCACCTTATAAAAATTTCGTCCTCGAAATTAAGATGATCGTACCCCCTTCTAGGTCAAACATAGTCAAGGGTCAATCACTAGTCAATTTCTCAACATCCAAGTACTTGGTCATCAACTGGTCAACTTCTTAGGGTTTTACCTATGCTAGCTATCTAGGTGTTGGCAACTAGAATTTAGCAAAAGAGAAACTCTATAATAGACTAGCTCTTAACTTTCCAATCCTATCAAGTCACCTATAACTAAATACCAACAAGCTAAGCACATGGATACCAAATACCACATATATATATATATATGCTCAAGAACAACAACCCATCACATATATCCTAAGTATATCATCTATATATATATACATGACTGATCAACCAAGGGTTAAGGCAGACTAAACTTATAAGGGTCTGAAACAATGCTTAGAACTAGGCTAAGGATGAATGGTCTGAATCAAGGGGACATGGTATCTAGTGAAGGGTCTGCACACTGCCTATAAAGGTGATCAACATAAAGGAACTCAATACGAAGAGAACTTAACTAAAATGGAAAACTGAACCATGTATAGGCTAAACAACATGTTTATAACCCTATACAACAATGGCCTATAGATACCAACTAACCTATATCCCATATGCCAATATCATCTGCAATCTATCTATACAAATAGACCTCTCGGTCTTAGGTGAAACTACAACTATACTCAAAGGCAGGCTCTGGTCATGGGTGCCTCACTGAAAAAGATAGGAGAAAGTAGTAATAATCATCAAGACTGTAAGGCATACTAACATCCTATGTCTAACTGGTTGGTATTATAGATAACAGGAGAATTATCTGCAATGGGTTGCTATTCTAACACCAATGCTAACTATCACCTCTAGGGTACAGACACTCTACAAGTCATCATACCATTATACTATAAAGGAACTACCTATGAATAAGCTCTACAAAACTAAATATCCCTACTCCTAAGTCATTTATAACAATCAAAAGGGTATGATGTTTAAACCTTCTCAAGATACAATCTGTTAATCATATGCGTCTGTCCAAAATCATGTTGTCCAGAGTCTTCATCATGCTAGTAAGCAAGGCTACAATAATCACAGAGTCCTTGACTAAGGTACGTACCTCTAGGTTCATGGTATTTAAAATTTTTGCACTGCCCCATGCGACGGCGAAAACCTTAAATTTCCATACCCGAAAATACATCCAAAATCTGACTATATGTCCTCACTATGCCAACTAATACGACTATCGAGGATTCTAGATCCCATAATTTAGGCGACCTAGCCTATATGATTTTCTCAGAAGAAGAACAAACACAACAAAAGAGTAATATGACAAAATTAATCAATCAACAAGGAACAGATGGAATCGGATTTCAAGGTAATTATAAAAGACAATTGCGGGAATAGAATTGAGAAGAACGGAACTTGCAGCAAGATCTCCAACGGTCTGTGCATCCTCGACTGTCCTGACGATAGCTCGCCATGCTGGTTTCCTCCAGCCTGATGCTGATACTGCACAAATCTCTGCTGCTGATGCTGCATAAATCGCTGCTGCTGAGAGAAACCGAAAATAAAGGGAAAAGTCTTTGTATAGACGGAGGTGTACCTCCAATGTAGCAGAAATGCCAACCTGAGTCGGCACAACAGAAGCTGCGGTCTCGAGGCCCTGATGAATAAGACGAGAGGTGGCCAGCCTCTCGATAGTATCCCCCGAACCGAAGCGATGAGATCGTGTCTTCATAACCAACATGAAGACAGATCAAAACAAGAAGCAATTTCTGAGAATAAAGCAAAAATTCAAAGAAGAACAGTTTATATTCAAGAGAAGTCAATAAGCAACAATTTTAGACAAAAGGAATCGGATTAAGAGTTTTTCCTAATGTGATTGAGTACCTCCAAAAATATCCTAATCCTACTGCAGGCTGTAGTGATACTCTAGTTCAAATACCACTACATAAACTCGACCTGTATGGGCCACCACTAAAAACGTGTCACGACCCGCACCCACCGTGAGGGTACGAGAACGTAACAACGCCCAGCCTACGCCGCAGTGTCGGCTGTAGAACGTTGTTCTAGGTCATGAACTATAACTACATAACATGAAATATACTCTCCAGAAGGAGGCCAACACCGAGGTACAACTCAATCACAATCTAAGATAAAATATAGCACGATGGAAATAGATAAGAAATCCTCAACTGAGGTACAGCAGAAATGGAATACAAGTCTCATCATCTCTAAAATATACAACTCTGAAAATAAAGACGACAGCTAAGCATAAAAAGAAGGAACAGTCTAAGCTATCTATACTATACAAGGTATCATCCTGAGCAGCTGCCTGAACCTCCCCAGGGGTCCAGGTCGCGAGTGTCAACTAGGCAAACTCCAAGTAAGGGTGCAGGGTTCCTCATCATCCTCTGTAAAATTTTCAACAGGTCCAGTCAGGACGGGAGCGAGCACAAAACATCTCACGCAGTTCATATCATGTTAGAAAATATAAAGCATGCAATAGAGTAAGGTACATGAAACGCTGAAAGAAAGAAGTGTATGAAAAATAGTAGAGATTTGATAACAGGAAATATCTAAATATGATAAGTAAGAACTGTAAGCCTACTGTGATTTAGAGTACAATATGGTTATGTAAACGGTCTAGGAAAATGCAATGGTAACTCCATTGTACATGGGTGTACAATAGACATATACAATAGTTATACAATCTTGTACAATAGGATTTGATTACATAACCAATTCTACTCTCCCTCCCCAATCAATACACAAGGATCCACTCCAATTACATTATCTTGCACAATAGTGTACAATATTATACAATGGATGTACAATATTATACAATAGGTGTACAATGTCATACAATAGTTGTACAATGTTATACAATAGTGTACAATGGTCTATCCCTGGAACTCATGTGATAATGAGAGTACAATATGCACAATGAGTGTACAAGGATATAGGTATTCATTAAATACAATATGGAAGTGAAACGCACATCACAATATGTATCTAGTAAATACAAGGGGATAACATCCCAAAAGAAGATCCTTATAGTACCAATCCGTGATAACAATCGTGTCAGCATCAAGTACAGTAATATAGAGCAAGAATGTAAATCCAGACAAGTATAAAACGGTCAGAGAATGTACTCGCCTCGTATTTGAATGTCTGAAGTAAATGTACTGCCTGAGGAGAGGTGTCTGTCTCCTAATCAGAGCAACACAAGTTACAACATGTCTAAAATAAGGAAATATACTGCTACAATGTATCTACATGCTGTCTAGGTCAAACTAGGCTAAAGTCAACACTTGGTTAACTCCAGTCAACTATCTAGTCAAAGCTAGGTCAACTGGGTCAACATAGACTCAATGAAGTCTCACTAGGCCTAACCAGTCTACCCTAGCTAGTACACACCATACAAATCCAAGGCTATACAAGCCAACACAAGTCACATATCAAGATACATCACATTCATGCATATTCAACATTATATATATATATATATATATATATATATATATATATATATATAAGAGAAAAGAACTAACATGTAAAGCTATTTGTGTGTGTGTGAACATGGAGGTGTACATGAAAAGAGAAATCAATACTAGTTATGAGTTTACACTACACATGGCACAAAGCTAACCCATCTACATTACACATGTATTATACTTAACATGCATGGCTACAAGTATACATCTATATACATTAGAGTAGAGACTATTTAAGTTATAACTAACATGCATCTATACTTTATATAAATCTATATATATTATAGCAATCATTTAGAGAAGGGTTACATGGCATGGTGGTTGATATAGGGTGGGGTGTCCTTGTGCAGAGGGTGAAGTTCATTCTCAGTTTAGTTCCACATTTACATATAAACTAAAGTGAGCTATCCCATAAACTGGTGTAACTAACCACATAAAATGAACCATGTTATCTGAAATCTGCCATTAAACCAACATCTCATATGCATACAGCTCATGCATTGTCTAATACTGAAATTAACTAACATTTCGAATTAAGGGGTTGAAGGTTAACAATACATTCATAGACATTCCACTATATTAAAAACTGAAATTAGCTTGGCAATAGAAAAAGAAAGGTATATATGCTTACATGGACAGTTCAGTGTTCGAACAACCTAAAATGAACTAACATTCAATCTAAATATCAGCTATGCATTGGTTCTATGTCTACATATGAAATCTGATATTGCATTTACAATATTTATACATTATGCATTCATATCTATCATTACATATATACCTTGCATTTATATCTAGCATTCATTATATACTTTCATGCATGCATTGTATATCATTCTTTCATTCATGTATTTATGCATTGCTTACATATATTACATTAATTGTATTCCTACATGCTTGCATTCAACCATATATATACATTAATGTAAAGAGGATATATATCATATATATATCATTTCATTCATCTAACATATCATGCATTACATACTCTATATTCATTTAATATCCATACTACATAGGCTCATAGGTTACACAAAATGCATATATCGTATAGTCACTCTTTTACTTAAAACAAATACTGTACCAATTGGGCATCCACTAAATTCTAGGATTAAAGTATGTTGTAGTACTTCATGTTAGCTTTCCAAAACTTCAAACGGATCGCATTTTCGTGTCCGGAAGCTCCCGGAATCGCGAAAATACCGAAACGCGTTCGTCTTTCGTACAGCTGACACTCAAATAATTCTACAGAAAGTTACAGAAAGAATTTGGTTTATTAAAATATATATTTGGAAAGCTAACTTCGATACGGTTCTTTTAAAAAAACGGAAGATAAATTAGAGTTTTAAGCTAAAAGTTATGACATTTCTAAGTTGCTATTGCTACTAAAAACGTAGATAAAAATTATGACGAATTTGGGTAGTTTGAGACAAAATAACACAAGTATATAACACAATATATCAAGAACTCACTCTCTACACTAATATATATATATGAGACACTATAGAACACATCTCCAATACAAAAATATGAGATTAAACATGTAATAATTCATTCATACATAACAACAACACATAGTGTGTCCAAATTTGGGGTTTTCCTACATGGACACAACCACAACACAAAGGACACTCCTATGACCTCCAAATGGACACAAAATGGACACAAATAGAGATACAACCATGGGGGTCATTCCTATGGGTTCAAAATAGACCTATATGTATGAGGAAATAAAAAGGAGAAGGGATTTATACCTCCCGGTAGATCGAATCGAAGAAAAGCCTTCCCGGAGCGACACCGACACGTAGAGATTCCAAAAGGACACGAACGAGCTTCGAATCCTTCCAAACTTGGGTAGCTTCCTCCTTGGCTAGAATGGAGAAGGAAAGAAGAAGATTTGGTGGCAAAATGGAAGGATTTGGTGGAGAAATTGCTAGGGATTGCTCTCTAAGAATTTGGGAAAGAACAAGAGAGAGAGTGTGAATGAGAATAATGAAATGAACTTGAGCCCATCCTCTCCCAAAGTGGCTGGCCATATGGGGCTATTTGTCCTATTATGGTAAGGTCCAAAATGCCCCCACTAACCTATTCTATTAGTATTAGGAAAGGGCTAATTGGTTGGGGCTAAATTAGTCATTCTAAAGTCTCTAATCACACTAACCTTATCCATAATAATTAGTCTAACCTCTAACTAAAATATTTCTATCATGTGGGCCATGGCTAACTAATATGTGGGTCCACTAAAGTCAACACTACCCCCGGGTCCCCGTTTCAAGTCGGATTGAGCTGAAATTCGAACCTGACTCAAATAACCCCAAAACAATATCATAAATAATAAAATAAATTTCAACCCCAAAATAATATCATAAATAATAAAATAAATTTTAAAAATATTCAAAAATATAAAATGACAAAAATACCCATATTTCTGAAAACTGGGGATGACAAATTCCTCGAAATTAAAACCAAACAATAGTAACATGTCAAAATCACAAGTCATAATTTTAAATAGTTTAAAAATGATTAAAAATTACCAAAAATCATAATATGAAATAATTATCAATAAATAATAATTATAATTACAAAATTTTAAAATTACCTTTATTTGAAAAATTGGGTGTTACAGCCACCGCTGCAGTCGCCTGGTTGTTGCAGTATATCGGAATTGTCGGTATCTGCGTCCCAACCACTGGAAGATCATACATGAGCTCCCGAAGCCACTCTGCTTCATCTGCTACGGTATCAAGTACAAAGAACTCAGATTCCATAGATGATCGCGAGAGCATAGTCTACTTCTTCGACTTCCACGATATAGCAGCTCCACCCATTGTGAATATGAATCCACCTGTGGACCTCTCGCTCTCTAATTATGAGTACCAACTGGCATCACTGAAGCCTTCCACTATCGGCGGATCTCTGCTGTAGTGCAGTGCATATGTCTGAGTCTTCTTTGAGATATCTCATAACCCGTTTCACAGCTTTCCGGTACTTAATGCCTGGGTTGCTTGTGAAACGATTCAGCATTCCCACAGCGAAAGCTATGTCAGGCTTTGTGGCAGTAGTAGCATACATCAAACTCCCGATTACGCTTGCATACTCCAGCTGTCTGATGCTTTCCCTTGAATTAGGCTTCAGTTTCATATCACACGTGTACGGCGTATCGATCCCTGGAAGATCCTGATACCCGTAACGAGTGATCATCTTTTCAACATAATGAGACTGTGACAGCACTAGTCCAGTGTCTGTCTGGATGATCTTGAGTCCCAAGATAACATCAGCATCCCCCAAGTCCTTCATACTGAATTTCGTCGAGAGGAACTTTATTGTCTCTGCGACACAGCCTATATCCGTACCTAGGATTAGCATGTCGTCCACGTACAGGCAAACGATGACTCCTCTTCCATCAGCGAACTTTGTGTAAACACATTTGTCTGTCTCGTTGACTCTGTAGCCGTCTGATCTAATAACTTTGTCAAACTTCTCATGCCACATCTTGGGAGCTTGCTTCAAACCATATAATGATTTCACCAACTTGCAGACTTTGTCTTCAAGACCTTTGACGACAAATCCATCTGGCTGTTACATGTAAATCTCTTCGGTCAGCTCCCCATTCAGGAATATTGTCTTTACATCCATCTGATGTATCACCAACTTATGTATAGCTGCTAGAGCGATTAACATTTTGATGGTGGTCATCCGGGTTACTGGAGCATACGTGTCAAAGTAGTCGATCCCCTGCTTCTGAAAAAACCCCTTGGCCACTAACCTGGCCTTGAACTTGTCAATAGTTCCATCTGCTTTCATCTTCTTCTTGAAGATCAATTTGCATCCGATGGGTTTTGCTCCTTCAGAAAGATCAACCAACACCCAATTGTTATTTTGAGGTGATGGAATCAATTTCATTGTCAATCGTCTCCTTCCAGAAAATATCATCTCTGGTCTTCATCGCCTCATCATAGGTAAGCGGATCTGCTTCGACATGATAGGTGATGAAGTCATCTCCGAAGTTCTTCGGCCTCCTCGCTCGCTTCGACGACGGCTCAGCGAGTTCTGGTTCAATCGTTGTTTCAACAACAATATCATATTGGACTACTTCTTTATTGAAAACTTCAGTTTCCTGCGCACCCTTATTTTTCTCCGGTTTATTCGTAAGAACAATATTCTTGTGCCTTGCAAATTGTCTTCACAAGATTCGATGATATGATTTGACTCAATATCAAGAAATCTTCGAGCATCACTCTTCTCGGCATACCCCAAGAAGATCATCTTCGTAGTCCTAGTCCCCAGCTTCTGAATCTTCAGATCTGGAAGCTTCACATAAGCCAGAAACCCCCACACTCGAATGACATTCAATTTAGGTCTGACTTTGAACCAGTGTTCATGAGGAGTTGCGTCCGAAGTTGCATACGGCACTCTATTTAGAATAAAAGTGGTCGTCAATGCAGCTTCTCCCCATTAGCATTGAGGAAGACCCGCAGTTAGCAGCATTGAGTTCATCATTTCTGTCAACGTTCTGTTCTTCTTCTTCGCTACCCCATTGGATTGAGGAGAATATGGAGCAGTAGTCTTGCATATGATTCTATGTTCTTTGCAGAATGATGCGAATTCATGAGACCTGTACTCCCCACCTCGATCACTTCTGAGTAGTTATAGATCGGTTTAACGTTCAGCTTCATCCCTGAAGTCTCTGAACTACTCGAATGCTGCATCCTTCTACTTGAGAAGTCATGCGAACGTGCACTTCGAGAAACACTTGGAATCGGCCTCTATGGAGAATTGATAAAAGTCACAGATATCTGAGTGTACTAACTCCAGATGATCAGTACTTTAGTTCAATCGTCTGAGCAGCTTTCCAACAGTCTTGTATCTGCACAGACCTTAAACTCCTCCACCTCCTTACCCCCACATTCCGAAGATAAGGTTCCGGTAGGACAGCTTGAGTCTGCTTCTGTCATAGAATAACTCTCAGTCCACTCAATGAAGTAACTTCATCGCCATCAGCAGAAGTTCGAACATTCCTTCAGTACCGAACATCTTTTCGAAGCATGTTCCTCGCCAAGAAATTACCATCTGGCTAGTACGAATGTCCATCTTTCAAGTCTGTATCAGATAATAGACTTTCTGAGATCAGATCGCCGAAAAATCTCTGGTACGTGCAATACGCATTCCAGTGTCCTTGTCGGTGGTTAATAACCACTGTCTCGATCTTCAGAACTTCTGCTAGATATATGTTCGCCATCGAGACCTTCGTCATAACATGACTCGTCCTTGGTGAACAGCTACTCATTTGAGAGCACACGTGGTCATATGCACTAGTGTCACACCACTAGTTAGCTACCACGCTAGATAACTCAACCTGTGCAATAATAGCAACCAAGTTAAGTAATCAAAATAACCAAGTTTAGCTATACCTGCTATTTTGGTTTGGGCATGGATTTGCATTCACTCATGTAGTGGCCATTCTTGTCACAGTTGAAGCAAGTCACGTTGGACTTGGACTTCTGTTGCTTGAACGAAGGACCGTTCACTTTTAGATTAGTGGAGTCCTTCTTCTTGTGATGAGAAGCCACCTGCTTCCCCTTGAACTCTCTTGTCTGCACCAAGTTGGCCTTAACCAGTTGTTTGGACAGAGAGTCCATCTTCTGTCGAGATCGTACTTCGTCCTTGTAGCTCCCCTTCTCGAAAATTTTGAAATATTTTTTATTTTATTTATTTTATTTAAAAGGTGATTTTAGATCATTATAAATAATTATTTAGTTAATTATTACGGTAGATGATTTTAATCATGGTTAAGAATTGGGGTACAAGATGGCTAGAAATTATGGCACGGATAGTGCAGTGACGTGCTATGATTAGTGTATTAGCCATGCCAAGGAAGGCCAAGCCATAGTGATGCTCTAACTAGGAAAACCAGGCTAAGTGGTGACATGACCGTTATAAATAAGTTTAATTATTTATATTAAATATTATTCGACATTAGGAGACCCGGTTGTACCGAACTAGTCCGAAGTGAACCCTAGCCCATCTAGTGATGCTATGTGCGGAAAGACGCCATATAGGTATATTTCATATTTTATGTTATTTTACGGATTGACAATATTTTATAAATATTGTTATACCTATTAGATAAGTAGTATTAATTTTATATGGCATTTTAGAGTGTACGACCTTCGGTGGACCTATTGACGTAGGAGTATAATGGGTCACCCAATACTACCCCTATTATTGGCTTATTGCATTTGTTACCCTTATTATTATTATTATTATTATTATTATTATTATTATTATTATTATTATTATTATTATTATTATTATTAATGACATTAGGATTATTATCAAATATTATTATATATATATATAGAAATATATATAGTGAAATAAATAATATAATAGAAATATACGTAGTGATATATTATATAGAAAGATATATATAGTATATGTGTGTATAAATACATGAGTATATGTATGAATATATAAACGTATATGGAAATACGTATATGGTATATATATATGATTGTATATATGCGATTGTATATATATAAATATATTATATAAGTAATTGTATGTATATATAAATATATATAATAGTGTATGTGTGTGGGTATATAGATATTTAAATATATGTATATATAAGTATACATACGAATACGTGTATACGTATACGTGTCTGTGTATGTATACATATATATATATATATATATATATATATATAAATATATATATATATATATATATATATATATATATAGATAATTATATACATATAAATATATATACATAGGGTATATATTTGTATAATAAGAAATGGGAAAAAGAAAAAAAAAGGGAAAAGAAGCAAAACAGTAGCTGCCCCGAACCCAGCAAGCAGGGCCCAGCCCTGCATGACCAATCACCCGAGCCCACGAGCTGGGAACCTTCCCCTTACGCGACAGAGCAACCCGAGCCCCCTTCAGTTCCGTATGTATACAAAGAGCAACTGCACATACATACCGCTCGAAAACCCTAACAAAAATCGGCCACCACCCTAGCCAACCCCGACGGGCGACCCAGCCACCTTGGCGGCGCACCCCCGACGGCCGCGCACCGCCGCGGCGCACCGTCGACGGCCAGGCCCACGGTGACAGCACAATGCGCACCAATACAGAGACAGCAACAGCAGCAGTCCGCAGCCACGAGGCTGTCTTCGCGATACGTTTTCTCGATTATCGTGTGATCATTTTGCACACCGTTTTTACAGGTACGTTCACAACCCATAAGACTATAGATCCCTTCACATAGACTCTTTTTATTCGTACCGTACACGACGAGAATCGATCGCAAAGATCGAGAAAAATCTCAAAATTCTAAGTTTAGAGACTGTCCCAAAGTCCCCAGTTTGAGTCCCGATTTCTTGCAAAACAGTGATCTATTTTGAAATCCTTTTGAAGGCGTTTATTGACAACATGTAGGGCTTCAAATCCCTTTTTACGGAATTCGATTTCATCGATTACGTGCCGAGAAATCGAATTCCGAATTTACCGAAAAACCTGTTATAAAAATAATAAAATCGCTCCACACGACGTGCGTCACGCCAATCCAGATGACATGGTCGCGCACCGTAGGCATCGAAAGCTGCGTAACGGCTTCGTGGTCGTGTGGGCTTTGACGGAATTCAAATTGGTCGCGTGTGCGCGACGAATTTGATGCGTATCCGTCGAAATTTACCGTATCGTGCACTTTGCAAATTCTCCAATTACTTTGTGCACATTCATTAGATCAAGACGAAACTTACGCCAGCAGGACCATATCATTTTTCTGGTCCTATATGCCAAGTTTGGTCCGATTCTCAGACTGTTGATAAAATCACCATTTTGCGGGCCCCGCGGTTCCACTCAACGGGCGATTTTGTGCACAGTCCGCCGGAATCCAACTCTGGACATACGGTTGGGTTCGTATCGGAAAACTGGATCCGTAGACATTAGTTTGACGACTTTAGAGACCATTGACTCTGGCACGCTTTTCGGTGCAAAGCGGATCCAACGGCGGACATCATTTTTGCCCGAAATTACCGTTTTGCTCATGTATCCAGAATTGGACGTAAGGACAGGCAATCCTAGCTATTTTGACTATTCTAAGAATATTGGTAATGGTTATTTCAGCTTCCAGGGACTGTTGTACGGGTTTTGACTATTATGGCACATTGAGTGGTTCAGATTGTCGGTTTCACCAGCAGAGGACCCCAGGCGAGTACAGTTTATTGTTTGCATTTCGATATTGATCTTTACTATATTTCATTGATTAGTCATTGGTTATGTGATTAATTTCTATTATAAATTGTGGAGTCGGGAATTAGAAGTACCAAAGATATGTGATCTGACCATAGCCCGTGTTAGACATTGTAGCCCGTGTTTGTTTTCTGCAGTAGTGTAGCCCGTGTTTATTTTCTGCAGTAGTGTAGCCCGTGTTTATTTTCTGCAGTAGTGTAGCCCGTATTTATTTTTTGCAGTAGTGTAGCCCGTGTTTATTTTCTACAGTAGTGTAGCCCGTGTTTATTTTCTGCAGTAGTGTAGCCCGTATTTATTTTCTGCAAGTAGTGTAGCCCGTGTTTATTTTCTGTAAGTAGACATTATAGCCCGTGTTTATTTTCATGCAAGTAGACCTCGTAGACCGTGCGGTGTAGTACCCCAGACCGATCACATATCAAAGGTACTTCTAACAGTTGGGGAAAGTCTGTTGTGTCTATTCATTTACTATTAGTTTTCTGTATTTCCTGTTTATTTTCAAAACTCATAATTGATGTCTAACCTTTGTTTTATAGTCATTTTCTTTATTTGAAATTGCATTCAGTAAATTGTGCTCGTTCCATTCCTGACTGGAAACCAACATTTTCAGGTTAGCCGTGGATTCACTTAGCTTGGGGAGTGACGGGAATACTTGCAGACAAAGGCCTAGAGACTAGCTAGATAGTTGAGTTGTAGTCATTCATTTATTTGTACAAGTTTATATTTTTCTACAAATGTAAAACTTGTGATCATTGTAAGTTAAATTAATTATGTGAATGAGTATTATTTGTGATTCTGATCTTCATGGCCGTGACAGCGTTCTACCGCCGACACTGCGGCGTAGGCTGGCTTGGACACGTCTCGTATCCGTTTTAAAAAAAACGGGTGCGGGTCGTGATAAGTTTTTGTGGTGGCCCATGCAGGTCAGTCTTTGCAAATCATGCGAACTCGTGATAGTACTTAAGTTAGTCGTACTATTGCGAGCCTGCGACTAGAAATGCTCATTCACGAATTAGAAATTAATTTAATTTACGAGAATGACTAGGACTAGGAGTCCCTTATACAAATTTACCGATGGGTAGTTTAGGTCCTGAAATGTAGATGAGGAGTTATTAATTTTGATAGTTTATCAGATCCCCATAGGTACACTATTACCTCTTGACATGACGTTATGATCCAATGTGGATAGATTATTCACTTGGTGAGACAAGGTTTTCTAGAAATAATGATCTAACCATGATAAATGGTGCAATTTCTTCTCCTTGCCCATTGGATATCATCCTCACATCTTAATCCGAATTGCCTATTTAGTTTCTATTTGCCCTAGAAATTATTATTTTGTATAAATTCTGATTATTGTTAACCATATACGAACCTCGAGTTAGTTTCGATTCAAAGTTTTTTTCTCAATAGTTGGAATACACATGAAATGGATACTAGAATTTTTGTATTCCTTTTGTCTTCAGTTATTTCCTCCATGTTCGATCTTTCATTCGAAGGGTGGTGACTGATAGGACAAATACTTATGTTGTATTTCATAGTCAACATGTTTGAATCTCTAGAAGCTCATGAATTTTTTTTAAGAATATAGTTAAGGGAATGTTAGTCAGCTCATAATGGCATGACAGTAGCGCGCTGTCGCCATTTATTTGAATTATGAAGACTCTGGATTCCCTGCGGCCAGCAGCGCACTGGCAAGGCACAACCCCTAGAGGTGAAATTAGTTTAAGAAAATATATAGGTTATAGAACATTCCTGAAACTATGGCTAGTGGCTCACTCCTTATCGTAGTTACACTTGAGCCAATATTGGATAGAGTTAAGTAATGTTCGATTTGTGTCATATTTGAGTTACGAAACCAAGGGTTTACCACAGCCCGATTTTACGGGCGAGGCGTAATCCTCGGTGAAATAACTTCAGACGTGATTACAAATTAGGGATACCATAGAGGATAGGACAGTGCCCTGTATGTTCAATAAGATCCAAAGCCAATAGTAGTAGAAGTTCGTAAGTTTGGTAGCATGTCTCCCGACCTAGCACTCCGTATGATCCTCGTGATCTATTGATGAAAAAATTGACTGACACTAATAGGTTACCTAGAATATAGAATTCAGAAGTCCCTAAACCATTAGTCGACCAAGGCCTTAAGGGTAAGATGATAGTGGGATGTCTATAGAAGCAAGAATACCGGGTAAGGTTCAATTCTCACAAAACTCGAACTACTTGTGCCTTCTTTTAAAAATCTCGCATAATTGTATTCGACTATCTTAACAAACGCTGCTGTTACAGCTTAGTTTTGCAAGCTCACTCTGTTCTCGAGCTTGATTTGAGGCATATGTTTAGTGGGGACGCCTGCTAACTTATTGTCTAATCAGAATCAGTGTATTGTGGTCTGATCAACCATGATGCATTTGGTTTGCTCTTTCGTTTAATTACACTACGTGGATGGAGATATATAGGTATCTAGGATCTCATTCGCGATTGCTTGACAATTCTTCTTGAATTATACGTTCGCCCTTGAATCACGTGATTGTATTCAGTAACATCCTTCTTGAACTCTTTATTGTTTTTGTCTTTCACTGGTTCGGAAAGACAGCAGCTCATAATTGGTAGAGAGATACCGCATATCCCCATGGCTATGGTAGTTGTATACACAAGGGTAGTTATCGTCAGCCAGCCATGTGACCGAGTTACTCGTTCTCCTCTCGACCCCAAACTGTTATCGGGACTCTCAAACCATCTGAATTTAAGAATGATTAGGGTTTTACCCTTAGTCGTAATACCAACCCAGGAGACTATCTATTCTCGAGAAACAATTCATTGTGTCTCTAAATATTTTCTTGAATATTGCCTTTACTTTCAACCCTTAAGCCTTGAACCAACCCTTCCTCGACCGAAGCCCACAGTTAGACGTGAGATGGGTAGACAATAGGGTAGTCATTTACCGTGACACTCATCCCGAGATTAGTTTCCAACAAATATTACTATAGTTATGTAAATTTTATTATTAAGACCTAACTAGTGTTGGAACACCACAGTCACTAGCTTAGCCAATACCATAGCTTAAATACCATATCTACCAGTTATCAACAGCAATACACGATCACTACGACTCTTGTGACGATAGTCTGGCAGGTTGACACAAATGAAAATCTACGACTCAGTTGTACAAATCTGGTGCCTTAGAGTTGGTTACCCCGTCGATAACTCTAGTATACTATAGACGAGTAGATCATCCTATTTTATCGACCATGTGTCATTGTGTACACATCGTTCTCCATTTACTGAGGAACGATCCTTGACTTGTCTTATATCTACCGTATCCCGATACGCCGTGCCTTATTCCCTATTAACAAAGAGTCGAGATACAGTATCCGGACTTTGGGAACCCTCTAACCTCAATATTCCTAAGACCATTTCTAAGGTGGGTAGACTGTAAGCCTCCTACAATTTTAGGATATACCAGGATTACCAAGTGATTAGATTAACTTTCGTTAGGATGATGATTAGTACCCTTGGACTCCCACTTTCCATTTAGATTATTTCGTGTCCTCGGCCGTGCCATTAGTATTCGGAGCACGAGACTAGCTGTTACCTTCCAACAAATTTTATATGCAAGAATTAGACGAGTCCACCTCCATCTAGGTATATCATGTCCCACTCAAACCTGTCCCCTTGCACTCTATTTTGTGCCAAGAATTTCAGGTTAAAAGGACTAGCTATAACCCTTGCCGTAATACCGGTATACTTTCCGACTACCATTAGAGCATCATACTCGATCCAATTCCTTCGACCCAATATATAGTTGTGATCTACTCGAAGCCCACTACGCATATGCCATTAGTGTGCCACCCAATTGAGGCCTCATGTGCTGTTTAAACACAAAGGCCACGGGAGGCGTATTTCGGGCTTTATGAACCTAGCTAACCAACCTGACTGACAACTAGCTCAACCCTTGAATAGGAACCTATTCTAGGTTACCCTAATTAGTAGAAACAGTTTACTATTAGGATATTGTCCTGTCCGTATAGATTGAAGTCTAAGGTTTATCCAACCAACAATTGATATCCAAATAGGAAACCCATTAAGGCCCAGTAAAATCCTCCAGACAAACCCCCATAGTGGGTCTATAAAACCGAACTGTTTGAAATTAGTCCCTATACCTACTATGAAGCCTCCACCTCTTAGAATGTGATGTCTTTCGTAACCCTTAATCCATCCACCTGGAAGTTGAGATACGAACTTGTATTGCCTTATACACCTTGCTCGTGTGTTTAAATAACCACGGAATATGTCACAACCTTGATCTCTCAATTTCGTTCCATTATGGAACCTTGTTTGAATTAGAACTTCGAGAACTAGACTTCCGTATTGTACGGATTACAAGACCCTCTGAAAAATTTAGCAAGTTATTGGACTATAGTAGCCCAATCTAGCAAATAAGCCAATAGTTCGTAGACTTTCTTTCTATCTGCATTATTAGATACCCTCTACCGCTTTGGGAGCTTCATATTCGCTCTCGATTATTTTCTTACCTTCCTGTCTTTCCTATCGTTGACGAAAGGTCATGCTTATTAGAATTTACCAATATTCTTAGCCACTTGTGTAAATTTGCTTGTTAAGTTTTTGGGTTGCTTGATAGATACGAGAGGATTTAGAAACCAGATGCCTAGATGTTTGTTGGTTGGATTGTTAGCAACTAGTTAGAAGATTATGAGATTTTAGTTTAAGGAGTAGTGTGACCAAAGGTGGGTAGAAGTCCTCGATGATTCGTGGTTACGAAATGGCAAGGCGGAAGATATAAATATTTCTGAAAAATTAAAATTCGAGGATATTGTGGTAATAGTAGATTTTTTTTATGTTGAATTTTTGGCATGCTTACGATTAGAATTTCGAGGACGAAATTATCTTTAAGGTGGGTAGATTTGTAGCTCCCCTTCCCGAAAATTTTGAAATATTTTTATTTTATTTATTTTATTTAAAAGGTGATTTTAGATCATTATAAATAATTATTTAGTTAATTATTACGGTAGATGATTTTAATCATGGTTAAGAATTGGGGTACAAGATGGCTAGAAATTATGGCACGGATAGTGCAGTGACGTGCTATGATTAGTGTATTAGCCATGCCAAGGAAGGCCAAGCCATAGTGATGCTCTAACTAGGAAAACCAGGCTAAGTGGTGACATGACCGTTATAAATAAGTTTAATTATTTATATTAAATATTATTCGACATTAGGAGACCCGGTTGTACCGAACTAGTCCGAATTGAACCCTAGCCCATCTAGTGATGCTATGTGCGGAAAGACGCCATGTAGGTATATTTCATATTTTATGTTATTTTACGGATTGACAATATTTTATAAATATTGTTATACGTATTATATAAGTAGTATTAATTTTATATGGCATTTTAGAGTGTACGACCTTCGGTGGACCTATTGACGTAGGAGTATAATGCGTCACCCAATACTACCCATATTATTGGCTTATTGCATTTGTTACCCTTATTATTATTATTATTATTATTAATGACATTAGGATTATTATCAAATATTATTATATATATATAGAAATATATATAGTGAAATAAATAATAGAAATATACGTAGTGATATATTATATAGAAAGATATATATAGTATATGTGTGTATAAATACATGAGTATATGTATGAATATATAAAAGTATATGGAAATACGTATATGGTATATATATATGATTGTATATATGCGATTGTATATATATAAATATATTATATAAGTAATTGTATGTATATATAAATATATATAATAGTGTATGTGTGTGGGTATATAGATATTTAAATATATGCATATATAAGTATACATATGAATACGTGTATAGGTATACGTGCCTGTGTATGTATACATATATATATATATGTATATATATATATATATATATATATATATATATATATATATATATATATATAGATAATTATATACATATAAATATATATAGGGTATATATTTGTATAATAAGAAATGGGAAAAAGAAAAAAAGGGAAAAGAAGCAAAACAGTAGCTGCCCCGAACCCAGCAAGCAGGGCCCAGCCCTGCATGACCAATCACTCGAGCCCATGAGCTGGGAACCCTCCCCTTACGCGACAGAGCAACCCGAGCCCCCTTCAGTTCCGTATGTATACAAAGAGCAACTGCACATACATACCGCTCGAAAACCCTAACAAAAATTGGCCACCACCCTAGCCAACCCCGACGGGCGACCCAGCCACCTTGGCGGCGCACCCCCAACGGCCGCGCACCGCCGACGGCCAGGCGCGCGGTGACAGCACAGCGCGCACCAATACAGAGACAGCAACAGCAGCAGTCCGCAGCCAGGAGGCTGTCTTCGCGACACGTTTTCTCGATCACCGTGTGATCGTTTTGCACACCATTTTCGCAGGTACCTTCACAACCCATAAGACTATAGATCCCTTCACATAGACTCTTTTTATTCGTACCGTACACGACGAGAATCGATCGCAAAGATCGAGAAAAATCTCAAAATTCTAAGTTTAGAGACTGTCCCAAAGTCCCCAGTTTGAGTCCCGATTTCTTGCAAAACAGTAATCTATTTCGAAATCCTTTTGAAGGCGTTTATTGACAACATGTAGGGCTTCAAATCCCTTTTTACGGAATTCGATTTCATCGATTACGTGCCGAGAAATCGAATTCCAAATTTACCGAAAAACTTGTTATAAAAATAATAAAATCGCTCCACACGACGTGCGTTACGCCAATCCAGACGACGTGGTCGCGCACCGTAGGCATCGAAAGCTGCGTAACGGCTTCGTGGTCGTGTGGGCTTTGACGAAATTCAAATTGGTCGCATGTGCGCGACGAATTTGATGCGTATCCGTCAAAATTTACCGTATCGTGCACTTTGCAAATTCTCCAATTACTTTGTGCACGTTCATCAGATCAAGACGAAACTTGCGCCAGCAGGACCGTATCGTTTTTCTGGTCCTGTATGTCAAGTTTGGTCCGATTCTGAGACTGTTGATAAAATCACCGTTTTGTCCCTGTATCCAGAATTGGACGTAAGGACAGGCAATCCTAGCTATTTTGACTATTCTGAGAATATTGGTAATGGTTATTTCAGCTTCCGGGGACTGTTGTACGAGTTTTGACTATTGTGGCACATTGAGTGGTTCAGATTGTCGGTTTCACCAGCAGAGGACCCCAGGCGAGTACAGTTTATTGTTTGCATTTCGATATTGATCTTTACTATATTTCATTGATTAGTCATTGTTTATGTGATTATTTTCTATTATAAATTGTGGAGTCGGGAATTAGAAGTACCAAAGATATGTGATCTGACCATAGCCCGTGTTAGACATTGTAGCCCGTGTTTATTTTCTGCAGTAGTGTAGCCTGTGTTTATTTTCTGCAGTAGTGTAGCCCGTGTTTATTTTCTGCAGTAGTATAGCCCGTGTTTATTTTCTGCAGTAGTGTAGTCCGTGTTTATTTTCTACAAGTAGTGTAGCCCGTGTTTATTTTCTGCAAGTAGACATTGTAGCCCGTGTTTATTTTCATGCAAGTAGACCTCGTAGACCGTGCGGTGTAGTACCCCAGACCGATCACATATCAAAGGTACTTCTAACAGTTGGGGAAAGTCTGTTGTGTCTATTCATTTACTATTAGTTTTCTGTATTTTCTGTTTATTTTCAAAACTCATAATTGATGTCTAATCTTTGTTTTATAGTCATTTTCTTTATTTGAAATTACATTCAGTGAATTGTGCTCGTTCCATTCCTGACTGGAAACCAACATTTTCAGGTTAGCCGTGGATTCACTTAGCTTGGGGAGTGACGGAAATACTTACAGACAAAGGCCTAGAGACTAGCTAGATAGTTGAGTTGTAGTCATTCATTTATTTGTACAAGTTTATATTTTTCTACAAATGTAAAACTTGTGATATTATAAGTTAAATTAATTATGTGAATGAGTATTATTTGTGATTCTGATCTTCATGGCCGTGACAGCGTTCTACCGCCGACACTGCGGCGTAGGCTGGCTTGGACACGTCTCGTATCCGTTTTTAAAAAAAAAAAAAATGGGTGCGGGTCGTGACAGTCCTCAACGTGGATCTCTTGTAGAAGATCTTCCAAGCTAATGTCCAGCTTCTTCCGATGCATTCTAGCATAGAAGTTGCTCCAACCAGCAGAAAGTTTCGAGACTATCCCTCCAAAGACAAACTTGTCGACGAGGGGCATCTTCTCGTCATCTAACTTATGGCACAACTTCAGGAATTCCTTCACTTGAGGTAGCATCGCCATCTCGTCTTCGAAGAGCCACTTGTGGTACTTCTCGACGATGAAGATTTTGGATATGTTCTCATCATCTTCATATAGCTTTCCCAAAGAATCCCAGATCTCTTTGGCCTTCACCTTCTTAGAATATGACTCTGCCAGAGAGTTTTCCATAGAATTGAGAATCAGCAGTTTACATATGCTGTTTTCTCTCTTCCATTTGCTCTGCTTGATGAGTGCAGCAGCAATAGCATCGGCAGTTCCTCCTTCTGAAATCGTTGGTTCATCCTCAATCAACACTTGGTCTACGTCCACGAGTTGAAGATTAAGGGTGACCTTCCTCTTCCAGATTTAGAAATATTCTCCGTCGAATTTCTCCAACTTGTTAAAGCTGGTATCGATGAGAGAAGCACGAGAGTTCTCCATCTACAAGGATCTTGCTTTGAGATTGTTAGTCCCGGGGCTTGATCAAAGATGGTAGACTCGATGTCGAGATCAGAGGTTCAACAAACGTTCACCTTCTGATTATTCTCGAGAACCAAGAGGAACACTATAATATAAATCTGATTACAAAAGCAACAATAATCAGAAAGTAAAACTCACGTTCTTCCTCGCAATCGCAGTTGCTGACGGACAGAACTGAGTTCAGAAAATAAATCTCACATTCTTCCTTGCAATCGCAGTTGCAGACGGACAGAACTGAGTTACAACTTAGATGAAGGAGAAAAAAGAAGAAAGAAGAAGAGGAAAGGTTCTTGCTGGGGTGATTAAGATCACCGTTGCTCAAAGCAAGATTCGCCCCAACACGATCTGCTTCCAGGAACCAGCAAGTTCACGAAGAACTTCTGGAACGCTCGTAAGTCAATATTTGAGACTTGAACGGGCTTCCTGGACTTTACAGACTTCCTTAATTCTCTTCTTGGTGCATCTTTCAAAGGAGGCCAAGGGGCTCTATTTATAGAGTGGAGTTGAGACTTCACCTCTTCTCCTATCCGATGTGGGACTAAAATAGCAATACTCAAAAATAGAGTTTGATATTTTAGATCATCCCACAATCAGCATAGAAGTGTGCCAGTCCACGCCTACCCCCCGAACACTCCCGTGCATGCACGAGATATCCTGGAGTCCGCGTCCGAGTCCGAGTCCGCACAACAAAAATCAACTTGCATCCTTGTTGGATTTAATCCTTTTTTCTTCTAGAAAAATACTCCCACATGGCACAAACTTGTGCCCCACTACACCTCATGTGCACACCTCAACACAAGCAATGCATTATATTGAGATACTCACCATTTGGTGTAGCCGATGTGGGACTATCTTTTCTAGTCCAAGGCAAAAACACCAACAGATTATTGCTGATTTCAAGTAAACATGGCGGTATCGGACCACTAAAGATATTGTCGGAGAAATCAAGGACTTTGAGAAAGCTAGATTCACAGATGGACGGTGGAATTTCTCCTGTAATGCTATTGTTAGCAAGCGAGAAGAAGATGGTGTAAGTGAGGTACAAGCTAATGTTGGTGGGAATAGAGGACGAGAACTTATTGTTGGAGTAGTCCAAATTGATGATATTTGTCGTGGGAATATAAATAGGCCCTTGAAGCAAGTTTGAATGGAGATCGAGACTCGCCATTGAAAGCTCCAAAAAAGTAGGAAGAGGACTTTCAATAGCGGTGAACTGGTTGTGAGAGAGATTCAATTCTCCTACTTTCCCCCATATCCAATTGGGTATTGCACCGCTTATTCTATTGCTCGAAAGGTCGAGGATGGACACCTGGTTTTGATACCTCAAGAAACTCGGAACTTCTGTCAGGTTGCAGGAAGCTAATAATAACGAAGATATTGTCGGATATGGAAGAGAAGAATTATCATCTCCGACTTGTACTGAAAGGCTATTGTGTGATAGATCTATGTGGGAAAGATTATTGAGACCTCTGAACCAATCCATTTCAATGGTGCCGTTGAAATCATTCTGGGCGAGATTGAGAACCTTAAGGCCCGAGAGATGAAAGATTGAACTTGGGACCTCTCCGGACAGGTCATTGTTACTTAAATCGAGGACTTGCAGCAGAGACGATGCGTTTGAGAACTCTTGTATTTGACCAGAAAGCTTGTTCAGACTCAGGGCCAACTTCTGCAAAGAAGGATGAACAAATAGAGACGTTGGAACCTTTCCAGAAAGAGAATTTTGACTCAAATCGAGCACTGACAGATGGAGAAGCTCCCCGAAAGATGGAGGGATGGATCCAGTGAGCGTGTCATTTGCAAGCTCAAGTTCGGAGATCGTGGGAGGAATAACGGAAGGAATTGCACCACTGAAATTATTACAGGAAAGATCCAATGTCAGCAATTGGGGTAAGTAGGCAATTGACGTAGGTATCACTCCAGAAAAATAATAGCACGTAGAAAGATCCAAAGTCTTCAAAGACTTGAGATGCCCAATAGAGCTGGACAAGTTGCCAGAAAAATTCGTCTCACGAAGTACCAAACTCTCCAATCCACTGCCTTGAGCAAAATCTGGCAAAGACCCAGAAAGCATCTCATTGTACGACAAATCGATGTGAGTCAAGCTCTTAAGACGAAATATGTTGGTTGGAAAGAGTCCCCGGATCCCGGTGGAGGCGAGTCGAAGCACTGTAAGAGACGAAAAGTTAGCTAGAGACTCAGGCACGGGGGAGTTGAGATCGTTGCCACTTAAGTCAAGCACCGACAGAGTAGAAAGCTTGTGGAGAGAGGAATCGATAGGACCGGAGAGGGAACAGAAAGGCAAGCTCAGGACCTTTATCCTCGGGGCGGCCTCGGCAAGAACTCGATCGAGCCAGACGGCCTACGCTCTCTGAGATGTTAACACCGGCGAGATAAGCTCTTCCAGATTACCGAGGTTCCGGACCAGCTAGCGTCTCGAAATTAGGATCCTTGAGCTCGAGAGGGGTCGAGAAGCGTGCGGAGAGGTCGAGGGAGACGAGGTTGGTGAGGCGTGAGATTCCCACGGGGATCTGGCCCGTGAAGTCTGAGCTGGAGAGGTTGAGACGGGTAAGGTTGGGGAGGTTCTCGAAGCCGGACGAGGGGATGGACATATCGAGGAACCAGTTGTAGGCGAGGTTGAGGGACTCGAGGGAGGTGATGTCAAAGAGGGTGGAGCCGATGGGTCCGGATAGGTTGCGATTGGCGAGGTCGAGGGAGGTGATGAGGCCGGTGGTGGGGGAGCAGGTTACGCCGTCCCATCCGTCGCGGCAGCAGTCGGTGCCTTGACGCCACGTGGGGGGAGTGGAGGAGGTGTTGAAGGAGCGGAGGAGGGAGGAGCATTGGGAGGTGATCGTCGTGTCGGCGGAGGCAGCAGCAGAATAGGTGGAGGACGAGGAGGAGAGTAAGAGCATAAGAAGCAGAGTGGGGAGGTGAGAGGAACACATTGTGGTGTGTGATGGTGGCGCCGCTGCTGGTGGGAGTGGTGTTTATAGTAGTAGTAGTAGTAGTAGTAGTAGTAGTAGGAGGAGGTGTTGGTGGTGGGGCCCATTGAGGAGGAGTGGAGGCGACCTCCCCCCTCCCCCCTCTCTCTCTCTCTCTCTGATGATGTGATGTGATGTTGTTGTGTTGAATGGGCGGGCACTCGAGACTTGTGGAATTGAGAGGGAGAATCCAACTCCCCCAACTCACATTGACTACTAAATTAGTTGGTCGGCCCAAAGGTGTAACTTGTGCCGTGTCATCGGGGACATAGCCCATAACAGCACTTATCCACACAATTAAGTCATTATGTCCACCAGTAACAACGCTCTCTCTCTCTCTCTCTCTCTCTCCTCTCTCTCTCTCTCTCTCTCTCTCTCTGATGATGTGATGTGATGTTGTTGTGTTGAATGGGCGGGCACTCGAGACTCGTGGAATTGAGAGGGAGAATCCAACTCCTCCAACTCACATTGACTACTAAATTAGTTGGTCGGCCCAAAGGTGTAACTTGTGCCGTGTCATCGGGGACATAGCCCATAACAGCACTTATCCACACAATTAAGTCATTATGTCCACCAGTAACAACGTGTTTACGTGCGTATATTGCATGTACCTAAAAAAGAAAAAAGAAAAAAAGTTGATAATTTTTTAGTTAAAATTTGTTGTCTGCGGGAGTTAGCCTGTTGGGTACACCATAGGTTTTCTTGTAGTCGTTTTGGTTTGGAGGAACGATTTTCGTGTTTCGTTGACAACATAAATTGAAGTTGTACCATGATTTGCTAGGCTAGTTTTGGTTGTTATAAAGGTTGTACAATGAGGCTGACTTTTATGGGGGCGGATTGTGGAGGCTGCAATTTCAAGTTGTCAGTTGTGGAGGCGACAACTATGTTGCAGAGGTTGTTGGGGGTTGAGAATGGAATTATGGATGTGGACTGTGTTGCGTGCCAGGTTGCGCACAGGTTGTGCACAGGTTGCGCCGGTTGTGCCGGTTGCGCCGGTTGCGCACGTTGCGTACGTTGCGCAAGTTGCGCGCGTGGCGCACGTTGCGCGAGTGGCGCAAGGTGGCGCAGGTCGTGCAGGTCACGCAGGTTGCGCAGTGGTGCAGTGCGCGCAGTAGCGCAGGTTGGCACAAGTGGCTCAGTGCGCGGAGTGCAAGGAGCGCAGGGTGCGCACAGTTGGCGCAACTTGCAGCAGAACGTGCGTTTGCATGTTCTGGACGGTTGCTACATGTTCGGAGTGATTTTTACCATGTCCCAAACTTTGCGGCAACCGAACAGTTGCTGCAGGGCCTATATAAGGCATCCTCTCTCTCTCAAGGCTGTATATATACAAGTAAGAGAAGCCACCACAGAAAGTTTACGAAGTGTTTTTTAACAAAAGTAAACAGAGAATTCAAAAGTGTTCTTTAACACAGTTCTGATCGGAATTTGCTTGCGAATTCCAGCAGCCTTCGAGAGAGAGAAAAGGCGCCGCACCAGCGTTGCTTTTGCATGGGAGTTCGTGTCCATCCGTGGAGTCAGAAGAGCAGGAGTGTTCCAAGTTCTCCGACGAACTTGCTGGTTCCTGGAAGCTGTTCGTGTCGGGCGAATAAAGCTTTGAGCAACGGTGATTATTCACCCCAGCAGGAGTTCTTCCATCTTTCGCCAGTCACCTTCTTCATTGCTGCCAGTAATTCTGATTGTATCTTCTTTTTAGAAGTACTACGATCGATTGCTGTAGATTATGAAATCTTTTTAGATTCTCGTAATACTAAAACGAGATCTTTTTAGATCTTCGTTATACTCGCGCAACCTTCCTAGAAGTGTTGCGTTGAAACATTGTTTTTACAATTGTTTCATCTTCTCAGTTTTCCATCGAAAAAATTGTGTCCCGGCACTAACAATCTCAAAGCTTTATTGCTACGATGGAAAACTTTAATGCTTCACTCCTCAATACTGACTTTTGTAAGTTAGAAAAGTTTGATGGAGAGCATTATCAAGTCTGAAAGAGGAAGGTTTATCTCACTCTTCAACTCAGAGACGTTGATCACGTGCTTCTTGAAGAGGAACCTACTGTTCCAGATACTGGGTCTGCTGCTGCAATTACTGCGGCTACTAAACTACAGGCCAAGTGGAGAAGGGAGAATAGCATTTGCAGGCTGCTTATCCTGAATGCTATGGAGGATTCCCTAACAGAATCCTACAGTAAGAAGACTATTGCCAGAGATATATGGGAGTCTCTGAAAAAACTGTACGAAGAAGACAAGAACAGGAGCAAGATATTTGTGGTTGAAAAATATCACAAATGGCTCTTTGAGGACGAGAAGTCCATGTTGCCGCAGGTAAAAGAATTTCTGAAGCTGCGACAGAAGTTGGAAGACGAGGCGATGCCCCTCCCCGATAAGTTTGTTGTTGGAGGGATTGTCTCAAAGCTCCCCGCTGGGTGGAGTAAGTTCTATGCAAACATGCATAGGAAGAAACTTGAGATCAGCCTTGAAGATCTCTTGCAGGAAATCTATGTTGAGGATCAGATGCGGGCTCAACTGAAGCTAGACGCACTGTCCAAGCAATTGACTAACGCCAATTTGGTTCATACCAAGGAACCAAGGGGAAAGCAGGCGGCTTCCCACAGCAAGAAGAAGGACCCTAATAATCTGAACGTGAAGGGACTTCCTTTAAGCGAAAGAAGGCAAAGTCTCAGATGCCTTGTTTCAAGTGTGGCAAGAAGGGCCACTTCAAGAATGAATGCAAAGCAAAGACCAAGCAATCAGAGCAAGAAGAGCCTAGTAAGGTATCTATGATCACTCACGTTGTTGCTATGATTGTGCAGGTTGATGCGGTAAGGACTGACTCTGACTGGTGGATAGACACTGGAGCCTCCTGCCATGTCTGCTCCAGTAAGGAGTGGTTCACCACCTACACACCTACTTCTGAAGTGGTTATGATGGCGAATCAGGCACAAGCTGAAGTGTTCGGGATCGGGACGGTGGTATTGAAGCTGACTTCGGGGAAGTCTCTGACGCTTCAAGGCGTGAAGCACGTACCTGCTATCGCCAAGAACCTGATCTCAGGAGGCCTACTCTGCAACGCAGGCCTCAGGATGGACATCAATGGTGGCCAGATGATGATATCTATCAAGGGAACATATTTCGGGAAAGCTTTTTATACCGAAGGAATGTTCAAAATTCAGCTTGTAAATCAGTCCAATGTAATTAATGTGATTAATGAAATCACTCCTTCTGCTTATACTCTTGAGTTGTGGCATAATAGGCTAGGACATGTTCATTGTAAACGAATAAACAGAATGTCTAGTTTAGGACTTATCTCCAAGTGTAGGGGTAAGGTAGAGAAATGTGAAGTTTGTGCTCAAAAAAAGATCACAAGGAAACCCTTTCCTCGGGTTAATCGAAGTACAGATCTTCTGGAGTTGGTACACTCCGATATCTGTGATTTCAAACAGTTCTCTACAAAGGTCGGGATGAAGTATTTCATAACCTTCATCGATGACTTGTCAAAGTATGCGTTCGTCTACTTGCTGAAGGCTAAAGACGAAGCATTCGAGAAGTTCAAGGAGTTCAGAGCCGAAGCTGAGCGGCAGACTGGACAACAACTCAAAAGGATAAGAAGTGATCGAGGTGGGGAGTACAGGTCTCATGAATTCGCATCGTTCTGCAAAGAACATGGAATTGTCAATGAGACTACGGCTCCGTACTCTCCTCAATCAAACGGAGTAGCAGAGAGGAAGAACAGAACGTTAACAGAAATGATTAACTCAATGTTGTTGACTGCTAGCCTTCCTAAGTGCTACTGGAGAAAAGCTGCATTGACGGCCATTTTTATTCTAAATAGAGTGCCTCATGCAACTTCAGACGTTACTCCTCATGAACTCTGGTTCAAGGTCAGACCTAACTTGAATATCATTCGAGTGTGGGGGTGTCTGGCATATGTCAAGCTTCCAGATCTGAAGATTCAGAAGCTCGGGACAAGGACTACTAAGACGATCTTCTTGGGGTATGCCGAGAAGAGTGATGCTCGAAGATTTCTTGATATTGAGTCAAATCATATCATTGAATCTCGCGACGCAGAATATTTTGAAGACAAATTTGCAAGGCACAAGAATATTGTTCTTGCGGATGTACCGGAGAACAATGAGGGTGCACAAGAAACTGAAGTCTTCAATAAAGATGTGGTCCAAGAAGATGTTGTTGTTGAAACAATGATTGAACCAGAACAAGCTGAGCTGTCAGCTAAGAAGGATTTCGGAAGTGACTTTATCACCTATCATGTGGAAGCTGATCCGCTTACCTATGATGAGGCGATGAAGACCAGAGACGCGATTTTCTGGAAGGAGGCGATTGACAATAAAATTGATTCTATCACCTCAAATAACACTTGGGTGTTGGTTGATCTTTCTGAAGGAGCGAAACCCATCGGATGCAAATGGATCTTCAAGAAGAAGATGAAAGCAGACGGAACTATTGACAAGTTCAAGGCTAGGTTGGTAGCCAAGGGGTTTTCTCAGAAGCAGGGGATTGACTATTTTGACACGTATGCTCCAGTAGTCCGGATGACCACCATCAGAATGTTGATTGCTCTCGCAGCAATACATAAGATGGTGATACATCAGATGAATGTGAAAACGGCTTTCCTAAATGGCGAGCTGACCGAAGAGATTTACATGCAACAGCCAGAGGGATTTGTCATCAGGGGTCTTAAAGACAAAGTCTACAAGTTGGTGAAATCTTTGTACGGTCTTAAACAGGCTCCCAAGATGTGGCATGAGAAATTTGACAAAGTTATAAGGTCAAATGGCTACATGGTCAGCGATACGGACAAGTGTGTTTACACGAAGTTCGCTGATGGAAGAGGTGTGATCGTTTGTCTGTACGTGGACGACATGCTTATCCTAGGTACGGATATTAGCTGTGTCACGGAGACAAAGAAATTCATCTCAAGCAAGTTCAGTATGAAGGACTTGGGGGAAGCTGATGTGATCTTAGGGATCAAGATCATCCGGACAGACACTGGACTAGCGCTGTCACAGTCTCATTATATTGAGAAAATGATCACTCGTTATGGGTATCGGGATCTTCCAGGGATCGATACATCGTACAGGTGTGATCTGAAGCTGAAGCCTGATTCAGGAGAAAGCGTCAGGCAGCTGGAGTATGCAAGCATAATCGGAAGTTTGATGTATGCTACTACTGCCATAAGGCCTGACATAGCTTTCGCCGTGGGAATGCTGAGTCGTTTCACGAGCAACCCAGGTGCTGAACACTGAAAAGCTGTGAAACGGATTATGAGATATCTCAAGAAGACTCAGACATATGCACTGTACTACAGCGGAGATCCGCCGGTAGTGGAAGGCTTCAGTGATGCCAGCTGGTGCTCAGAGGTATAAAACGAGAGGTCCACAGGTGGATTCATTTTCACAATAGATGGAGCTGCTATATCGTGGAAGTCGAAGAAGCAGACTATGCTCTCGCGGTCATCCATGGAATCTGAGTTCTTTGCTCTTGATACCGCAGCCGAGGAAGCAGAATGGCTTCGGGAGCTCATGTATGATCTTCCAGTGGTTGGGACACAAATACCGACGATACCGATATACTGCGACAACCAGGCGACTGCGGCGGTGACATCAAATGACCTCTTCAACGGGAAGAAGAGGACTGTGCGGTTGAAGCACAGGGCAGTACACGATCTTATCAAGAGAGGTGTTATTGCAGTGATTGATCTTCGGAGTCAGGAGAACCTGGCGGATCCGTTCATCAAGGGCCTCAAGCGCCAGCTGGTCGATGACACAGCTTGTAAAATGGGCTTGAAGGCATTCTGATATTGTATTATTGTATTCCTACCATAAAGTTTTATGCTAATAGTTCAAAGAGAAATCTACTAGGCATCTAGCTTTTGGTTCAAGGGAGGACCACAAATCGAAAGAATATCAGAAACGGTGGGTACATGTTCTATTGGGAATGGAGAGGTTACGGACCTATAACCGATGTTGTCTACTGTTGTTTTTTGCGAAAAACGGTTCCTGTGGGAAGGTTGGCTTAATTGCCTTAATGAGTTCTCAGGCAGAGTGAATGCCCGGTATGCTTTACAGGAAGCACAGTAGAGCAGCACTACAAGGAGTGAAACTCCATGCTACAGTGGGGTGACTCCACGATGAGGTTCCTATATGTGGGGTGCTGTCCAGGAATAGGATAAAGCCTCGGCTTTGCAAGCCAAGTCACAGCGGCGTATCACCGCAAATAGGCAGTTAGCCTAATGCTGTATGTTAAAATAAAGAGGGGTGTAGTCAGCACTACAAAGAGGAGGAGTTCCTCATGTTACAGTGGCACGACACCACAATGAGGTACCCGGTTAGGGATAAAGCCTCGGCCTTGCAAGCCATGTCGTTGCGGCATAACACCGCAAGGGAGCCTAAGGCTTCATGCTGGGTAGTTTGGCACTACAAAGAGGCGATTGCCTCATGCTACAGTAGTATGACACTACGATGAGGTTCCCGGTACGGGGTAAGGCATCGGCTTTAAGCCATATCATAGCTGCGTAGCACCGCAAGGGAAGCGCAAAGCGCTTTATGCCATGTCTCTTTATAATGAACTCACCTATAGTGTATGGATAAAGAGATATCAGGCCGTCTCATGAGGATAAACTTGTAGACGCCCAAAATTATACACTGAAATCAGGCTGGCACAGGGCCTCTAATGTGTAGCCAGAAGCACATGTAACTACATTATGTGAATGGAAAAAATTTCAGCTATGATGCAGAATTCAATGCTTAGTCCATTCTTGTATTATAGTCTGTTGTTTGAACCATGCGGGAAGATTCAAGTCGTCAGCGACATCTCTCCTAAATGCATGATGGACAGTTACTGTGGGGAACACTTATACTCATATATATAGATATGTGGGGGATTGTTGGGTTTTGGTCTTTTTCCAAGTGAATTTTAGTCCCACATCGGCTAGACCAAAGGACTTGTATCTCTATATATTAGCTTTGCTAGTTTAGAGATGCACATGTGGTGTGGAGGTGCACATGGGTGTGCCATGTGGGGTTATTTTTCTAATGGGAAAAAGGCTAAATCAACAATTGAAAGCATTCATGCTTTTTGCTCTTGGGAAATTTATTTCCATGGGAGAAAAAGGCTAAATCAACAATTGAAAGCATTCATGCTTTTTGCTCTTGGAAAATTTATTTCCATGGGAGCTAAGCCCCGTAGGAGCTTAGCGACTCGGACTCGGGCTCATGGGCTCATGAGGCGTAATGTGGCGTTTTGTTGGCGCACTTTGCACTTAGCACGTCAGCATCGTCGCTAGGCGTATAGTGCGCTTTAGTTGCGCTCGTTGCGCGAGCCACTTGCGCTGCCACGTTGCGCGCCACAGTTTACGCGACCAGGTTGCGCGCCAGGGTGCGTGCCAGGTTGCGCGCCAGGTTGCGCACAGGTTGCGCCGGTTGCGCCGGTTGCGCCGGTTGCGCCGGTTGCGCACGTTGCGTACGTTGCACAAGTTGCGCGCGTGGCGCACGTTGTACGAGTGGCGCAGGTCGCGCAGGTTGCGCAGTGGCGCAGTGCGCGCAGTAGCGCAGGTTGGCGCAAGTGGCTCAGTGCGCGGAGTTCAAGGAGCGCAGGGTGCGCGCAGTTGGCGCAACTTGCAGCAGAACGTGCGTTTGCATGTTCTGGACGGTTGCTACATGTTCGGGGTGGTTTTTACCATGTCCCTAACTTTGTGGCAACCGAACGGTTGCTACAGGACCTATATAAGGCATCCTCTCTCTCTCAAGGCTGTATATATACAAGTAAGAGAAGCCACCACAGAAAGTTTACGAAGTGTTTTTTAACACAAGTAAACAGAGAATTCAGAAGTGTTAACACAGTTCTGATCGGAATTTACTTGCGAATTCCAGCAGCCTTCGAGAGAGAGGAAAGGCGCCACACCAGCGTTGCTTTTGCACGGGAGTTCGTGTCCATCCGTGGAGTCAGAAGAGCAGGAGTGTTCCAAGTTCTCCGACGAACTTGCTGGTTCCTGGAAGCTGTTCGTGTAGGGCGAATAAAGCTTTGAGCAACGGTGATTATTCACCCCAGCAGGAGTTCTTCCATCTTTCGCCAGTCACCTTCTTCATTGCTGCCAGTAATTCTGATTGTATCTTCTTTTTAGAAGTACTACGATCGATTGCTGTGGAGTACGAAATCTTTTTAGATTCTCGTAATACTAAAACGAGATCTTTTTAGATCTTCGTTATGCTCGCGCAACCTTCCTAGAAGTATTGCGTTGGAACATTATTTTTACAATTGTTTCATCTTCTCAGTTTTTCATCGAAAAAATTGTGCTCCGGCACTAACAGGACTGTGTGGTGGAGAATGCAATAATGTTTTCTAGTCAAAAACAAGATTTTTTTTGGGTTGAGATTTGATGTGGCTTGTTGTGTACAAGATATTTCTGGGACTAATATGAAGGATTTTTAGAGTATATTTTGTGTGACCATTTGTTGTGTGCTTGAACTGAACAATAATTACAATATCATATTTTCAGACTATGAATATCTCAACTGGGGCAGATTTTCGTTTGTGGAGGGGAATGAGAAAGAACGATAGTTTTCTCAAGATATTAGGATTTACTCCAATCTTTCATGACACAAAAAGATCAGCAAACCCTTCACACCTTTCTTCAGGGCTTCTTACACAACAATTAGGATTTCATAGCCGATCTTGCATAACAGAGGAAACAAAGGAGAGAACTCTTACATTTTTCTTCATCACTATCATTGTTATTATAAAATTAAGGTTTATAGAAAACGCTCTTATTCTAAAGCTTAATTTCTTTTTTTTTAAATTGTTTAGGAGTCTTATTTCCAAGTATGACCTGTAGTCAAATAAGGTAGATTGACTCGGTTACTAGTATATCATGGACTGATAGACTTGAAAGTTGAACAAGCTTATATAATTTAAAGCAAACCTGAACTGGTAAAACTATAAGCGGACTGGCCCCTTTATTATGACTAGGTAAACAAAGACTATTCTAATAACTAGACATGCATAAACAAAAGAGGAGGGAAGGTTCACATCCAAAAATAATAATTATATGCTTAAAAATATGTTTCATCCAAAAACAATAAAAACAGCAAGGAAAAACCTGAATAATAAGCACATCAGAAGAAGAAGAAAAATGAGACGCAAATCTTCGTCTAGTGGTGAGATGCCAATCTTCTTTGTATAGAAACTACAGAAAATATACATCATATCAATCATGGAAGACGGACTTACGTTTTGGAACTAGACTTGCTTAAGAGGTGTACTCTAGATGGCAGAGTTATGTAAGTTTTGCAGACGTGTAAACATTCTATTGTTTAACATTGTTAAGCACATCAGAATGCTTACATCTCTGTATTAATCAAGGCATGACTACAAAGTTGTAACTTATAATATGTACAATTTGCACTTCTATCGGAGAAAAAATTTCTTTTGAATTTTCTTTTATAAACTTCTATTACCAAACAACTTTTGTGACTGCTTTAAGAGTAAAGCAGCCTTGATAAGCAATGAGTACCAAAAGGAAATGTTAGGTAAACCCTTTTTTTTTTTTGCTCAAGCACGATAAGTTGCTACATCTATTATAAAATCTATTAGGAAGCACGGTCACAACAAAATGGAATACGGTCCCATCTATATAAAAGTTCATAATAGGTAGAATCACTGTCGTCTTCCTCGACACACTGACACATTTGGGAGCACAAGAATCACTGCTATACCTGTTGGCACATCAATTTTGATACATTGTTCACAATAACCCTTGTACGTCTTTAGTTTGTACTTCTCACAGGCACTTCCAAAAAGACAAGAATAGAAGAAAGGAATCTACATGCAAATTCCATGAAGCTTATCAAAGACCATGGAGCTCTACAATTCTCCATTATCAAGATGATGATATACTACAACAAAGAGAAATGCAAAAGACTATGAAGCAGACCATGCAAAAAGATCCAGCTTGAAGACTACAAAGAAGACGGTTCTTATCCCTGTTCTTTTCCTGAGTCTGTAAATGTCTAGGAATCTTTGTACGCACTTTGCTAAGATGACATACATAAAGAAAGAAATGGTGAAGTAAAGTCATTCAGAGGAGACGAAAAATCCGCCGGATTTTCGGATAAATCCGCCGGATAATCCGATCACTCACAGCAAGTTAGTGAGCCAATGTTCGGATAATCCGACGAACATCCGCGGAAATCCGCCGGATAATTCGATCGCTCACAGCAAGTTAGTGAGCCAAAGTTCGAACAATCCGACGGACAACCGCGAAAATCCGCCGAATAATCCGATCGCTCACAGCAAGTTAGTGAGCAGAAGTTCGGATAATCCGACGGACATCCGCGGAACTCCTGCGGATAATCCGAACCTCTCACAGCAAGTTTGTGAGCTATAGTTCGGATCATCCGTCGGATTTCCGCTGAAATCCGACAGATAATCCGCTTGACTTATTTGCAACTTTTGAATTCAAATCCAACGGCATCTAGCAGCTGCATTTAATGCATCTAACGACTCTTTTTATGACCGTTACTGTTGACCGGATAATCCGACGAATTTTTGTTGAAATCCGGCGGATAATCCGGTTGATGGCTGAATGGCCTTTATGACTTTGGATTTGTATAAAGGGGCTTTAGTCTCTCCTCTTAAAGGCTATCTCTTCCAAGCTTTAAATTTTTTCAACCACAAAAAGAGCTTCACCATTACTACTCTACTCAATCTTCAATTGTCATCCAACCCAAAAGTGCTAGAGTTTAACAAGAACTTTATTCTTCGATCTTCAAGTGTTTAGAAGATCAAAGCATCCTTTTTCTTTTCCTACTTGAAGTTGGCGAGCCTTCGTAAGAAAACTCGTGTGTTGAAGTTGGCGAGTTCTTCGGATCCAAACTCGTGTTGAAGTTGGCGAGTTCTTCGGATCCAAACTCGTGTGTACTATTTTATTAAATAGTGGATTTAAGCCGGAGAGAGTTTCGGGACTGGATTGCCTCAAGCGAGGATACCAGGATACATCTTGTGTTTGATCTTCTTACTCTATCTTTTCATTTGACGTATATTGCTTCTTGTGCTTAGTTAATATTTTATTTTCCTATTCACCCCCCTCTAGGGTTCTATAATTGGTATTAGAGCTTTGTTCTCTTGATTTGGATTTACACCCTTTGAGTGATCCATGGCCACTAACCCTAGTATCAACACCTTCCACAATGAGGGACACTCCACAAATAGGCCTCCCCTATTTGATGGAACCAACTATAACTACTGAAAGATTAGGATGAGCATTTATTTGAAGTCCATAGATTTCGATTTATGGGATTGTATGATAAATGGTCTCCCTACTCCTTCCAGAGTTATTGAGGATGTTGCATCTGACACCCTTAGGGACACACTTACTGAAAACACCAAGAAGCTTGCTAGTCGAGATGTTAAGGCTATGAACGCTCTTTATTGTGCTCTCGATAGTAGTGAATTCAATAGAATATCTACTTGCAAGACTTCCAATGAGATTTGGAAGTTACTTGAAGTCACACACGAGGGTACATCACAAGTAAAGGAATCCAAGATTAGTAGACTCACGCAAGAATATGAGTCCTTTAAAATGAAATATGATGAATCTATTACTTGCATGTTTACTCGTTTTGGTGATATTATTAATCCTCTTTCTTCTCTTGGTAAGGAGTATCCTGCTCATAAAAAGATCAGAAAAATCCTTAGAGGATTGACAAAAGTATGGAGTCCAAAAGCTACCGCAATCATTGAGGGGAACGGTCTGACAGTCATGAACCTTGAAACCCTCATGGGTAAGCTTATGACTCATGAACTCGATATGAAAGATCAAGAG
This sequence comes from Iris pallida, assembly GCA_029216955.1. NCBI lineage: Eukaryota > Viridiplantae > Streptophyta > Magnoliopsida > Asparagales > Iridaceae > Iris > Iris pallida. The sequence continues at coordinate 4,020,417 of JANAVB010023000.1, read as the reverse complement.
AAATCTTCCATACAAGAGAAGGAGAAGGAGAAGGCCAAAAAGAAGGAGAAGTCTCTTGCTCTCAAGGTTACAAAGTCCTACTCCAAGGATAGCTCCGACGACAACGAGTCAGACGATGATGAAGAAATAGCTCTCACAGCTAAGCACTTCCGAAAGTTCCTCAAATTTAACAAAGCCAACCGCTTCAGACGGGACAATGAGGAAGATCCGACATGCTATCAATGCAGAAGAACCGGACACATCAAGAGGGACTGTCCTATGATAAGAAAAGACTCAAGAAAGTACGAGAAGCCTAGCAAAGGAAGCTCGTCCTCCAGGAAATTCGTCAACACAAGCATTTGGTGTGAGAGTGACGCAAGCGACTCCGACAACGACAAAGAGTGCAAACACAATGCCAACGTTTGTCTCATGGCAACCGATGAGGTACTTGATGATCTCTCCTTAAATACTCTTACTTATGATGACTTGGAGAAAGCTATCCTTGAACTACATGAAGAGCACAAAGGTGTTAGGAATAAATACAAGAAATCTCTAAAAGAGGTTGATGCTCTTCAACTTGAAGTAGAGAGACTCTCAAGCATCATTATTGATATAAAGGGGAAATCTCCTGCTTCTGACACGGATAAAATAGAGTCTTTGTGACTCAAGTTTCAAGAATCCCTTGTCACTATCAAGAAAAATGATGATGAGATTCAATCCATGAGAAAGTCTTATGAATTCGCTATGCATAAAGTTTAAGAAGCTAATAGGAGAGAAAATGATACCTCTATTAAGTATAATGATCTTCTTGTTCAGAGTAAAAAACTATGTAATAAGAACACTACTCACATACATGCTCCAAGACACCTCCACACTCATCACAACGCTAGGCATACTTCTTACATGAACACTACACACAAGTCCTATTCTAACACAAGGAAAGGACCATTTGTTAAGAAAAATACTTGGCATCATGCTTTTTATTATCATCATCATAATACTAATGATATTACTCTTCGCACTAGAGATTCACATATGCATGATACTCACACATCTTCTAAATCCTCTATGATTTGCAACTACTATGGTTTGCTTGGACATATGACCAATTATTGTCATACAAGGAAACTAGTTGATAAGAAAGTTTATAAGTGGGTTCCTAAGACTAACACTCAAGGATCCATACGATCATGGGTACCAAAATATTCATCTTCAACTTATGTTGTAGGTTAAGAGTCTTTCTCATGCTAGAAGCAAGTGGATTCTCGATAGCGGTTGTTCACGGCACATGACCGGAGATGCTTCATTATTTACAACGTTATCGATGAAGAAGGAAGTCTTTTGGTAACAATCTTACAGGTCACATTATAGGAAATGGTAATATCGGTTCCCCTCCTTATCCTTGTATTAAGAATGTGTGTCTTGTTACTAATCTTAAACACAATCTTCTTAGTATTAGTCATCTTACCGATAATGGTTATGATATCAAGTTTGTTAAGCTCAAATGTTTCATTACCGATAGTTCAAGTGGATCTATTGTTTATGAAGGCATTAGAAAAAACAATATCTATGTTTTGTATCTTGTCGAAGACACTAACAATGACAGGTGCTTAGTTGCTAAGAATGATGAAAGTTGGCTTTGGCACATGAGGCTCGGACACGCCAACATGGATACCATTTCTCGTCTTGCCACCAAGAAGCTCGTAAGAGGACTCCCAAGTATCCCGTTCAAAAAGGATATGGTGTGTGAAGAATACGAGAAAAGTAAGTTGACCAAGTCATCCTTCAAATCCATCAACTCTGTGAGTACCTCTAGACCTCTTCAACTTATTCATATGGATCTTTTTGGTCCTAGTAGAGTTGCTAGTCTTGGAGGTAAGCTCTATGCTTTTGTTTTGGTTGATGATTTTTCGAGATTTACTTGGGTTAGTTTTCTTGCTTGCAAAAGTGGTACTTTTCGTGAATTTGTTGCTTTTTGTAAACGTGTTCAAAATGAGAAAGATTTTTCTATTAACAAGATTAGAAGTGATCATGGAGGAGAATTTGACAATGCCGATTTCAAAAGAATTTATGAAAAGAATGGTTTTGGACATGATTTTGCTTGTCCACGAACTCCTCAACAAAATGGTGTTGTGGAGAGAAAGAATAGAACCCTTGACGATATGGCCCGGGTTATGTTAAACCAATATAAGCTCCCCCAATATTTTTAGGCGGAAGCCGTTAACACGGCATGTCATATTATAAATAGGGTCTTGATTAGACCTATTTCTAAAAAGACTCCTTATGAGCTTTGGTTTGACAAAATTCCCTCTATTGAATATTTTAAAGTTTTTGGATGTAATTGTTTTATTTTGAATACCAAGGATAACCTAGACAAGTTTGAAGAGAAAGTCTATGAAGGAATATTCCTTGGATACTCTACTCATAGTAAAGGTTTTCATGTTTTTAATAAAAGAAGTCTTGTTTTCGAAGAGTCAATCAATGTCTCTTTTAATGAACTTAACTCTTCTACATTCTTCTCTTTCGATGATATTGATGACATCTCGTTTGGGTTGGAGAACTCCTCTATTGGAAATTGTCCTTCTTCATCTAACAATAAAGTTGTGACTCCTCCAACAAAACAGTCTCCTCCTCTCGAGCCTCCTCAAAAGGATCTCCCAAAAGAATGGAGATTTGTCACCAATCATCCTAAGGAGCTTATCATTGAGGATCCTTCTTCCAGTGTTAGCACTAGATCCTCCACTCGTGATCTTTGTGCAAACGTGGCTTTTATCTCTCAAATAGAGCCTAAAAATATTAATGATGCTTTTTTTGATGAATTTTGGATGATAGCGATGCAAGAAGAGCTAAATCAATTTGAGCGAAACAAGGTTTGGGAACTTGTCCCAAAACCTAGTAATCACTCCATTATTGGAACTAAATGGGTGTTTCGCAATAAACTTAATGAAGATGGGTTAGTGACTCGTAACAAAGCCCGATTGGTTGCCCAAGGCTATAACCAAGAGGAAGGCATTGACTACGACGAGATCTATGCTCCGGTTGCTCGTCTTGAATCTATTCGTATGCTATGTGCTTTTGCTTACTTTAATGATTTTAAACTCTTTCAAATGGATGTTAAGAGTGTTTTTTCTAAATGGTATTATTAAAGAGGAAGTTTATGTAAAACAACCTCCTGGCTTTGAAGATTTTTAATTTCCTAATCACGTGTTCAAACTCCACAAAGCCCTTTATGGCCTCAAACAAGCTCCCCGTGCATGGTATGAGCGCCTTAGCTCCTTTCTTGTTTCTCACAATTTTTCTAAGGACAAAGTCGGCAGGACACTGTTTATCAAATCCCATAATGGCACTCTTTTATTAGTTCAAATTTATGTCGATGACATTATTTTTGGTTCTACTAACAATACGCTTTGTGTAGAATTTGCTAAAGTTATGCAGGAAGAATTTAAAATGAGCATGATGGGTGAACTATCATTCTTTTTGGGCTTACAAATCAAACAAGGACCCAAAGGGACCTTCATCAATCAAGCAAAATACACAAAGGATCTCGTCAAATGTTTCGAACTTGACTCATCCAAATCAATGAGGACTCCTATGGCAACAATGACAAAGCTTGACAATGATGAAGATGGCACATCCGTCGACATTCGTAAGTATCGAGGTATGATCGATAGTTTACATTATCTAACTGCTAGCCGTCCCGACATTATGTTTAGTGTATATCTTTGTGCTCGATATCAAGCAAATCCCAAAGAATCTCACCTATGTGCCGTAAAACGTATTTTTCGGTATCTCAAGGGCACCATTAACTTCGGGCTATGGTATCCAAAATCCTCATCCTTTGAGCTTCGCGGCTTCTCGGATGCAGATTTTGCCGGATGCAAACTTGACCGAAAAAGCACTAGGGGCACATGTCACTTCTTGGGTAAATCCTTGGTATCATGGTTTAGCAAGAAATAAAACTCCGTCGCTCTTTCCACCACCGAAGCTGAATACATAGCGGCAGGGTGTTGTTGTGCACAAATTCTTTGGATGACACAGACACTAGTAGATTATGGTATTTCTTCTCAATGCATCCCTATCAAATGTGATAATACTAGCTCCATTAATCTCACGAAAAACCCGATTTGTCACTCTCGTACCAAACACATAGAAATAAGACATCACTTTCTACGGGATCATCAACTGAAAGGTGATATTTGTCTTGAATTTATTGACACCACTCATCAACTTGCTAATTTTTTTACCAAACCTCTTTCTGAAGATTGATTCACTTTTATTTGTCGTAAAATCGGTCTCCTCGATATCTCAAATTGAACTCTTTATGTCGTTCACAGATTTTTTGGAGGATTTTTGCATAAATCTGCCGGATTATCCGTTCATTTCTAGCAGGTTTCTGTGAGGAACAAGTTCGGATAATCCGTCGGATTACCGCAGTAATCCGACGGATCATCCGTATTTATTGTTCTCCGCAAAATCCGGCCGCGAACGGCTATCTCATTTATGGGATATAACCCACCACCTACCCGCATTAAATTCGAACTTATCTTCATCCGGATTTTCCGTCGAAAATTCGGTATAATCCGCCGGATTTTCCGTTTTCGTTGCACAGGCGCAGAGAACGAAGCGTCGGGTGCCTCTCTATCCGCTCCTCTTTTCTCTCTATCCGTTCCCCTTCCTCTCTATCCGTTCCCAACCATCATAACTCCTTATTACACCTCTCTACCCATTATAAACTCTTCCCCCTCTCCTTCCTTCTTTCAAACCCACTCTCTCACCATCCATGGCTTCTCACTCCAAGCGTCAACGAAATGAAGGAAGCTCCTCCTCCGCTCAGCCTCCTTCCCTTGCTCTCTTCGTTCCTCCACCAACTTACGGCTACAATCCGCTCATTTTCAAGTCAGCTTCCCATTCAAGGGAATGGTTCTCCTTCTACCACATGGCTTCCGTATGCGTCGGGAAACCCATCTCGTGGATCAACTTCAAAGACCATCGTGATTACTTTCGCTTCTTCCGCATCGATGCCCTCCTCGAGCGCCAAGTTGACTACTATCCGCACGCCATCCGGATGTTCTACTGCAACCTTGTTCCCGCCAAAGAAGGTCCCGAGTTCGAGACTAAGGTTGGTGGCGTCAAGATTACCGTCACTGCTGTATCCTTGGCCAGCATCCTTGGTCTTGATGAGCGGAAGGTATATCATTCCCTTCCGAGCACCATAGACCACATCACTTTCTCTCCTGACATGTCTTATGAGGAGTTCCTCTTCAACATCTGCGGCGGCTCTCTTGTTCAATGCCCGGATGACAAGGATCTTAGTCCATTTTTCTATGACATGCATCGCATCCTCTGCCATACTCTGACTCCAAAATCTAGGAACATGGACAGCATGACTGCCGGAGAACTGATCTGCATGTACTATCTGGTCGCCAGGCAACCTTTCTCACTGGCAAAATCTATCATCTACACCATGATGCTCATCAGGGACTTTCCTTATCGTTCTCTTCTTTTTGGCATGTACATCACTATGATCCTCGAAGCCAATGGTGTTGACCTCACTCACTGCCCGATTGGTGACCCTCGTCCTACTCCTCTTGCCAAATCTAAGGGTCGTACCCGTACAGTTCCTGCTGGTGCTACTGCTGGTGCTCCTGCTGTTGCTCCTGCTGCTGTTGTCGGTAGATTTGCCTCTCCTCCGGCGTCCCTTCTCACTCATGATGTTCGCCGATACATTGATCGCAAGTTTGTCGATCTCTCTCTTTCCACCCATGAGCGCCTTCAGGCCAACACTCGGGGGCTCGGAACCCTTATCCACCACGGCTTTATGGATCAAGCCTACTATATTCAGCGCATGTTTGAGGAGCACACTCCCTTTCTCAATCCTAACACTCCTCATCCTGATTTTTCTGGCCCTCGCTTCACTGATCCCAGCGTCTATGGTTTCATGTACTCGGATGGCGTCGACCCTTATGGCGCCTTAATTACCACTGCTCCCGGGGATGATAAAGATTAGAAGGCAGGTCCTTCTCATGCTCCTGACAGTTGATGATATTGTGTTTAGTCTTGTTTTGTGTGGTCCTTCGGGAACTTTTAGTATGTGTTTTCTGCTGTCCTACGGGACTTTTAAAATCTGTTTTTAGTTGTGTGTTGTATTTTGGCTTTTAAAGCCCAGTTATTGTACCCCTGCTTTTATTAATGAATGTTTCTCTTATGCATTTCTGTTTATTGTTATGTCCCTTACACATATGTGCTTTATTGTTCTACCTTTTTCTCACCATCTTTGATTAAATGACAAAGGGGGAGAAATCGTATTGAGGGGGAGATCCTTGATTACGGGGGAGCTACTTTCTATATTCTTATTTTTTTGTCAATTATCAAAATGGGGGAGTTTGTTGGCACATCGATTTTGATACATTGTTCACAATAACCCTTGTACGTCTTTAGTTTGTACTTCTCACAGGCACTTCCAAAAAGACAAGAATAGAAGAAAGGAATCTACATGCAAATTCCATGAAGCTTATCAAAGACCATGGAGCTTTGCAATTCTCCATTATCAAGATGATGATATACTACAACAAAGAGAAATGCAAAAGACTATGAAGCAGACCATGCAAAAAGATCCAGCTTGAAGACTACAAAGAAGACGGTTCTTATCCCTGTTCTTTTCCTGAGTCTGTAAATATCTAGGAATCTTTGTACGAACTTTGCTAAGATAACATACATAAAGAAAGAAATGGTGAAGTAAAGTCATTCAGAGGAGACGGAAAATCCGTCGGATTTTCGGATAAATTCGTCGGATAATCCGATCACTCACAACAAATTAGTGAGCCAATGTTCGGATAATCCGACGGACATCCGCGGAAATCCGCCGGATAATCTGATCGCTCACAGCAAGTTAGTGAGCCAAAGTTCGGATAATCCGACGGACATCCGCGAAAATTTGCCGGATAATCCGATCGCTCACAGCAAGTTAGTGAGCAGAAGTTCAGATAATCCGACGGACATCCGCGGAACTCCTGCGGATAATCCGAACCTCTCACAGCAAGTTTGTGAGCTATAGTTCGGATCATCCGCCGGATTTCTGGTAAAATTCGACGGATAATCCGCTTGACTTATTTGCAAATTTTGAATTCAAATCCAACGGCATCTAGCAGCTGCATTTAATGCATCTAACGGCTATTTTTATGACCGTTACTGTTGACCGGATAATCCGACGGATTTCCATTGAAATTCGACGGATAATCCGGTTGATGGCTGAATGGCCTTTATGACTTTGGATTTGTATAAAAGGGGCTTTAGTCTCTCCTCTTAAAGGCTATCTCTTTCAAGCTTTAAATTTTTTTCAACCACAAAAAGAGCTTCACAATTTCTACTCTACTCAATCTTCAATTGTCATCCAACCCAAAAGTGCTAGAGTTTAACAAGAGCTTTATTCTTCGATCTTCAAGTGTTTAGAAGATCAAAGCAACCTTTTCTTTTCCTACTTGAAGTTGGCGAGCCTTCGTAAGAAAACTCGTGTGTTGAAGTTGGCGAGTTCTTCGGATCCAAACTCGTGTTGAAGTTGGCGAGTTCTTCGGATCCAAACTTGTGTGTACTATTTTATTAAATGGTGGATTTAAGCCGGAGAGAGTTCCGGGACTGGATTGCCTCAAGCGAGGATACCAGGATACATCTTGTGTTTGATCTTCTTACTCTATCTTTTCATTTGACGTATATTGCTTCTTGTGCTTAGTTAATATTTTATTTCCCTATTCACCCCCCTTTGGGTTCTACAATTGGTATTAGAGCTTTGTTCTCTTGATTTGGATTTACACCCTTTGAGTGATCCATGGCCACTAACCCTAGTATCAACACCTTCCACAATGAGGGACATTCCACAAATAGGCCTCCCCTATTTGATGGAACCAACTATAACTACTGAAAGATTAGGATGAGCATTTATTTGAAGTCCATAGATTTCGATTTATGGGATTGTATGATAAATGGTCTCCCTACTCCTTCCAGAGTTATTGAGGATGTTGCATCTGACACCCTTAGGGACACACTTACTGAAAACACCAAGAAGCTTGCTAGTCGAGATGCTAAGGCTATGAACGCTCTTTATTGTGCTCTCGATAGTAGTGAATTCAATAGAATATCTACTTGCAAGACTTCCAATGAGATTTGGAAGTTACTTGAAGTCACACACGAGAGTACATCACAAGTAAAGGAATCCAAGATTAGTAGACTCACGCAAGAATATGAGTCCTTTAAAATGAAACATGATGAATCTATTACTTGCATGTTTACTCGTTTTGGTGATATTATTAATCCTCTTACTTCTCTTGGTAAGGAGTATCCTGCTCATGAAAAGATCAGAAAAATCCTTAGAGGATTGACAAAAGTATGGAGTCCTAAAGCTACCGCAATCATTGAGGGGAACGGTCTGACAGTCATGAACCTTGAAACCCTCATGGGTAAGCTTATGACTCATGAACTCGATATGAAAGATCAAGAGAAATCTTCCATACAAGAGAAGGAGAAGGAGAAGGCCAAAAAGAAGGAGAAGTCTCTTGCTCTCAAGGTTACAAAGTCCTACTCCAAGGATAGCTCCGACGACAACGAGTCAGACGATGATGAAGAAATAGCTCTCACAGCTAAGCACTTCCGAAAGTTCCTCAAATTTAACAAAGCCAACCGCTTCAGACGGGACAATGAGGAAGATCCGACATGCTATCAATGCAGAAGAACCGGACACATCAAGAGGGACTGTCCTATGATAAGAAAAGACTCAAGAAAGTACGAGAAGCCTAGCAAAGGAAGCTCGTCCTCCAGGAAATTCGTCAACACAAGCATTTGGTGTGAGAGTGACGCAAGCGACTCCGACAACGACAAAGAGTGCAAACACAATGCCAACGTTTGTCTCATGGCAACCGATGAGGTACTTGATGATCTCTCCTTAAATACTCTTACTTATGATGACTTGGAGAAAGCTATCCTTGAACTACATGAAGAGCACAAAGGTGTTAGGAATAAATACAAGAAATCTCTAAAAGAGGTTGATGCTCTTCAACTTGAAGTAGAGAGACTCTCAAGCATCATTATTGATGTAAAGGGGAAATCTTCTGCTTCTGACACGGATGAAATAGAGTCTTTGTGACTCAAGTTTCAAGAATCCCTTGTCACTATCAAGAAAAAGGATGATGAGATTCAATCCATGAGAAAGTCTTATGAATTCGCTATGCATAAAGTTCAAGAAGCTAATAGGAGAGAATATGATACCTCTATTAAGTATAATGATCTTCTTATTCAGAGTAAGAAACTATGTAATAAGAACACTACTCACATACATGCTCCAAGACACCTCCACACTCATCACAATGCTAGGCATACTTCTTACATGAACACTACACACAAGTCCTATTCTAACACAAGGAAAGGACCATTTGTTAAGAAAAATACTTGGCATCATGCTTTTTATTATCATCATCATAATACTAATGATATAACTCCTCGCACTAGAGATTCACATATGCATGATACTCACACATCTTCTTCTAAATCCTCTATGATTTGCAACTACTATGGTTTGCTTGGACATATGACCAATTATTGTCATACAAGGAAACTAGTTGATAAGAAAGTTTATAAGTGGGTTCCTAAGACTAACACTCAAGGACCCATACGATCATGGGTACCAAAATATTCATCTTCAACTTATGTTGTAGGTGAAGAGTCCTTCTCATGCTAGAAGCAAGTGGATTCTCGATAGCGGTTGTTCACGGCACATGACCGGAGATGCTTCATTATTTACAACGTTATCGATGAAGAAGGAAGGACATGTCTCTTTTGGTAACAATCTTAAAGGTCACATTATAGGAAATGGTAATATCGGTTCCCCTCCTTATCCTTGCATTAAGAATGTGTGTCTTGTTACTAATCTTAAACACAATCTTCTTAGTATTAGTCATCTTACCGATAATGGTTATGATATCAAGTTTGTTAAGCTCAAATGTTTCATTACCTATAGTTCAAGTGGATCTATTGTTTATGAAGGCATTAGAAAAAACAATATCTATGTTTTGTATCTTGTCGAAGACACTAACAATGACAGGTGCTTAGTTGCTAAGAACGATGAAAGTTGGCTTTGGCACATGAGCCTCGGACACGCCAACATGGATACCATTTCTCGTCTTGCCACCAAGAAGCTCGTAAGAGGACTCCCAAGTATCCCGTTCAAAAAGGATATGGTGTGTGAAGAATGCGAGAAAAGTAAGTTGACCAAGTCATCCTTCAAATCCATCAACTCTGTGAGTACCTCTAGACCTCTTCAACTTATTCATATGGATCTTTTTGGTCCTAGTAGAGTTGCTAGTCTTGGAGGCAAGCTTTATGCTTTTGTTTTGGTTGATGATTTTTCGAGATTTACTTGGGTTAGTTTTCTTGCTTGCAAAAGTGGTACTTTTCGTGAATTTGTTGCTTTTTGTAAACGTGTTCAAAATGAGAAAGATTTTTCTATTAACAAGATTAGAAGTGATCATGGAGGAGAATTTGACAATGCCGATTTCAAAAGAATTTGTGAAAAGAATGGTTTTGGACATGATTTTGCTTGTCCACGAACTCCTCAACAAAATGGTGTTGTGGAGAGAAAGAATAGAACCCTTGGCGATATGGCCCGGATTATGTTAAACCAATATAAGCTCCCCCAATATTTTTAGGCAGAAGCCGTTAACACGGCATGTCATGTTATAAATAGGATCTTGATTAGACCTATTTCTAAAAAGACTCCTTATGAGCTTTGGTTTGACAAAATTCTCTCTATTGAATATTTTAAAGTTTTTGGATGTAATTGTTTTATTTTGAATACCAAGGATAACCTAGGAAAGTTTGAAGAGAAAGTCTATGAAGGAATATTCCTTGGATACTCTACTCATAGTAAAGGTTTTCATGTTTTTAATAAAAGAAGTCTTGTTTTCGAAGAGTCAATCAATGTCTCTTTTAATGAACTTAACTCTTCTACATTCTTCTCTTTCGATGATATTGATGACATCTCGTTTGGGTTGGAGAACTCCTCTATTGGAGATCGTCCTTCTTCATCTAACAATGAAGTTGTGACTCCTCCAACAAAACAGTCTCCTCCTCTCGAGCCTCCTCAAAAGGATCTCCCAAAAGAATGGAGATTTGTCACCAATCATCCTAAGGAGCTTATCATTGAGGATCCTTCTTCCAGTGTTAGCACTAGATCCTCCACTCGTGATCTTTGTGCAAACGTGGCTTTTATCTCTCAAATAGAGCCTAAAAATATTAATGATGCTTTTCTTGATGAATTTTGGATGATAGCGATGCAAGAAGAGCTAAATCAATTTGAGCGAAACAAGGTTTGGGAACTTGTCCCAAAACCTAGTAATCACTCCATTATTGGAACTAAATGGGTGTTTCACAATAAACTTAATGAAGATGGGTTAGTGACTCGTAACAAAGCCCGATTGGTTGCCCAAGGCTATAACCAAGAGGAAGGCATTGACTACGACGAGATCTATGCTCCGGTTGCTCGTCTTGAATCTATTCGTATGCTATGTGCTTTTGCTTGCTTTAATGATTTTAAACTCTTTCAAATGGATGTTAAGAGTGTTTTTTCTAAATGGTATTATTAAAGAGGAAGTTTATGTAAAACAACCTCCTGGCTTTGAAGATTTTTAATTTCCTAATCACGTGTTCAAACTCCACAAAGCCCTTTATGGCCTCAAACAAGCTCCCCGTGCTTGGTGTGAGCGCCTTAGCTCCTTTCTTGTTTCTCACAATTTTTCTAAGGACAAAGTCGGCACGACACTGTTTATCAAATCCCATAATGGCACTCTTTTATTAGTTCAAATTTATGTCGATGACATTATTTTTGGTTCTACTAACAATACGCTTTGTGTAGAATTTGGTAAAGTTATGCAGGAAGAAATTAAAATGAGCATGATGGGTGAACTATCATTCTTTTTGGGCTTACAAATCAAACAAGGACCCAAAGGGACCTTCATCAATCAAGCAAAATACACAAAGGATCTCCTCAAACGTTTCGAACTTGACTCATCCAAATCAATGAGGACTCCTATGGCAACAATGACAAAGCTTGACAATGATGAAGATGGCACATCCGTCGACATTCGTAAGTATCGAGGTATGATCGGTAGTTTATATTATCTAACTGCTAGCCGTCCCGACATTATGTTTAGTGTATGTCTTTGTGCTCGATATCAAACAAATCCCAAAGAATCTCACCTATGTGCCGTAAAACGTATTTTTCGGTATCTCAAGGGTACCATTAACTTCGGGCTATGGTATCCAAAATCCTCATCCTTTGAGCTTCACGGCTTCTCGGATGCAGATTTTGCCGGATGCAAACTTGACCGAAAAAGCACTAGGGGCACATGTCACTTCTTGGGTAAATCCTTGGTATCATGGTTTAGCAAGAAATAAAACTCCGTCGCTCTTTCCACCACCGAAGCTGAATACATAGCGGCAGGATGTTGTTGTGCACAAATTCTTTGGATGACACAGACACTAGTAGATTATGGTATTTCTTCTCAATGCATCCCTATCAAATGTGATAATACTAGCTCTATTAATCTCACGAAAAACCCGATTTGTCACTCTCGCACCAAACACATAGAAATAAGACATCACTTTCTACGGGATCATCAACTGAAAGGTGATATTTGTCTTGAATTTATTGACACCACTCATCAACTTGCTAATTTTTTTTACCAAACCTCTTTCTGAAGATCGATTCACTTTTATTTGTCGTGAAATCGGTCTCCTCGATATCTCAAATTGAACTCTTTATGTCATTCACAGATTTTTTGGAGGATTTCCGCATAAATCCGCCGGATTATCCGTTCATTTCCAGCAGGTTTCTGTGAGGAACAAGTTCGGATAATCCGCCGGATTACCGCGATAATCCGACGGATCATCCGTATTTATTGTTCTCCGCAAAATCCGGACGCGAACGGCTATCTCATTTATGGGATATGACCCACCACCTACCCGCATTAAATTCGAACTTATCTTCATCCGGATTTTTCGTCGAAAATCCGGTATAATCCGTCGGATTTTCCGTTTTCGTTGCACAGGCGCAGAGAACGAAGCGTCGGGTGCCTCTCTATCCGCTCCTCTTTTCTCTCTATCCGTTCCCCTTCCTCTCTATCCGTTTCCAACCATCATAACTCCTTATTACACCTCTCTACCCATTATAAACTCTTCCCCCTCTCCTTCCTTCTTTCAAACCCACTCTCTCACCATCCATGGCTTCTCACTCCAAGCGTCAACGAAATAACGGAAGCTCCTCCTCCGCTCAGCCTCCTTCCCTTGCTCTCTTCGTTCCTCTACCAACTCACGGCTAATCCGCTCATTTTCAAGTCAGCTTTCCATTCACGGGAATGGTTCTCCTTCTACCACAAGGCTTCCGTATGCGCCGGGAAACCCATCTCGTGGATCAACTTCAAAGACCATCGTGATTACTTTCGCTTCTCCCGCATCGATGCCCTCCTCGAGCGCCAAGTTGACTACTATCCGTACGCCATCCGGATGTTCTACTGCAACCTTGTTCCCGCCAAGGAAGGTCCCGAGTTCGAGACTAAGGTTGGTGGCGTCAAGATTACCGTCACTGCTGCATCCTTGGCCAGCATCCTTGGTCTTGATGAGCGGAAGGTATATCATTCCCTTCCGAGCACCATAGACCACATCACTTTCTCTCCTGACATGTCTTATGAGGAGTTCCTCTTCAACATCTGCGGTGGCTCTCTTGTTCAATGCCCGGATGACAAGGATCTTAGTCCATTCTTCTATGACATGCATCGCATCCTCTGCCATACTCTGACTCCAAAATCTGGGAACATGGACAGCATGACTGCCGAAGAACTGATCTGCATGTACTATCTGGTCGCCAGGCAACCTTTCTCACTGGCAAAATCTATCATCTACACCATGATGCTCATCAGGGACTCTCCTTATCATTCTCTTCTTTTTGGCATGTACATCACTATGATCCTCGAAGCCAATGGTGTTGACCTCACTCACTGCCCGATTGGTGACCCTCGTCCTACTCCTCTTGCCAAATCTAAGGGTCGTACCCGTGCAGTTCCTGCTGGTGCTACTGCTGGTGCTCCTGCTATTGCTCCTGCTGCTGTTGTCGGTGGATTTGCCTCTCCTCCGGCGTCCCTCCTCACTCATGATGTTCGCCGATACATTGATCGCAAGTTTGTCGATCTCTCTCTTTCCACCCATGAGCGCCTTCAGGCCAACACTCGGGGGCTCGGAACCCTTATCCACCACGGCTTTATGGATCAAGCCTACTATATTCAGCGCATGTTTGAGGATCACACTCCCTTTCTCAATCCTAACACTCCTCATCCTGATTTTCCTGGCCCTCGCTTCACTGATCCCAACGTCTATGGTTTTATGTACCCGGATGGCGTCGACCCTTATGGCGCCTTAATTATCACTGCTCCCGGGGATGATAAAGATCCGGAGGCAGGTCCTTCTCATGCTCCTGATAGTTGATGATATTGTGTTTAGTCTTGTTTTGTGTGGTCCTTCGGGGACTTTTAGTATGTGTTTTCTGCTGTCCTACGGGACTTTTAAAATCTGTTTTTAGTTGTGTGTTGTATTTTGGCTTTCAAAGCCCAGTTATTGTACCCCTGCTTTTATTAATGAATGTTTCTCTTATGCATTTCTATTTATTGTTATGTCCCTTACACATATGTGCTTTATTGTTCTACCTTTTTCTCACCATCTTTGATTAAATGATAAAGGGGGAGAAATCGTATTGAGGGGGAGATCCTTGATTACGGGGGAGCTACTTTCTATATTCTTATTTTTTTGTCAATTATCAAAATGGGGGAGTTTGTTGGCACATCGATTTTGATACATTGTTCACAATAACCCTTGTACGTCTTTAGTTTGTACTTCTCACAGGCACTTCCAAAAAGACAAGAATAGAAGAAAGGAATCTCCATGCAAATTCCATGAAGCTTATCAAAGACCATGGAGCTTTGCAATTCTCCATTATCAAGATGATGATATACTACAACAAAGAGAAATGCAAAAGACTATGAAGCAGACCATGCAAAAAGATCCAGCTTGAAGACTACAAAGAAGACGGTTCTTATCCCTGTTCTTTTCCTGAGTCTGTAAATGTCTAGGAATCTTTGTACGCACTTTGCTAAGATGACATACATAAAGAAAGAAATGGTGAAGTAAAGTCATTCAGAGGAGACGGAAAATCCGTCGGATTTCCGGATAAATCCGTCGGATAATCCGATCACTCACAGCAAATTAGTGAGCCAATGTTCGGATAATCCGACGGACATCCGCGGAAATCCGCCGGATAATTCGATCGCTCACAGCAAGTTAGTGAGCCAAAGTTCAGATAATCCGACGGACATCCGCAAAAATTCGTCGGATAATCCGATCGCTCACAGCAAGTTAGTGAGCAGAAGTTCAGATAATCTGACGGACATCCGCGGAACTCCTGCGGATAATCCGAACCTCTCACAGCAAGTTTGTGAGCTATAGTTCGGATCATCCGCCGGATTTCTGCTGAAATCCGACGGATAATCCGCTTGACTTATTTGCAAATTTTGAATTCAAATCCAACGGTATTTGGCAGCTGCATTTAATGCATCTAACGGCTATTTTTATGACCGTTACTGTTGACCGGATAATCCGACGGATTTTCGTTAAAATTCGACGGATAATCCGGTTGATGGCTGAATGGCCTTTATGACTTTGGATTTGTATAAAAGGGGCTTTAGTCTCTCCTCTTAAAGGCTATCTCTTTCAAGCTTTAAATTTTTTTCAACCACAAAAAGAGCTTCACAATTACTACTCTACTCAATCTTCAATTGTCATCCAACCCAAAAGTGCTAGAGTTTAACAAGAGCTTTATTCTTCGATCTTCAAGTGTTTAGAAGATCAAAGCAACCTTTTCTTTTCCTACTTGAAGTTGGCGAGCCTTCGTAAGAAAACTCGTGTGTTGAAGTTGGCGAGTTCTTCGGATCCAAACTCGTGTTGAAGTTGGCGAGTTCTTCGGATCCAAACTCGTGTGTACTATTTTATTAAATAGTGGATTTAAGCCGGAGAGAGTTCCGGGATTGGATTGCCTCAAGCGAGGATACCAGGATACATCTTGTGTTTGATCTTCTTACTCTATCTTTTCATTTGACGTATATTGCTTCTTGTGCTTAGTTAATATTTTATTTCCCTATTTACCCTTCCTTCCCTTCTAGGGTTCTACAATATCGACTCCATATCCCAATCCGGTAAATAATGCTAGCCCGATCACATAGGTAGAATCACTGTCGTTTGAGTGAACAGTGATTGGTGGTGGACCTGCATACCTGCATTGCTTCGGTAATAGAATCCCACACGAAAACCCTTGGTTCCCTTGGTACGAAGCATCCGGGAACGTAGACATCTGACCCCCCAGAGGAATCCTTCCAACCAATTTGTTGTTTGAAAGATTTAAGAGAGAGAGGAAGGTGAGGTTAACTAATCCCTGAGGGGATCTCACCCGAAAGCCGGTTCCGTGATAGGTCCAGTAATTCTAGTTGCATCATGTTCCCTATAGAAATTGGGATTTGGCCCGTAAGACCATTCTGTGACAAGTTGAGCATGTGCAGATACCTTACCTCCCGAATCAGCTCAGGAATATTACCTGTGAATCCATTATCTGAGAGATTGATGGCCGAGTACTTCACACCTTTTGGCTATGATTGTTACTGCATCGTAATAACTGGATGAGGTTAAGGTCATGTATCCGAATTCTAAGGTTGAGCAGTTTGTGTAGGACCGTTGAGCACCTCTAGAGGGGGTGAATAGAGTGTGTGTACGTGCAGCAGAAAAAATCACCACTTAAAAATTTAGCAGTTATAAACTATGGCATATATAAGAGACAGTCAATAAATGCAATAAACAAGAGATCAGAGAATCAAACTCAGTGAACACAACGATATACACTGGTTTTCCTTTGAGAAGACTAGTCCAGTCACGAGTACTCTTGCTCGTTGTTAATCCACTATGGCACAAGCTAATTGAGAGCTTTTCGTCTCTTTACAACACCGTGCTTGGCGACAAGTGTACGACCGACTTCACAACATTGTGCCTGGTGACGAGCGCACGACCGACTCCAGAAGGCAATTGGATAACTGAAACATTTTCTGAATACAACATCCGATACAACTCTTCAACACTAAATTCTAAATTAAACAAAAACTGTACTGGCTTAGCTAAGAGTCGTAAAGACTTAGATATGAAAGCAAAAAGCTCAGAACACTTTAGATAGAGAGGAGAAGAGATGAAATGGGATGAGTGAAATGAATGACAATCTCAACTCTATTTATAGTGTTTTTGAAAATCGAACTCGGACAGAGTTTGGACAAAGTTCGAATGCAGAAATCTCGCATTTGAACGTTGGATACATATATCAAGGGAATGGTTAAAACCACCATGACCGAACTCTGGCCGAGTTCTGACCTAATTCGGGCAGAGTTCTGCCAGAACTGAATTGGGCCAATTTTGATGGGGTTTGGGCTAATTTGGTATGTGAACTTTTGGATAGATATTTGTGGATAGGTAGGTTATATTTTTTGGACTGAGAATAGCTAAGCCAGTACCGATCCGATCAATCGTACATTTTTCTAGACTCAATAAAAAGGAAAATTACAGAATAAATATAAAAACCAATAGCCCTTTGATGACACATTTCTCCTGACATTTGAACAGACTTGAAGATGCCTTTTTTTTACAGCGGTCGTCCAAAGATAAACAGATCTGGAAATCTGAATACCTTTCGGGGGCGCCCCTGAACCCCTACGGGGGGCGCTGCGCCCTCCCCTCCCCCCTCCCCCGACCCCGATCCACTGACCGGACAGTGGAATCCCCGATGCGAGGCCCTGGATTGGTTATTGGACGGTTCAGAGAAATCTTCTTATATAACGTCGTCTTTGGCCCATAAATAATTTCTCATTGTAGATGTCCTGGTTATTGCTTATCTGCAAGTACATGTTAGGCGAATAAAATAATATGATGTAGTATGATAGAAGCATAGTAATATGATAGAGTGAACATTAGGACAATGCTAAGTTTAAGTATCAACATGATAGTAATTACATGAATATTAGTGACATCATTATGTTAAACTTAATCAATTAGCCATATTCAAAAATATGATTCAATCATTGGGTTAACAGTTTGGACTCAAATCAACCATCATTCCTTTCAAACCCTTAAAGAAATCTATGAGAAGAATGCCGTTGAAGTGGTTGGAAGAGAGGTCAAGGATTTGCAGCACTCGAAACGTGTAATGATTGGTTGCATTGCTTCCTAATGTTGGTCCAGTAATGAGGCCATAGATTTCGTTCGATCTCAGGACAAGGACACGAAGTGATGAAATAATACTCAACCAATGGGGGACAGAGTCCACTATCCGATTGTTCCCAAGGTCTAGAGCCTCTAGACCATGTCAGTTGGTCAATAAGGGAGGTACGCTCCCTTCCAAGCGGTTGCCATTGAGATTGAGTGTCTTCAGTCCACAACTTCTGCTGATATTCCAAGGTATGATCGATTGAATCTGGTTGTTTTTCAAGTCCAGCACATGTAGATCATTGTTGATTTCAAGTAAACATGGCAGTATCGATCGGACCACTAAAGAAATTGTCGGAGAAATCAAGGACTTTGAGAAAGCTCGCCTCACAGATGGACAGTGAAATTTCTCATGTAATGCTATTATTAGCAAGCGAGAAGAAGATGGTGGAAGTGAGGTACAAGCAAATGTTGGTGGGAATAGAGGACGAGAACTTATTGTTGGAGTAGTCCAAAATGACGATATTTGTCATGGGAATAGGAATAGACCCTTGAAGCAAGTTTGAATCGAGCTCGAGAGTATCCATTAATGAATACTTGGAAAAAGTAGGAAGAGGACTTTCCACAGACGTGAACTGGTTATGAAAGAGATTCAAATTTTGGAACCACCCACAAGTCCCCTCCACCCCATATCCAATTGGGTATTGCACCGCCGATTCTATTGTTCGAAAGGTCGAGGGTGACCATCTGGTTTTGATACCTCAAGAAACTCGGGACTTCTATCAGGTTGCAAGAAGCTAATAATAACGAATTGATTCTCGAATACGAAAGAGAAGAATTACCTTCTCTGACTTGTATCGAGAGGCTATTGTATGATAGATCTATGTAGGAAAGATTATTGAGACCTCTGAACCAATACGTTTCAGTGGTGTCGTTGAGATCGGGCGAGATTGAGAATCTTAAGGCCCGAGAGCTGAAAGACTGAACTTGGGACCTCTCCGGACATAACATTGTTATTTAAATCGAGGAATTGCAGCATAGATGATGCGTTTGAGAACTCTTATTTTTGACCAGAAAGCTTGTTCAGACTCAGGTCCAAATCCTGCAAAGAATGATGAATAAACAGAGATGCTGGAACCTGTCCAGAAAGAATTTTCACTCAAATCAAGCTTTATCAGATGGAGAAGCTCCCCGAAAGAAGATGGAGGGATGGATCCGGTGAGCAAGTTGCCCACAAGCTCAAGTTCGGAGATGATGGCAGGCATAACCGAAGGAATTGCACCACTGAAATTATTGTAGGAAAGATCCATCCTCAGCAAGTGAGGTAAGTAGGCAATTGAAGTGGGTATCACTCCAGAAAAAGTTGCATTTATAAAGAACCAAATTCTTCAAAGACTTGAGATGCCCAATAGGGCTGGGCAAGTTGTCAGAAAAATTTGTCTCCACAAGTACAAAACTCTCCAATCCACTGCCTTGCACAAAATCTGGCAAAGACCCAGAAAGAGTACCTGGAGGCGAGCTGAAGCACTGTAAGGGCCAAGAAGTTAGCCAGGAACTCAGGCAGGCAAGGGGGAGTTCATATCGTTGACATTTAACACAAGTACCGACAGAGTAGAAAGCTTGAGGCGAGAGGAATTGATAGGACCGGAGAAGGAACAAGCAGACAAGCTCAAGACCTTTATCCTCGGGCAGCCTTGGCAAGAACTCGAGCTAGATGGCCGACGCTTTCCGAGATGTATACATCGTCGAGATATAGCTCTTCCAAGCTGAAGAGATTCTGAACCATCATCTCGAAATTAGGATTGTTGAGCTGGAGATGATGGTAGGAGAGGTCGAGAGAGACAAGATTCCCAGGGGGATCTGGCCCCTGAAGTAGGAGCTGGAGAGGTTGAGTAGGATGTTCTCGAAGTCGGATGAGGGGATGGGCGTTCTGCAGAACCTTTTGTTGGCGAGGTTGAGCGACTCGAGGGAGGTGATGTCAAAGAGGCTGGAGCCGATGGGTTCGGACAGGCTGCAATCGACGAGGTCGAGAGAGCTGATGAGGCCGGTCGAGGGGGAGCAGTTTACACCGTCCTATCCATCGCGGCAGCAGTCGGTGCCTGGACGCCATGTAGGGGGCGTGGAGGAGGAGGGGAAGGAGCGAAGGAGGGAGGAGCATTGGGAGGTGATCATGTCCGCAGAGGAGGATGAGGAGGAAAGTAGGAGCATAAGGAGCAGAGGGAGGAGGTCATGAGAGGAACAGATTGTGGTGGTGGCGGCGCTGCTGATGGAGGTGGTGGTGTTTATATGAGGAGAAGAAAGATGGGGTTGGTGGTGGGGTCCATTCAGGAGTAGTGGAGGTTAGGCATTGAGCTGCTTAACTCCCAAGTTTTTATTGTTGGAGCAGGGACACGAACGTCGGTGGGGGCGTTGACGCCGACAGGAGCGCGTGGAGGAGGACGCCCGTGGGGGCGCGGCTGACGGGAGCGCGGAGGAGCGGACGCCGGCGGAGGCGCGGACGAGCGTTGCCGTCGAGCTCGGGGGGGAGGAGGAGGAGGGTGGAGGGGGAGAAGAATGAGGAGAAAGCGACGGAGGAGGAGGAGGAGGAGGAGAGGGGGGAGAGGGAGAAGACGGAGGAGAAGGAGGAGGAGGGGGAGAAGGCGGAAGAGGAGGGGGGAGGAGGAGGGGAGGAGGATGATGAGGAGATGGAGGAGGACGAGCGAGGGGGAAGCGACAACAATGCGGCCAGCGATGGGGAGAAGGAGGACTGTCAGAATATTTTACAATCCTGCCTGTAGGAGTGACTGTCAAAATATTTGACACGTAGTCCTTCCAATAGAAAGACTGTCATGACTGTTAAATTATTTGACAGTCCTGAAAAAAATTGAACTAGTTTCAACAATTTTTTGGATGACAAACTTTTAAATAATTTACCAAAAAAGTTAGGCTAACCTAAGTAAAAGTTGAGGTGCCTTTAGAAAAAAATCTAAATAAATAATGCCAAATACACTGACCCCTCTATCCGTCCAAAATAAATATACTAACATCCTCACATTGATGACTAAATTAGTTGGTGGGCCTAGTGGTGTAACTTGTGCCGTGTCTTCGGCGGCATAGCCCATAACAGTACTTATACACACAATCAAGCCATTATGTCCATCAGTAACAACGTGCACACGTATATTGTGCACGTACATTTTTTAATTAAAATATTATTGATAATGTTATTTTGTGAAAAGAATCCATCCATCCATACATGAAGAATGTCTCCCACCTTAATACCTTAACCACATAAATTTGAAGTGTTTGGTTATAGTTAGATAATATTAGGTAGTTAAACAATTAGTTAGAATTTATTTATATTTTTAATTTTTAATTAAGTGAGGATATATATATACAGCTTAGATGGCTCATTTTGAGCCGTTTCGTGTCTCTTTAAAAAGAGTAGGAATGGGTATATAGGCCTCTCGATAGAAATTGATAACCCATTAATCTCGTCCAAAATTTAACTAAAATTGTAAATTTACATCCAAGTTATAATTAATTACACTATTTTTTTAGTATACACAACTCAATAAATAATTCGACATCAGTCTTCAGCTAGCAAATTGAGACAAGTTTATGGGGATATACATATGTAAATAGACTTCACCAAAATCTTGATCTGGAAAATCTAGTGGAACAAATCGTAAGCTAGGAAAAAAATGAGTCAATGCCGATACGTCTTTAGGACGTAAAAAATATTTGGGGATATGATTTAACCCAATGTGGGTGACTCGTTAAAATTTTCTTACGG
The DNA here is from genome assembly GCA_029216955.1 of Iris pallida. Taxonomy (NCBI): domain Eukaryota; kingdom Viridiplantae; phylum Streptophyta; class Magnoliopsida; order Asparagales; family Iridaceae; genus Iris; species Iris pallida. The sequence continues at coordinate 3,998,342 of JANAVB010023000.1, read as the reverse complement.
TGCAAAACAAACTCAGTGAGAAAATGTAATGCCCCGCTCCGCGCGAGGCATTTTGTTGGCTTGTTTGATGGGATCAGAATGTTGGACCATGACTTATGTTGGGAATCAAGAGAGTTGAGACTGATGCAGTCTCTCTGAGCTGGCTAGACGGACTAAGTGTTAGAACGTGGCTCGCTGGTGGAGCTACGCTTAAGGGGAATGTGTGCAACCAGAATAAGAAGACCCTTTTATGCAGGCAAGTGAAACTGTCCTCCTTCCTCCTTATTCCTGCATGCTTAATAAATGGAATAACGTGATGCTATGAATATGTCCCTAATGTCTCTTACCTTGAATGTTGAGTAATTGTGATGCGATGCTTTAGTTGCTAAATCGATAGAGATGCATATGTTGGAAATCATTGAATGAATAACACATGAACTGCTGATTGAATAACACTCGAACTGCTAATATAACATGATGCCTGAGAATGAATCGATAATGTCCCTTATGCTTAATATTGATGAAATGAATGAATCACTTGAATAATGAGATGCTACGTGAATGATACATGAGAAAAGAATTGAATATGCTATTGTTCCTATGAAATAAATGAAATGCTACAGGTCCCTTCGAAATGAATGAATGCTGTTGTTCCTCCTTAGAAGGAACGCAATGAGAAATGTTGCAATGAAACAAACAATGAGAATTGATGAGGCTTGGGATCATTGAGATCACCAAATGAAATGATGGTAATGTTGGGAATGAATAAGTCATTGAACATGACTTGAATGAGATGAATGATGATGCACTGTTGTCTTTACTTCAATATTTCACCATGCATTTTATGTTCACGATTGAGTCGGCCTCGCATTCGCATGGTCATAGGACAACTTATGCATAAGAGATGGGGATATGTTTTCTCGGACGGTACACCGGGACGTTAGGGCGACCGATCCGGCCTAGGAGGAAACATTGGCGTGCCAGTAGGGGCACGGGTTTTGCGAGGCATCCTTTGGGGCTAGCTACCTTCTCTGGAGTCATCGCATTACCAATGAAGAGCTATATGGCAACGTCCGTATGGTTAAACACCAGTGACCATGTAGTCAGGATGCATGCTAATGAATGTCTTGTGCAGGCAGAGTAAGTATGTCTACTAACCTGTATTTGATGCAGGTACGATGGAGTTGGCTATCGGTAAGAAATCACTTAAATGTGATATACTCAATATATGTGTTGGTTTAACTTGCGTGTTTAATGTGCCAAATAAATGATGCTATGTACAGCCTTTCAATATGAGAACTTGCTTAACATGTTAGATTCAGTATGCTAGAAGGATACCTTGATATAAACATTGCTCAATCATAACATACATACTAAGTGATGCTTAAAGTGAGAATTGACACAACATGTGTCACTCCCCGTTTCCGGAATACATAAATTTTTGATTTTTCAGGTATATGGTATCTGGCACCTGTATCTTTATTGTATTTATCCTGTATTTGTAACTGGCCATGGCATGGAACAGTATCTCATCGCGGATTAGTGTGCCACCCCTTGTCCTTGTCTGGTTGTAGGCGTGGTTTACTGTTTCGATGATAAGATTTCTGAACCGTGTTGTGGTTAGAATTTTATTTAATTAATTTAATTAGTTGTATCATGTAGCATTTAACATGTTATTGGTCATGTGGTTAAGAGCATGCTTAAGCTTAGGGTTTCTTTGAGTCAACCCAACCCCTATATATATTCTCTTCCACACTCTCTCTCCTCATTCACTCTTTCATTTATTTTCCTCAAGCAAACTTTTAGGCAAGTACATCTTGCACCAAATTGAGAGATTATTGCATTTTCATTTCTTGATTTTTCTTTGATATTATTTGTCTATATTGTTCTTCTCTTCATTCTCTACAAGTTTAGTTCTTGGAGTTTTTGATTTTAATGGCTAGTTTGGTGTAGATCTAAGTTTCTAAAACTAGGGTTCTATGGGTTTCGATGGTTTTGATCTATCAAACTTGGTTGTTTTCGAAAACTAATGGTCCTATGTTGTAGGAAATTCAATTCTATCCAATTTTGACATTTGAAAAGTTAGATTTCGACTTGTTTTGAGGAAGTTATGGCCAAAACAATTTTGGTCAAACTTCTATGTTCATCTGTCCTGATTTTGGCAGGGACGATGAATAGTGCCGAGCCGCATAAGGATTCCGCATAGTGCCGAGCCGCATAAGGATTCTGCATCGTGCCGCATAGTGCCGAGCCGCATGAGGTTGATGCATAGTGCTGTATAGTGCCGCATAGTGCCGAGCCGCATGAGGATGCTGCATAGTGCTGCATAGTGCCGAGCCGCATGAGGATGCTGCATAGTGCCGCATAGTGCCGAGCCGCATGAGGATGATGCATAGTGCTGCATAGTGTCGCATAGTGCCGAGCCGCATGAGGATGCTGCATAGTGCTGCATAGTGTCGAGCCGCATGAGGATGCTGCATAGTGCCGCATAGTACCGAGCCGCATAAGGATGATGTATAGTGCTGCATAGTACCGAGCCGCATAAGGATGATGCATAGTGCTGCATAGTGCCGAGCCGCATAAGGATGCTGCATAGTGCCTAGCCGCATGAGGATGCTGCATAGTGCCGCATAGTGCCGAGCCGCATGAGGATGCTGCAAAGTGTCGCATAGTGCCTAGCCGTATAAGGATGCTGCATAGTGCCGCATAGTGCCGAATAGTGCCGCATAGTGCCTATTTTGGCTGTTTTTGGCTATTTTAAGTCCTATTTGGCTGAATTGTGGCCAGAATTTCTCCAAACTTCCAACATGAAAGTTGTAGATCTTTGTATTGGCTTCAAGGACCTTCATGTCTCACTTTAACCAGAATTTACATGTGACTTTTATGTCACGAGGGGTCCACGTGACTTCCTGACTTGACCATGTTTCTGACCGATTACCTGTATACGTGCTGGTACATGTTCTAAGTGTGTATTGAGATACAATATTAGTATGCACTGCGGTGCCATATAATGAGTGCACTGAGGTGTGACTCTACATGCTAAGTGATCATTCGTGTTATATGTCAATACATGTGTACCGTCCAGCACAGTCATGGTAATTGATCAGTAATAGTATCGTGGTAAAATGATTGTTGTTTGATGCATTACACTAAGCATGGTTCTAGATTGAGCCGATATGGATTCATACTTAGGGTACACGTACTATGGTACGACATATAGGAGGATGACCATGTGACCACGACATGTAATTCTAATATCGAGATAGGGTTAATCTAAGCAACTTAAATTGGTAGAAGCATTGGGAGGGAACAGAATCTCGAGATCGTACGTCACCAGCCGCCCTGGATCCCGTCCTGGCGCGTCGGGTTGGCTGCCTCGGATACTGTATAGTCATCCGCACTAGTGGAGTGCAGTATCTGATTTGTGACTGCCGAGCCAGCTCTTCCTATAGGAGAGCTGGAACCGTTACTGCTTATTCTAGCGCGGTGGCCTTTCGAGGGACCGGTGCATTTCGTGCTTGCTTATATATAATGGTTTGGCTAGCCCTGCTGGAATGCGATATGATCTGAGGATTCCTATATATATATATATTGCATTACTGGAATAATCCAGACAAATCATAGAAAGCCGTAGGATTGATTGGCCGCTTGTAAGCTGACTTGTTTGTGATGTGTTTTCTTCTGTTAGCAACTGAGGAACATGGACTATCGTGGTGCGTGGTCCAACCCATGTCCTTGTTTGGTTGTTGGGTTGGGCTATTGTGCTGCGATAGGCTATGGACCGAAGTCGCGATCAGAAGCCCTTTTACCTGCCCATGGTTATAGGATATATCTTATCTCGGTACGATATTGGCACCGTTTGTCCTTATTTGGTTGTAAGGGTGTCGTATTGTCTCGATGATATGGTATAAGCCTATAACTCATGAATTAGGTCTTATTTAACTTATTGGATTTATCTCACTCTTTTGTGCTTCCTTGTGGTACTTGCTATTCGGGGCCTGACCCCGCTGGTTTTGTTTGGCCAGATCTCGTAGCAGCTCCAGAGGATCCAGCCTTTCACCCGAACAATAGTGCACACCAGGAGTATGGGCGCCAGGGACCATGAGTGGGTTTCTTCTTCACCGCTCTGATATCTTCTATTTTGTACTTGGCGTTTAGCCACCGGCACTTGTTTAGCCGGCAGTTCTGGACACTAGTTTCCTTTGCATAATTGTAATTAAATCAGACTGCAGCTGACTATAGTTATGTACTATTGACTCTCTGAACTAGCTCATCATTTTGTATAGCTAGACTCATGAATCATTTTGATGAAGCATCGGGGACGCCTTACTGCTTTGTCTTATATGATCATTATTTACTGCTTCTTGTTTTGATTGATTGAGACATAGATGCTCTATGGGACCATAGGAGACCTGATTGTAGCATGCACCCCCTAGTCTCTTGACAGCCACGATCGTCGTATGACGTTTATATACCTCATACGGTGTAGCTGGCCTAGTCCGTCTCAGTATTCCGGTACTGGGGCGTGACAAGATTTTAGTGGTGGCCCATGCAGGTCTGTTTTTCAGACTTGTGGGGTGTTGCGATTATAGGAGTCTCAATCAAAACATGTTCCCCTTGATCTCCTGATTCGTCTTCTCTTTCTCCCACCTTGATTGCTAACTTGATTGTCATCCTCGATTCCTTTCCGTCCTGTCTTTTGATACCTTGTATCCTTTTCTTTAGGGTCACATCATTCTCGGCTATTGGAGGAGCCGGCATGGGAGAGAATCCAGTAGATCAGGGACCAGTTGGAGATCAGCAAGGGGTAGCCCCTCTACCTGGACAGATTCACATCGAAAATGTTATCGAGCATGAGCCAGTTGAGCTACAGAGGCCAGAGGATCCCGTACCTCCAGTGATGCCGGTAGTACCAGTAGCACTAGATACACCGGCACTATTGCAGATTATTAGAGGGTTATTGGAGACCCAGCAACGCCAGATGGCAGCCCAACAGCAACAACAAACCCGACAGCAAGAACAGAATGTGCTACAGAATCAGGGGTTACAATTAGCCCTTGAGAGAAGTGTCAAGAATGATTCAGGAGCGTCCGGAAGGTTTTGTCGACTTAACCCGAAATATTTTGACGGCACGGAGGATGCCATCACGGCGGATGCTTGGCTTCAGGATACAGAGGCCATATTAACCGCAGCAAAGGTTCCAGCAGAAGAGAAGGTTGACCAGGTCAGACTTTTACTTCAGGATCTCGCCCGCGATTGGTGGGCATCGGAAGAGGTTGGAATGAGGCATCCTGTTCCCTGGGATAGCTTCAGTACCAGATTCAAGGCTAAGTACTTTGGCGTGGTAGCACGATATGAGCTACAGCAGAGGTTTATCAGTCTCAAGCAGGCTGGTAAGACAGTGGATGGTTATGCAGCGGAGTTCTGCAGGTTAAGTAGGTTTGCTCGGATGATGGTGGCGACAGAGCCAGAGAGAGCAATGAGGTTCCAGCAGGGACTTCACCTAGAGATTTTGCAGCTGGTCGAGGGGCACGACTACCAGACATTCGATGCAGTATTGACGGCGGCTCGGAGGCACGAGCTTACTATTCAAAGGTTTTCAGCAAGGACTGGGGGCCAGAAGAGGTCTCATACACAGAGTGCTGGGGGAAGAGCAGTACCTCGGACGTCAGCACCAGCTTCTGGCATTCGAATTCGTGATGCAGCACCAGTCACGACAATTATGATTGCACCAGTTCGACAGCAGCAACAGAGGAACCAACAGCTGCGTCAGGAAGCACCAGTGGGTTACACTTACTGTGGTAAGGGAGGGCACACTAAGGATGTGTGTCGTTCAGCTAATGGATTATGCTTGAGGTGTGGCAGTCCAGACCATAGGATTGCCAATTGTCCTCTGATGCAGAGGCCAGGAGGGCCAGCTCAACGGTTTCCGGCGTTGCCAGCTCCAGAGGTAGCACCGTATCAAGGGCCAGCACTAGCAGTGAGGCCACTAGCCCAGCGCCCATTACTGATGCAAGCTCAGATGTACCGACAAGCGCAACATCAGGTTGGACAGCAGGGCCAGGGAAGGCAGGGACAAAGGCAAGAAGAATTTAGAGTATTAGAGCAGAGGTTGGCTGAAGGCGGTCAGATTTTGGGTAAGTTTTGAGTATTATTTATTATAATTCCTTGAGTTCTATATTCGAAGAGTGAAGGCGACTTTCTCGTCTCACTCATCTGCTCTCGTATCATGTGATACGTGATATTCATCATGTGTCTTGATTACGAGAGTACGTCCTGGGCAGAGTTTCGTTCTTGATTTAGTCATTGGTACCGACTTATCTCAAGCGTTGACCCTTGTCCACTTTGGGAGTCAGTGTAGGACATCGAGGACGAATTCCTACCTGACATGAGAGGCATATTTTATTCGTATGTCTCCGATCACTTTCTTTCTATGGTATGATTATTGTTTGTGCTTTTACTTAATAGTTCTTTCTTTCGTAATCTGTTCATATGTCATGTGTTGTTTGATAATTGTGCTTGCATTATGTCATGAGTGTATTTCGTGATCTGAGAGCGCGCTCGACTAGCCTTATCGAAATTCCGAGGACGGAATTTTTCTAAGGAGGGTAGAGATGTCACTCCCCGTTTCCGGAATACATAAATTTTTGATTTTTCAGGTATATGGTATCTGGCACCTGTATCTTTATTGTATTTATCCTGTATTTGTAACTGGCCATGGCATGGAACAGTATCTCATCGCGGATTAGTGTGCCACCCCTTGTCCTTGTCTGGTTGTAGGCGTGGTTTACTGTTTCGATGATAAGATTTCTGAACCGTGTTGTGGTTAGGATTTTATTTAATTAATTTAATTAGTTGTATCATGTAGCATTTAACATGTTATTGGTCATATGGTTAAGAGCATGCTTAAGCTTAGGGTTTCTTTGAGTCAACCCAACCCCTATATATATTCTCTTCCACACTCTCTCTCCTCATTCACTCTTTCATTTATTTTCCTCAAGCAAACTTTTAGGCAAGTACATCTTGCACCAAATGGAGAGTATATTGCATTTTCATTTCTTGATTTTTCTTTGATATTATTTGTCTATATTGTTCTTCTCTTCATTCTCTACAAGTTTAGTTCTTGGAGTTTTTGATTTTAATGGCTAGTTTGGTGTAGATCTAAGTTTCTAAAACTAGGGTTCTATAGGTTTCCATGGTTTTGATCTATCAAACTTGGTTGTTTTCGAAAACTAATGGTCCTATGTTGTAGGAAATTCAATTCTATCCAATTTTGACATTTGAAAAGTTAGATTTCGACTTGTTTTGAGGAAGTTATGGCCAAAACAATTTTGGTCAAACTTCTATGTTCATCTGTCCTGATTTTGGCAGGGACGATGAATAGTGCCGAGCCGCATAAGGATTCCGTATAGTGCCGAGCCGCATAAGGATTCTGCATCGTGCCGCATAGTGCCGAGCCGCATGAGGTTGATGCATAGTGCTGTATAGTGCCGCATAGTGCCGAGCCGCATGAGGATGCTGCATAGTGCTGCATAGTGCCGAGCCGCATGAGGATGCTGCATAGTGCCGCATAGTGCCGAACCGCATGAGGATGATGCATAGTGCTGCATAGTGTCGCATAGTGCCGAGCCGCATGAGGATGCTGCATAGTGCTGCATAGTGCCGAGCCGCATGAGGATGCTGCATAGTGCCGCATAGTACCGAGCCGCATAAGGATGATGTATAGTGCTGCATAGTACCGAGCCGCATAAGGATGATGCATAGTGCTGCATAGTGCCGAGCCGCGTAAGGATGCTGCATAGTGCCTAGTCGCATGAGGATGCTGCATAGTGCTGCATAGTGCCGAGCCGCATGAGGATGCTGCATAGTGCCGCATAGTGCCTAGCCGTATAAGGATGCTGCATAGTGCCGCATAGTGCCGAATAGTGCCGCATAGTGCCTATTTTGGCTGTTTTTGGCTATTTTAAGTCCTATTTGGCTGAATTGTGGCCAGAATTTCTCCAAACTTTCAACATGAAAGTTGTAGATCTTTGTATTGGCTTCAAGGACCTTCATGTCTCACTTTAACCAGAATTTACATGTGACTTTTATGTCACGAGGGGTCCACGTGACTTCCTGACTTGACCATGTTTCTGACCTGATTACCTGTATACGTGCTGGTACATGTTCTAAGTGTGTATTGAGATACAATATTAGTATGCACTGCGGTGCCATATAATGAGTGCACTGAGGTGTGACTCTACATGCTAAGTGATCATTCGTGTTATATGTCAATACATGTGTACCGTCCAGCACAGTCATGGTAATTGATCAGTAATAGTATCGTGGTAAAATGATTGTTGTTTGATGCATTACACTAAGCATGGATCTAGATTGAGCCGATGTAGATTCATACTTAGGGTACACGTACTATGGTACGACATATAGGAGGATGACCATGTGACCACGACATGTAATTCTAATATCGAGATAGGGTTAATCTAAGCAACTTAAATTGGTAGAAGCATTGGGAGGGAACAGAATCTCGAGATCGTACGTCACCAGCCGCCCTGGGTCCCGTCCTGGCACGTCGGGTTGGCTGCCTCGGATACTGTATAGTCATCCGCACTAGTGGAGTGCAGTATCTGATTTGTGACTGCCGAGCCAGCTCTTCCTATAGGAGAGCTGGAACCGTTACTGCTTATTCTAGCGCGGTGGCCTTTCGAGGGACCGGTGCATTTCGTGCTTGCTTATATATAATGGTTTGGCTAGCCCTGCTGGAATGCCATATGATCTGAGGATTCCTATATATATATATTGCATTACTGGAATAATCCAGACAAATCATAGAAAGCCGTAGGATTGATTGGCCGCTTGTAAGCTGACTTGTTTGTGATGTGTTTTCTTCTGTTAGCAACTGAGGAACATGGACTATCGTGGTGCGTGGTCCAACCCATGTCCTTGTTTGGTTGTTGGGTTGGGCTATTGTGCTGCGATAGGCTATGGACCGAAGTCGCGATCAGAAGCCCTTTTACCTGCCCATGGTTATAGGATATATCTTATCTCGATACGATATTGGCACCGTTTGTCCTTGTTTGGTTGTAAGGGTGTCGTATTGTCTCGATGATATGGTATAAGCCTATAACTCATGAATTAGGTCTTATTTAACTTATTGGATTTATCTTACTCTTTTGTGCTCCCTTGTGGTACTTGCTATTCGGGGCCTGACCCCGCTGGTTTTGTTTGGCCAGATCTCGTAGCAGCTCCAGAGGATCCAGCCTTTCACCCGAACAATGGTGCACACCAGGAGTATGGGCGCCAGGGACCATGAGTGGGTTTCTTCTTCACCGCTCTGATATCTTCTATTTTGTACTTGGCGTTTAGCCACCGGCACTTGTTTAGCCGGCAGTTCTGGACACTAGTTTCCTTTGCATAATTGTAATTAAATCAGACTGCAGCTGACTATAGTTATGTACTATTGACTCTCTGAACTAGCTCATCATTTTGTATAGCTAGACTCATGAATCATTTTGATGAAGCGTCGGGGACGCCTTACTGCTTTGTCTTATATGATCATTATTTACTGCTTCTTGTTTTAATTGATTGAGACATAGATGCTCTATGGGACCAAAGGAGACCTGATTGTAGCATGCACCCCCTAGTCTCTTGACAGCCACGATCGTCGTATGACATTTATATACCTCATACGGTGTAGCTGGCCTAGTCCGTCTCAGTATTCCGGTACTGGGGCGTGACAACATGTTTAAGATGATAATGTTAACGATGCCTCAATGATGCCTTTGCATGATAACACCAAGTATGCTATAATAATATGTCCACATAAATGTTGCTAAGAATATGTTTACATGTTTCACTATGATGATTGTCCATGAACTGTAAACTGATGCTAGGTCCCAAGTAGAAAGATCATTCTATTAAATGCTTGCTAAAATTGACCAGTTAGTGTTGGTTTAGGCGAGTGGGTTAGATTCTGCTCGCCAGTACATAGATGATGTACTGACCCACGTTTTGTGGGCAGGTGCTCGTGCTTGGGATGTTCCGCATACGAAGATTGGCTTGACCGGTCCCGCGGCATCGAAGATTTATTGGACATACAGAAGCTCTCCTTGTTCAAGATGATGTCTTATGTTTATAAAGGGCATAATGTATGGAACATTGTTATCAGTTGTACCAGTGAGTTGTAAGCCAAGTTGGGATATCGAGTTGTAATCCAATGTATCCAAGTATCAAATGTAAGCTGTATAACATTGTTCAGTTGGCTTTCAATGTAAAATGAGATGTTTTATAAGCATTGTATTGCAATACAAGTCTTGTACTCTTCTTCAATTATCAATAAAGAGAATAAAGTTCTATATATCTCTGTGTGACTTCAAGTTATCCTTGTATCTCCGCTGCTATTAAGAAGTGATGTACTTCTATTCAATAAGAAAGATTGTCCTCATTAACTTCAATTTGTCTGCTTCTGCCACTGCGATATGTTTCTATTTACAGATTATCACTTATGTACCATCTTTGCCTTGTACAAGTGTAATACCAGACTTGTACGGCATCACGCCCAAGCGAGAACGATCGATTCCAAAAGGTAAAATATGAGAAGAAATGACTCTACGAATCGGATTATGACAAATTGGTATCAGAGCTCGGCTTTACGTTCTTGGTCTCTTCTTTGATTCATTTCAAATCAAAGTTGCATCGACGATTAACCAAAGTTGCTTCCGCGATCACTCAACGTTGCTTCCGAAATTAAATCAAAGATTGCTTCCGCGATTGTGCTGTTGTTGTTTTGTAATCATCCCTACGTTGTTCGTGTCTGAAAGTTCATTGACCCTCTTGGCTGCTCACTGGATGTTCCATACAATAAGTCTATATACATTGTGATGCCCCTGAATGAATGATTGTTGTTGGTTTGGACACAAATAACCCAACAATGACTCGATGCCATAGTATGCGATAGTATGAATGCTATTTGGAATGGTGGAAATAAAAAAATGGTGGCTATGTATGCTGTAACAAGTTGAGAATTGCATGTGATTGGGAAAGATTTTATCACTCCCTGTTCCCGGAATGCGTATTTTTATATACATGTACAACTCATAAGTATTTATTTAGTATTTATCATGTATTATCCTGTATTTAAATTCCTATAATTTCATGTTAATTAATTATCTGCTCTTTAATTTTCATGTTAATTAATTTCCTACAATTTTATTATCTGCATTTTTCTTTCTGCTTTTATTCCCTGCTTTAGTCTTATTGGGTTTCGGCTTGGTGGTTCCCTTAAACCCGGCCCACAAGTCTCCCACCTACCACCCCATTTGCTATTTAAAGCTCCTACCTTCTTCTCTCTCTTCATTACTCATTCTCACCATTACTTCTTCTTCCTCTCATCACTCTCCACCTACCAACAGCAGGAGAAGGCAAGTGCAATCTTGCTTCTCCTTCATCCATTTTTATGGATCATTACTCTTCCTCTCATGATCCTGAGAGAGTTTAGTGCTTGGCATTTTTTATTTTTGTGGCTTGTTTTCTCTAGATCTAAGTTGTTACATTTTCAGCTGTTCATGGGTTTTGGTCCACCAACTTAGCGTGTTTTCGGAGATTGATAGTTCATGTGGTAAAACTGCTCGTTAGTCACGCACACGTCTTTACGTGTTTACGTGAATTTGAGTTACGCTCACATTCTTACGTGCCAGCGTAAATTCTTAGTCACGCACGTGTCTTTACATGCGTGCGTGACTTTTGAGTTACGCTCACGTCTTTTTGTGCGTGCGTGACATTTGCGTGCGTGACTCTTCACGCTTACGCTGTGTTTGCGTGCGTCATTAGTCACACTCACTCTGTGTGTGCGTGTATTTTTAGTCACACTCGCTCTGTGCGTGCGTGTATTTTTAGTCACACTCGCTCTGTGCGTGCGTGTATTTTTAGTCACGCTCGCTCTGTGCGTGCGTGTATTTTTAGTCACGCTCGCTCTGTGCGTGCGTGTATTTTTAGTCACGCTCGCTCTGTGCGTGCGTGTATTTTTAGTCACGCTCGCTCTGTGCGTGCGTGTATTTTTAGTCACGCTCACGCTTGCCAGCGTGTATCACTTTTCACGCCCACTCCTAGCCTAACTTGGCGTATTTTTTTACGCGCACGATTCTTGCGTGACTTGTGGATCTTAGCATAGACTTATTGGCCTTAGCATAGACTTGCCGGCGTGACTTCTTGACCTGGGTGTTTTTATTTGTTCTATAATTTACTCATTTAATAGTAGCATGATAATTCTCCTATTTCATCCTTACGCCTTTTTGCATAAAACTCGATAATCTTAGCAGGTTAATATCTTTAATGCATATGGTTGTGTAGAACGTACCTTATGTCTTGATTAGTTCATGGATACCCAGTGAGACTGGAACTTGACCTTGAGAGTTATAAACTCGACCCCAATTAATGATAATTGACTTTCATGCCTTGTCACCATTGATGACGATGGTTATCTTGACTAAATTGATCATGCGTTCCTAGTTGGAACTAAGAGACTGGCTAGTCGTCTTATTGAATTAAACGAATGAGACACGTTCATGTTATGAACTATTGTAATCGATTAGCCAATCCCGAATATTGACATACAGGCACACATGCAGGCTTCAATTTACTTACTTATTTATTTTCTACAAAAGAAGCATGTGTACTTTATGGTCAAGGCATGATTATTCCATGGTTAGTTTGGATTATTGTATTACGCTATGTAAGACATGCAACCTAACCGCACTGGTATCATTGTAGAGTTGTGCATATCGTACCCCGTACGAAAGTACTCATTTGAATGATCATGATCCACGGCATGGGACTTCACTCAACATAGGGACTATTAAGTTAAATAAAATAATGATGGCATGGAGAGAATGGATTCCCGAGTTCTTACATGGCAGCCCCCTTGGGACGAGTAGTACCCGACGGGCCGGCTGGTTCCCACAGATACTGTAAACCTGCCACACGGGCAGGGAGCGGTATCTGCTTATATTATTATATTGTATATTGATGACGGGCGTCCTGCTAGGACTCGTCTAATTCATGCATGGCGCAATTGATTGACTGGATAGACTAGCCTTGCTCGCACATGGTAAGAACTGAGGAATCTTTATTGCATTATTCCAGGATAACTTGGAACTCACAATAGCAAGCCGTAGAAATTGATTGGCCGTTTAAATTAATTTGTTTGTGCACTGTACCTACTCTGTTGCCTAACTGAGATGATCAGAATGTCAGGACATGACGGGCCAACTTCTGTCCTTGTTTGGTTGGGAGATTGGTTCGAAGTGTCTTGATGTTATGTGAATCCTAGTAGAAAGCAGAGATCTATTATTATATGCTCTTACTTACTGGTTTAGTCCTTCATATCGTCCTTTCTTGTGGTACTTGCTATTAGAGGTCTAACCTCTCTGGTTTTGCATGGCCAGATTTAGAGCCGGTTTCCGAGGACTCAGCTTACTTCTACCTCCAAGATGGTCAATACTAGGGGAATGATCGCAGGCGGACTCGAGTGGGTTTTCTTACTTTCCCACTCGTTTTGCTATTTACTTTATACTTAGCCGTTTGGCACCGACATGTTAGTCGGATTGTCTTGTACTTACTTTTACATAATTATAATTAAGTCAGACTGCAGCTGATAACAATTGTGTACACTTTGCTATATCATCTGGCTATGTTTTGTAAAGCCAGATCTCAAGAACATTTTGACTGAGCGTTTGGGACGCTTTACTGCTTTATCTTACATGTTCTCTATTTCTGTTTCCTTGTTCGAATGATTGAGACGATAGATGTGAAGTGACTATAGTAAGACCTTTATGTAGTATGCACCCCCTCGTCTGGTTAGACAGCATTGATCGTATTATACGATATTCATCTACCCGTAATACGTAGCTGGCTGAGTCATGCTCCCGCTCTCCAGTATTCTGGTTCTGGGGCGTGACAAGGTTTTAGTGGTGGCCCATGCAGGTCTGATTTCAGACTTGTGGGGTGTTTTGGTTTATAGGATGTCTCAATCACACATGTTTTCCCTTGATCTCCTGATTCGTTATTCTCAAACTCTTGCTTGATATTCCGGTATCCTTTGATTTCATTGATCCTTCATGTCCGGTCGTTTGATTGTTCTCTTGTCCCTTTTCTTAGGGGCACTTCGTCCGCATCGGTCAGAGCTGGACAGCAACAACAAGAGCAACATGGACAACCTGACCAGGTTGGTCAGCAACAAGGGCCAGTCTCACCTCAGGAGACTATCCAGGAAGAAGTAATAGTGGAACCAGCAGCTGAACCGCTGTATCCGGAGGTTCCACCACCAACCATAGTTCCACCTATCCCTGTGGAAGTGGACACACCAGCCCTTCTGGAGATCATAAGAGAAATGATGGCTACTCAGCAACATCAGATGTTGGCCCAGCAGCGCATGCACGCTCAGCTACAAGAGCAGAATGTGTTGCTCAACCAAGGATTGCAGACGGCTTTGGAAAGAGGAGCGAGGACTGATTCAGGGGCATCAGCCCGGTTTTGTAAGTACAACCCCCGCCGTTTCGAGGGCATGGAGGATGCCATCTCAGCAGATGCGTGGCTTAAGGATATGGAGGCCATTATGATAGCAGCTAAGGTACCGGCAGAAGAACGTGTGGATCTAGTAAAGTTGTTACTTCAGGATCTCGCACGTGATTGGTGGAAATCAGAGGAAGTGGGCATCAGACGTCCTGTGGCTTGGGACGACTTCACAGCAAGATTCAAGACCAAGTACTATGGAGTTGTGGCACGGTTTGAGCTACAACAGAAGTTTATCAACCTCAGGCAGACCGGCAAGACTGTAGATGCTTATGTAGCAGAGTTCTGCAGATTGAGTAGATTCGCCCCAGAGATGGTAGTAACAGAGAGCCATAGAGCCATGAGGTTTCAGCAAGGGTTTCATCTTGAACTCTTGCAATTGATAGAGGAGCACAATTACCAGACTTTTGACAAAGTATTGACAGCAACTCGAAGGCACGAGATCACCATTCAGAGGCTTGCGACAAGGACTGGGGGTCAGAAGAGATCCCACAGTCAGATTGAAGGAGGAGGGGGAGCAGCGCCCCGAACAACAGCACCATCCACTGGCATTCGTATCCACGATGTGGCGATACGAGGACCAGCACCACCACCCAGGCAGCAGCAACAGCAACAGAGGAAGAACCAGCAACCCCCGGCGGGCTGCACTTATTGTGGGAAGATGGAACACATGAGAGATGTGTGTCGGACATTGAACGGACTGTGTCTGATATGTGGAAATCTAGACCATCGGGTTACCACATGTCCCATGAATTCGAGGTCAGGAGGACCAGGGCAGCAGTTTCCTGCTCTGCCAGCACCAGGGGCAGGCCAGTATCGAGGACCAGCGGTGGCAGTTAGGACGTTGGCACATCGTCCCTTAGTGCAGCAGGCTCAGATGTTTCGGCAGCAGGGACCGCCGATGCAGCAACACCAGCATAGACCACCCCAGCATCACCAAAGAAGGGGCCAGCAGCAACATCAGGCTAGGCCGCAGCATGGAAACCAACAAGGAGGTCGAGGGCAAGCATTCCCTCTGTCCTTGGAAGAGGCATTGGCATCGGGAGATGTTGTGGCAGGTAACATTCTCGTCGCCTCATATCCCGCAGTAGCATTATTTGATTCGGAAGCATCCCATTCATTTATATCTGCACAATTTGTGACACGACTAGGAATGGAGTTCGAGGCATTGCCAGGGAGGTTGAATATACTCACTGGTAATGGGCTCGTAGGAGTCAGTAGGGTTATTTTAGCATGTAGCGTTGTAGTTTGCGGGCATTCCTTACCCGCCCGGTTGATAGAATTTCCTGTTGGAAATTTTGACGTTATCTTAGGCATGGACTGGCTGAAAGACAGTCATGCGATAATAGATTGTCGTAGAGGGAGTGTATCTTTTGATATTCCAGGCATGAAGAGATTCACCTTAGTCAGATCAGAGGCAACTCAACAAGAGCAGGGAGTGATAACGGCAATGGAAGAAGTTCAGATTCCGAAGGTAGTTGAAGAATTTCTTGACGTATTTCCTGAAGAACTTCCAGGTCTACCACCAGTTAGAGATATTGAGTTCAGTATAGAATTGGCACCAGGAACTAAACCGATATCAGATCGAGTTTACAGAATGGCGGATTCAGGGCAGGCCAAGGTATATCAGCACATAGAGGAACTGAAGGAGAAGAAGTTCATCCAAGCTAGCGTATCACCGTGGGCAGCACCAGTGGTACTTGTGGAGAAGAAGGATGGGTCATCCAGGTTGTGCATTGACTACAGGAAGCTTAACGCGGCAACAGTGAAGAACAAGTATCCATTACCCAGGATCGACGACTTATTTGATCAGTTGAGCAAAGCTAGAGTTTTCTCCAAGATAGATCTTCGTTCAGGGTATCATCAGGTGAGGGTTCGGAAGGAAGATATTCCCAAGATAGCATTTCGGTCGAAGTATGGGCATTATGAATTCTTAGTAATGTCGTTTGGTTTGACCAATGCTCCAGCAATATTCATGGATTTGATGAACCGCATCTTTATGTCATACTTGGACCAGTTTGTCGTTGTGTTTCTTGACGACATTCTCGTATACTCTGCTAGTGAAGAGGAGCATGAAGACCATCTCAGGAAAGTGTTACAGGTTCTGAGAGAGAACCAGTTGTATGCCAAGCTCAGCAAGTGTGAGTTTTGGTCGGATCACATTTCATTTTTGGGTCACATTATATCAGGAGCTGGAGTAGCAGTAGATCCCAAGAAGATGGAAGCAGTGGAGAGTTGGCCAGTACCCAAGACTGTAGCAGATGTACGGAGCTTCTTGGGATTGGCCGGATATTATAGAAGGTTTGTGTCAGACTTTGCAAGGCTTTCAGCACCCATGACCCGCTTGACCCGGAAGGATGTACCATTCGTTTGGTCGGCAGAATGTCAGGCATCATTTGAGACTTTGAAGCTGAAGTTGATATCAGCACCTATTCTTACATTGCCAGTTGGACCTGGAGGTTTTACAGTATATTGTGATGCGTCAGGTAAGGGACTTGGATGTGTCCTTATGCAACATGGAAAGGTGATAGCATATGCATCTAGGCAGCTTCGGGACCACGAGAAGAATTACCCAACTCATGATTTGGAGTTGGCGGCAGTAGTGTTTGCTCTGAAGCTATGGAGGCATTACTTATATGGTGACCGAGTGGAGATGTACACGGACCACAAAAGTCTAAAGTACATCTTTACTCGGAAGGAACTAAACATGAGGCAGAGAAGATGGCTGGAGTTGATCAAGGATTATGACGTGGAGCTTCAGTATCATCCAGGCAAGGCTAATGTAGTGGCAGACGCTCTTAGCAGGAGAGGCGGCGCATTTATATTGACAACGCAGAGGCATATCTTAGAAGACCTTCAGGAGATGGGCATCGAAGTTATACTTCCTAGTGATGTAGGAGTTCTAACAAGTCTGCAAGTTCAATCCGACTTGGTAGATAGAATCAAGGCAGCTCAGGCACAGGACCCAAGGATTCAGAAGTTTAGGGCAGAATGTGAGTCAGGACTCAGGAAGGAGATGAGAATTCATGAAGATGGTACACTTAGGTTTGGATCGCGTCTATGTGTGCCTAGTGGAAATATCAGACAGGAGGTTATGGCAGAAGCTCACAGTTCTCAGTATTCTATTCACCCTGGAGGGACCAAGATGTACCAAGATATCAAACAGCATTTCTGGTAGAACGGGATGAAGAGGGAGATAGCTAGATTTGTTTCCCGTTGCTTGATATGTCAGCAAGTGAAGGCAGAACAGCAGAGGCCAGCTGGATTATTGCAACCGCTTCCTATTCCGGAATGGAAATGGGAGCATATTACAATGGACTTTGTGACCGATTTACCGAGATCACCAAGTGGTAAGGACGCTATTTGGGTAATAGTGGACCGACTTACAAAGGTAGCACACTTTCTTCCCTTCAGAGTAGGGCAATCTACAGAAAAGTTGGCAGAATTATATATGCAACAGATAGTCAGGCAGCATGGAGTCCCTGTCAGTATTATGTCAGATCGGGATACCCGCTTTACATCACACTTCTGGAAGAGCTTGCATTATAGTCTGGGTACCAAGTTAAGATTCAGTACGGCTTACCATCCGCAGACGGATGGGCAATCAGAAAGGACAATTCAGACCTTAGAAGACATGTTGCGAGCTTGTACTTTAGATTTTGGAGGATCTTGGGAGAGCCACCTGCACTTAGTCGAATTCTCGTACAACAATAGTTATCAAGCCAGTATCCAGATGGCGCCATTTGAAGCATTATATGGTAAGAAATGCAGATCACCGCTTGCATGGGATGATATTGGGGAGAGAAAGATGTTAGGCCCGGAAATGATTATTCAGACGGTTGAAGTGGTTAAGGGAATTAGAGAGCGACTTCGAGTTGCGCAGGATCGGCATCATCATTGGGCGGACCAGCATCGTAGGCCGCTAGAGTTTTCTGTTGGGGACCACATATTCTTGCGGATCTCACCTACTCGTGGGGTCATTAGATTTGGCGTTCGCGAGAAATTGAGTCCGCGGTACGTGGGCCCATTCGTTATCCTTGATCGGGTAGGCGATGTTGCTTACCGTTTATCCCTCCCACCTTCGTTACGAGAGGTGCATGACGTGTTTCATGTATCCCAGTTACGTAGGTATGTATCGGACCCAAGCCATGTCCTCAATCACTCTGAGCTGGTTGTTGGTACCAACCTGTCTTACGAGGAACAGCCTGTGTCCATTTTGGACCGAAGAGAGAAGATACTCAAGAACCGAACAATTAGTCTTGTCCGTGTTGCTTGGGGTCATCACTCCTTGGGAGAGTCAACGTGGGAACGTGAGGATGATATCCGATCACGATATCCACACCTGTTTGACTCACAAGGTATATCTTTTTCTGTATACCTTGATTGTCCTGATTCTTCATGCTTATCACCTTATGGGTAGAACTGATTGATATCGTAGATTGATGGATTTACATATATAGTACTTGCTTTTGATATGGTAAAAATAATTGCTTGCTCGCTAGAATTGCTTGTATTAGTTTAGCTCCGATATTTCTATCTTGCTTGAATTTGAAATTCCGAGGACGGAATTTTTTCAAGGTGGGTAGAGATGTCACTCCCCGTTCCCGGAATGCGTATTTTTATATACATGTACAACTCATAAGTATTTATTTAGTATTTATCATGTATTATCCTGTATTTAAATTCCTATAATTTTATGTTAATTAATTATCTGCTCTTTAATTTTCATGTTAATTAATTTCCTGTAATTTTATTATCTGCATTTTTCTTTCTGCTTTTATTTCCTGCTTTAGTCTTATTGGGTTTCGGCTTGGTGGTTCCCTTAAACCCGGCCCACAAGTCTTCCACCTACCACCCCCTTTGCTATTTAAAGCTCCTATCTTCTTCTCTCTCTTCATTACTCATTCTCACCATTACTTCTTCTTCCTCTCATCACTCTCCACCTACCAGCAGCAGGAGAAGGCAAGTGCAATCTTGCTTCTCCTTCATCCATTTTTATGGATCATTACTCTTCCTCTCATGATCCTGAGAGAGTTTAGTGCTTGGCATTTTTGATTTCTGTGGCTTGTTTTCTCTAGATCTAAGTTGTTACATTTTCGGCTGTTCATGGGTTTTGGTCCACCAACTTAGCGTGTTTTCGGAGATAGATAGTCCATGTGGTAAAACTGATCGTTAGTCACGCACACGTCTTTACGTGTTTGCGTGAATTCGAGTCACGCTTACGTTCTTACGTGCCAGCGTGAATTCTTAGTCACGCACATGTCTTTACATGCGTGCGTGACTTTTGAGTTACGCTCACGTCTTTTTGTGCGTGCGTGACATTTGCGTGCGTGACTCTTCACGCTTACGCTGTGTTTGCGTGCATCATTAGTCACACTCACTCTGTGCGTGCGTGTATTTTTAGTCACACTCGTTCTGTGTGTACGTGTATTTTTAGTCACACTCGCTCTGTACGTGCGGGTATTTTTAGTCACGCTCGCTCTGTGCGTGCGTGTATTTTTAGTCACGCTCGTTCTGTGCGTGCGTGTATTTTTAGTCACACTCGCTCTGTGCGTGCGTGTATTTTTAGTCACGCTCACTCTGTGCGTGCGTGTATTTTTAGTCACGCTCACGCTTGCCAGCGTGTATCACTTTTCACGCCCACCCCTAGACTAACTTGGCGTATTTTTTTTACGCGCACGATTCTTGCGTGACTTGTGGGTCTTAGCATAGACTTCTTGCGTGACTTATTGGCCTTAGCATAGACTTGCCGGCGTGACTTCTTGACCTGGGTGTTTTTATTTGTTCTATAATTTACTCATTTAATAGTAGCATGATAATTCTCCTATTTCATCCTTACGCCTTTTTTGCATAAAACTCGATAATCTTAGCAGGTTAATATCTTTAACGTATATGGTTGTGTAGAAAGTACCTTGTGTCTTAATTAGTTCATGGATACCCAGTGAGACTGGAACTTGACCTTGAGAGTTATAAACTCGACCCCAATTAATGATAATTGACTTTCATGCCTTGTCACCATTGATGACGATGGTTATCTTGACTAAATTGATCATGCATTCCTAGTTGAAACTAAGAGACTGGCTTGTCGTCTTATTGAATTAAACGAATGAGACACGTTCATGTTATGAACTATTGTAATCGATTAGCCAATCCCGAATATTGACATACAGGCACACATGCAGGCTTCAATTTACTTACTTATTTATTTTCTACAAAAGAAGCATGTGTACTTTATGGTCAAGGCATGATTATTCCGTGGTTAGTTTGGATTGTTGTATTACGCTATGTAAGACCTGCAACCTAACCGCACTGGTATCATTGTAGAGTTGTGCATATCGTACCCCGTACGAAAGTACTCATTTGAATGACCATGATCCACGGCATGGGACTTCACTCAACGTAGGGACTATTAAGTTAAATAAAATAATGATGGCATGGAGAGAATGGATTCCCGAGTTCTTATATGGCAGCCCCCTTGGGACGAGTAGTACCCGACGGGCCGGCTGGTTCCCACAGATACTGTAAACCTGCCACACGGGCAGGGAGCGGTATCTGCTTATATTATTATATTGTATATTGATGACGGGCGTCCTGCTAGGACTCGTCTAATTCATGCATGGCGCAATTGATTGACTGGATAGACTAGCCTTGCTCGCACATGGTAAGAACTGAGGAATCTTTATTGCATTATTCCAGGATAACTTGGAACTCACCATAGCAAGCCGTAGAAATTGATTGGCCGTTTAAATTAATTTGTTTGTGCACTGTACCTACTCTGTTGCCTAACTGAGATGATCAGAATGTCAGGACATGACGGGCCAACTTCTGTCCTTGTTTGGTTGGGAGGTTGGTTCGAAGTGTCTTGATGTTATGTGAATCCTAGTGGAAAGCAGAGATCTATTATTATATGCTCTTACTTACTGGTTTAGTCCTTCATATCGTCCTTCCTTGTGGTACTTGCTATTAGAGGTCTAACCTCTCTGGTTTTGCATGGCCAGATTTAGAGCCGGTTCTCGAGGACTCAGCTTACTTCTACCTCCAAGATGGTCAATACTAGGGAATGATCGTAGGCGGACTCGAGTGGGTTTTCTTACTTCCCCACTCGTTTTGCTATTTACTTTATACTTAGCCGTTTGGCACCGACATGTTAGTCGGATTGTCTTGTACTTACTTTTACATAATTGTAATTAAGTCAGACTGCAGCTGATAACAATTGTGTACACTTTGCTATATCATCTGGCTATGTTTTGTAAAGCCAGATCTCAAGAACATTTTGACTGAGCGTTTGGGACGCCTTACTGCTTTATCTTACATGTTCTCTATTTCTGTTTCCTTGTTCGAATGATTGAGACAATAGATGTGAAGTGACCATAGTAAGACCTTTATGTAGTATACATCCCCTCGTCTGGTTAGACAGTATTGATCGTATTATACGGTATTCATCTACCCGTAATACGTAGCTGGCTGAGTCATGCTCCCGCTCTCCAGTATTCTGGTTCTGGGGCGTGACAGATTTGGGAATGAATAATTGATGGATGAGTTCAGCAGAACTAGTGAGTTGACTCATATGTGCTCGCTAGTGCTTTTGAGACCCTAAGAATGTTGGCTTGTGATATTGAGACTCTGAGATGTTGGCTAAGTAATGTGATCAATATAGATCCCGAATGTCCGTAATATAATTGAGTTGGTATTGTTTAAGGATGGCTTCGTTTCTGAGTGGTATATTGCCTCTACCACCTCAGAACTAGATGTTTGTTGACCCTTCCATAGGATAGCAAGGAGACTATCTGTGGGTTCTGGGTAGTGCCGAAACTTAGCTGAGAGTCATGTATTGTGGCTAGATGACTCGAGTGTCCCTTGACGGTGATGTTATGTTGGGTAGCGAGATTGTCAAAAAATTGTAACGGGTGGCTTGGTTAGAAATTGTTTAGTCGAGTGATAACTCAGACTAGTAATACAGTTAGTATGCTATGGGTAAATGGATTTGGCTAGAAAAAGTTGTGGCTTAGACTATCTGAATGTTGATTTCGAATGGTTAGATGCAAATCATATGTGACTAATACAAATTTGGTTGCTAAGCTGGAAGTTTTGAAAATATTGTCGGTGACCCAAAGGATATTAGAAATCTGTGCCTTGACCCTACGGTGTAATAGATGTCAATCCATTTTGATCACCAAAGGATAATCATTGCATGTGTGCATGTATGCCGAGGAATTGAATTGTACTAGAAAAGTAACAAGTAGCAACCCTAAATAATTGTGTTGCATAGAGAATAGTTAATTGATACATGAATTGTCGGATTGAATGGAATGAATTACTCGACCCTTGCAACGTGAGATTTAAGAATGCCCGTAAGATAGTTTGATGATTGATGAAACGAATGGGATTGAGAAATTACAAAACGTGTTGGATAATGTCGATATATGTGACTGTTGGATTGGAATATAGTTTGCTGGCTTATGACTTAGTGGTGTGACTTTATCATACAGATCGAATAGTATGATTCCATAGTTATGTTAAGACTATCGGAATCGATAACCCTTGAATAGTTAGCCTTGGCTTATGGGTTCGTGTGAGTACAAAGGATTTGAAATAGAAATTGAATCATTGGGAATTTACTTGATGGATTATTAGAACGATGAGAATCGTATGTCGGGTTGGGAATTGACCGTAATGTTGATAGATCGATCTTAGTCGATCGTTGGGTAAGTCTAGAATGAGCCTCTGTGGGAATTATTTCCTTGAGGAAGACCCTGGATAGATAGACTTGACCCTAGCGACCAGTTGAGGACTTACCAATTGTTGGCATAGCCGACAATGGCGATTAGTTATTCAGACTAAGTTGATACCCATAGGTTTGGGTAGTGCTCCTTAGAACTGTCGGTTGCTTGTTGGCCCTAAGAAAAAGAACTAGTATAACCCTAGTGGCCGTCCACTCTAGGGAAGTCACTTGAATGATTAGGTATAGCTGTCGGTATAGCTTACCATTGAGACTGGACCAAATAATAGATGGCCGTTGGCGACCCATAGAATAACCTTGTGGCATTGAACGAGAGATGGTGATGAGTACGACCTAAGAATGATATGTTGTATGAATGCTTCAACTTGTACCTTAGATATGTTTGAACCTTGGGGATTATATGTCGGCCTATAGCAGGAACTAGAATTGTGGGATGAGACTCGAGTTATATGTATCGAGTAGTGAATTATTCCATGAGGTGGAATTGACTGCTTATGACGGGAATATTGGATCGGTATCTATAGTCGGGTAGCTGAGTTAACCTTGACTGCTGCATAGAACTATACCCTTACTCGGGTAATCGATAGTGGGTAACGTCGGATTGTATCTTTTAGAAAAGATGAATTGCCTCGGTAAGAAATATTGTTGGATTCAGAAAGGAATATGATTGCATGTTGTGAACTTTTAATATGATTGGCTCTAAGTTAGACCCTTGATCGAATGTTAGAAATATTATGTCCGGATAGAGAGCTTAACCAAGTCGTCCCTGATGTCAAATGTTGTGGCCTGGAAGATAGTGATTGTGACAAGTGAATAAGGTGATAAGTCAATTGAAAGGATGCTAAGTCGGATTTGGAAAAGAGAGTTATATTGTGGCTTATCGAATCGCACTAACATGGAAGTTGGCTGAAGTACATATGTTTTGGGGACGCCTAAAATATGTGTATGGATCCAACCGAAGTGATAGGTTGCGACTGAGATAACATTATGGAAAGAATTTATTGCACTAGCACGGACTTTGGCTGAAATGCATATATTTTAGGGACGCCTGAAATATGTGTATGGATCCAAACGAAGTGATATGTTGCGACCAAGATAGAATGCAAGGAAAATGTTGGTGAATCAAGGAAAAGTTGCAAGTATTTGGAAAAGAGAAAGATGAAATGAATCGTGGATGGATTAAAATGATACAGTTGGATAGCTATTTTGAAATGACCGAGCGTGCTGAAATGAATATTAAATTGAAGCTGAATGAATAACTCGTTGAGACTAAGTGAATCTAGTAAATGAGTTGTACCCTTAAGTTTCGAGGATGAAACTTTTTCTGAGTGGTATATTATGTAATGCCCCGCTCCGCGTGAGGCATTTGGTTGGCTTGTTGGATGGGATCAGAATGTTGGACCATGACTTATGTTGGAAATCAAGAGAGTTGAGACTGATGCAGTCTCTCTGAGCTGGCTAGACGGACTAAGTGTTGGAACGTGGCTCGCTGGTGGAGCTACGCTTAGGGGAAATGTGTGCAACCAGAATAAGAAGACCCTTTTATGCAGGCAAGTGGAACTGTCCTCCTTCCTCCTTATTCCTGCATGCTTAATAAATGGAATAACGTGATGCTATGAATATGTCCCTAATGTCTCTTACCTTGAATGTTGAATAATTGTGATACGATGCTTTAGTTGCTAAATCGATAGAGATACATATGTTGGAAATCATTGAATGAATAACACATGAACTATTGAACTGCTGATTGAATAACACTCGAACTGCTAATGTAACATGATGCCTGAGAATGAATCGATAATGTCCCTTATGCTTAATATTGATGAAATGAATGAATCACTTGAATAATGAGATGCTACGTGAATGATACATGAGAAAAGAAATGAATATGCTATTGTTCCTATGAAATGAATAAAATGCTACAGGTCCATTCGAAATGAATGAATGCTGTTGTTCCTCCTTAGAAGGAACGCAATGAGAAATGTTCAATGAAACAAACAATGAGAATTGATGAGGCTTGGGATCATTGAGATCACCAAATGAAATGATGGTAATGTTGGGAATGAATAAGTCATTGAACATGACTTGAATGAGATGAATGATGATGCACTGTTGTCTTTACTTCAATATTTCACCATGCATTTTATGTTCACGATTGAGTCGAACACGCATTCGCATGGTCATAGGACAACTTATGCATAAGAGATGGGGATATGTTTTCTCGGACGGTACCCCGGGACGTTAGGGCGACCGATCCGGCCTAGGAGGAAACATTGGCGTGCCAGTAGGGGCACGGGTTTTGCGAGACATCCTTTGGGGCTAGCTACCTTCTCTGGAGTCATCGCATTACCAATGAAGACCTATATGGCAACGTCCGTATGGTTAAACACCAATGACCATGTAGTCAGGATGCATGCTAATGAATGTCTTGTGCAGGCAGAGTAAGTATGTCTGCTAACCTGTATTTGATGCAGGTACGATGGAGTTGGCTATCGGTAAGAAATCACTTAAATGTGATATACTCAATATATGTGTTGGTTTAACTTGCGTGTTTAATGTGCCAAATAAATGATGCTATGTACAGCCTTTCAATATGAGAACTTGCTTAACATGTTAGATTCAGTATGCTAGAAGGATACCTTGATATAAACATTGCTCAATCATAACATACATGCTAAGTGATGCTTAAAGTGAGAATTGACACAACATGTTTAAGATGATAATGTTAACGATGTCTCAATGATGCCTTTGCATGATAACACCAAGTATGCTATAATGATATGTCCACATAAATGTTGCTAAGAATATGTTTACATGCTTCACTATGATGATTGCCCATGAACTGTAAACTGATGCTAGGTCCCAAGTAGAAAGATCATTCTATTAAATGCTTGCTAAAATTGACCAGTTAGTGTTGGTTTAAGCGAGTGGGTTGGATTCTGCTCGCCAGTACATAGATGATGTGCTGACCCACGTTTTGTGGGCAGGTGCTCGTGCTTGGGTTGTTCTGCACACGAAGATTGGCTTGACCGGTCCCGCGGCATCGAAGATTTGTTGGGCATACAGAAGCTCTCCTTGTTCAAGATGATGTCTTCTGTTTATAAAGGACATAATGTATGGAACATTGTTATCAGTTGTACCAGTGGGTTGTAAGCCAAGTTGGGATACCGTGTTGTAATCATATGTATCCAAGTATCAAATGTAAGCTGTATAACATTGTTCAGTTGGCTTTCAATGTAAAGTGAGATGTGTTATAAGCATTGTATTGCAATACAAGTCTTGTACTCTTCTTCAATTATCAATAAAGAGAATAGAGTTCTATATATCTCTATGTGACTTCAAGTTATCCTTGTATCTCCGCTGCTATTAAGAAGTGATGTACTTCTATTCAATAAGAAAGATTGTTCTCATTAACTTCAATTTGTCTGCTTCTGTCGCTGCGATGTGTTTCTATTTGCAGATTATCACTTATGTACCATCTTTGCCTTGTACAAGTGCAATACCAGACTTGTACGGCATCACGTCCAAGCGAGAACGATCGATTCCAAGAGGTAAAATATGAGAAGAAATGACTCTACGAATCGGGGCGTGACAGAAAATGCCCCTAAACTAGAGGGTTTTGCATTGTCCTTGTTTAAGTGACTTAGCACCTTTTGGGTGTAACTCGATTGGTGAACCAAAATACTGCTGGTACAATGCTCAAGCTTCAGGATTAAGCAGAATCAAGGTTTTCCAAGATCCTTATCTCAAATTTTGACTTCAGGTGTCAGCCAATTACCGCAAGCTCTTTGGGAGTTCTGACGAGATTCATGTCATCGAATAAAATACTACAATCGCAAATCGGAAATGTTATTTCTTGATGAACACGCTAGGGCATACTTTATTATTCGCATATCTCTAACTTATCAAACACTCACTTAGGCGGCTACAACATATATGTTCGGATTGTTTTGATGTCTAGAACTATTTGTATCGGTTATGTGAAGTCCTTCAGGGGCCTTCAAATAAATCTTAGTGTCCAGTTCCTCGTATAGATACATTGTAACCACATCCATTAGCTGCATGTTCAGTTTTTAGAAACTACCAAACTGACAAGATAGTTGAATGTAGAGAATACGTCTCATCGTAATCAATCTAAACACGCTCAGAGAAGCCACAAGTTTATATCACACTATAATATTTATCTCATTATGCTTCCTTACAAAACCCACTCGTATCCGACAATAGGCTTTATATTCGATGGTGTTGGATGACAATGCTCTCTATCCCAGGCTTGTTTCATATCTGTCTCTGATGCGCCATATTAAAATCTGGGACAAATTTGTCATTGCTTTCATCAGTAAGCTCGCTCCATTGTGGTCAACAAATGAGTTGAGCAGGTTTCATGGAAGTTTAACTAAATTTTGACTGTCAGTCATCGGGCTTCAACCTGATTAGCAGTGTACAAAAAAGGTCCAATGAACCATATGAGCGTCATCCATGTCAGCCTTCTCACAAGCCTCTCCATCACAGAGTTCGTTTGCAATATGCATAGTGTCATGGACAATGTCTAACGTTAATCAACTGTGGACAGCCACTTTCAGCAAATTCAACACACGCCAAAATGAATCTGAGATTAAGAAACAAGCTGAGAAAAAAGAACTGAATGAAGAAGCAAAACAGTACCCATATTAAAAACGAAGAAGAGAGAGATTTATCAAGGGGCAGCACATTCCTGCAATTGGTGCAAATTGTCGTTGGAAAAAAGTGCAGATGATGTTTGATTATGAAGATCATCACTGTGCATCCATGCAGAAGAGGGAACAGGCTGATTCACCAAGAACGTTATCATACATATCTTATATCTGCAATTTATCCAGTTCAATTCTCTTTTACAAACCAAAAGATGAGCATGATTGTTCCCAACGACCGAAAGAAACCAAAAGATGGATATTATACAGTACAACAAGTTAAAATAAACATCTGATCTTAATCATTGAACTCATTGATCTCAAAGTCGAAGAAAATATTTCTAACTACTCCACTCGGTTCAGGTGCTGAGAACTTTCCGCATCTCAACGCAAACATGGAGCTGGATGATCTTTTACCATTATCTGAGCTCCGGATAACCTTTGCTGCTAGGCTTACTCTTCTCCCAACTCCATGCTCTTTAATTGGTGTCTGGAACATCTTTCTGCATTTGCTTGCTTCGGTTAGTATTTCAGTATTTTTCTTTCTTTTCCTACTACCATTAGCTACTGCTTTTTCCACCTCAACAAGGTTAGCCTCAAACGGACTCCCACCTGAAGGAATACTATTAATGGAACAAACGGTATCTGTATCAGATCCCACCTCCCTCTTCGGACTCTTCCGATCCACTGAGCATTCTGAAGGCCTCATTGTCGAGGTGATTTCTTCAAGCCTATGTTTATGATGGTGACTGCACGAGTCTACCTCATCAAAGTCGGAGAAGTATCTAGAGATAATACCAGTAACGGATGTTTTCTGAGAGAGATTCATACTGGGTTCATCCCCCCTACTATCCAGGCCAGCCAACATATAATCTGATGCTAAATGGCTATTATGATCATTTTTGTCCAGCCTCAAGCACTCATCCATGGCAGTGTTGTCTTGTAACTGCTGCTGTCTAGAACGTAAATCAGAAACTAATTCCAATACACAGGACTCCTTCACCTCAGCAATTCTTCCTTCTATAATAGCCTTCTCTTTCCCGTTCTTCTTCTTCTTGCCCATAGAATTTCTATCCTTATCACTCAAGGTGATGATGGCCTCTGACTGTGAGCTAGTTGTAACGTCGCTCACATTAGGCACGGCATGCTGGTTTTCTCTATATTCTGTGGTTTGAAATTCACAAAGATTGTTGCGTGATAAATTGTGGGATGAAAGAAGATTAAGAGGTTCTTGCACTGGGAGAACTTTATCAAGTCTTGGCACCTCCAACCGGGAAGCATGCATTTGAAGGAACCAAGTTCCAGATAACCCTTGAAACGCACTCTTTATAGGCATTACATCTGTAAGAAGATAGAAATTTGATTTCCTTTTAACCTAGATAAAGGGGAGAAAGGTGGAAGTTAGAACTTAGAAACAGTGGGTTTATCTTGCCACATGAACTTGAGAAGCCAATAGGAATAACATTGCAGGGTTCATCCGGCAGATGAAACAAGTGTCAATTATATGAAAAAGTAGTTGTAACAGCAGAAGACGTAGGTTTGAATTCCAGAATTAACTGACCCAGAAATCTGTTCATTACATAACACAGAACATGCAACAAATGTGAACATAAGCTTACAGATGTACGTACTTAACTTTATTTGTATGTGATGCTTGTAGTTATTAACCAAAAGTGTACGATGCTGATGCTGAAATGGAATAACCATGTGATCACACACTAAACGACAACTGAGTGCACTGTAAGTGACATGCCGGACAGTAAAAAAAGGTAGAGAAATAAATACGAAAGACTTAAATAATTCATGTAGCTCTAGCCAATGGAAACAGAGGCTATAAAGGATGATACTCATCATGGTTCATAAATTTTAAAAATAGTAGCGAGCATAGAGTAACATACCATTAGTTTCTGAACCTTAATTTCTCCCAAATTCATGAAGCAGGACATATGCTCTTGGACAAGTTTAGCTGTGAAAAAAAACTGTTATACATACATTGGAAGTTACAGTCATCACCTGTAACATAGAAAGACAGTTCTGTATTGAAACTCTTTTACAGTATTCAATATCATATTGGAATGGAAACGGAGATGAAGCAAGAGATCTGTTAGTTGTGTGTGTGGTGGGTATCCTGAAAGGTTTGATGGGAAATTTGCATTTGCATCTGTATTTGTCGATCAAATTGTAATCAGCTCATTGATATGATCTTTAACTGATTCTATTACAGACTTGGTAATAGGGACCAATTCATACTTCAAGTCCACATTCTACTGGGAATAACATGGATAAAAAAAACAATTATATCAAAAGGCATTGGAGTTTCTGACCTCGTCAATTAAGCTTATGTGGACAGAGTATACAATAGATGTAAATATGTCAGGTTGGAGGCTGGATTGTTAAGTACAAGAATTTACACTCCACAAACCTCACCCAATTTATGAACTCCTCACCTAATTTGTGAATGAAGTTTGGTTCAATCTAAAAGAACAAGAAATTTTCAACTCTGATCTAAACCAAACTAATTCAAGGTTGAAAGGGAAAAGAGACGAGAGTACGAGAAATCAAATGTAAAGATCATCACATATTGAGGATTTGCCTATCCCCAGACTGCATATGGTCCCCAAGCCACCTCGCCTTATATTATCACTCTTGAAATATCAGTTCTTCTCCTAAGTGAACATCAATTCTTTTGTAACAATCCTCTACATGTGAAGAGAAGACTGCAGTACACACAATACCCTCAGTAAAGCGTGATCCAACAACCACTCACTCCCAGAGAAAAAGTATACAGAATAAACTTCCACAAAGGCGCATTTCCTCAAGCTACTATTTTTTACAGAGAAATTTACAACTGAAGGCTCACTTATTTCTCAAGTATGCAGGCATGGCACTAAAGTCATTTCCGGAGCTTTATGGTTATTCTTATGGTCATAAGTAAATGCAAAGTCAGGTTACAAAGTTTTGCAGTTATGCTAATGGTCTAAAAAGGAAGTCAGGTCAATATATATGAACCAGGATGATATTATATGTTTAATATAGTCTGGCTGGGGGCAAACCGCATCCTATTCACAAAAAAATAATAAAATAAAATAATAATAATAATAATAATAATAATAATAATAATAATAAAGTGAAGTTCAAAATAGGGCTAATTAGTGTTTAGACTTTGGATTTTATACCAACTTATAGTTTAAGCCCTAACATATCCAATTGGAAAGTTTGGACCCAGGATATATTTTTTATTTTTTCCTATTATACCCTCCCTCCCCATGCATGACAATAAAATTTTGAGAAAATTTGAGTTGCACCCGACTTTATTTTCCTATATTCAAGGTGTACCCCACCCGATTACCATAATGCATGGCACCCCCACTTTTGACGGAAACTAACAGTCAACTACTTTGACTATTAATTTTTGACCGAAATACCACTCCTCTTTCATCTTCTTCTCAGCCCCATCCCCCCACTGCTATCCCGCCTCTCTCTCTCCCCCTCTTCGGGATCAAGATCGACCTTGTCAGGGTCGAAGCCCTCAAACTCCGCGATGTCGTGCGGTGCTGCGGGAAGGGGGCACGGTGTTGCGGATGGGGGGGGGGGGGGGGGGGGGGGGGGGGGGCGTGGCGAGGTGCGGGGGGCAGCAACGACGCTGCGGCGGGGCAGCGTGCCTGGTCGAAGACCTCGAACTCCGTGGCGACGACTGTCATGCCCCCGATTCCGTAGAATCGATAGTCGTTCCCCGGTCGAGATGTCGTACGAGTCTAAGTTGCGCTCACACAAGACACCATTGTAAGGTTATCTGAAACACAACAAACCAAGACAGAGTACACAGAGTAAGTTGAATAACACATTGCACGGAAGGAAAGTTTTGCTTCATTGATAATAGACATCATATTACATGACTCGATTACAAGGGTTGTCGCACGGACTTACAAACTGACTCAAACATGAACGCTGATGAGACATTATTTCCATACATTTACATCCCCTTATATAAAAAAATCCAAAACATTGCTTGGACCTTTAATGGGGGAAAAGCTAAGCCATATCCCGTTGGACTGGTTGCAGAGTCTTCAAAAGGGTTGATTAAGAGTCGCCTTCGCACACTAGCAAGGCTTCAAAATGTTCTTAGCGTCGCCTTCAGTTCCTTGGCACACTTTCCTGGTTCGTGGCAAATATGGAGAGCGATGATCAGTACATTGTCGTGTACTTGCGAGTGAGTACTTAAATTCCACGCTCTCATTTGGTTTAAAAAATTATGTGAGACATACAATATATTTAGTGATCTTTATAACCATCCTAGTTGATTTGCATATAATATGTGATAGACATAATGATATAAACTACGTTGGAACTTACCCACGGCAGAGCGTACCATTGATGTAATAAAACTTACCATGTTCTTCCATGTCATGTTTATATTAATAGCTAAAATAGTTTGTATCGGTGAAGGTCACTGACATTACAAGCCATTCTGGACGTATAGTTTGGTTTAAATAGGGATCCTTCAGTGGGGGTAGTGAGCCCCGTTGAAAGTATCTGAATACCGTTGCATGCATCCAATATAGCTATCGTCTTCCTAGGTCGAATCGGTCCCGTGGCACCGGAATACCGTTCGAAGAAACAATCGTCCTTGTGCACAAGTAGTCCATGACAGTGCTAAGCTAAACTAGTTATTCAAAGGCACCTTCCATAATATCGTTGCAACATTCATTTAATCGATTCGATCTTTGTTTAGCACAGTTCTATAAAGGATAACGTAAGTAAACATGTAGTAGTTTCATGGCACAACAGTTCTATAAGATATGTAAGTGAGAAATCGTGCAAAAGTTCATTGAAAATAAGCATTCGTGTCCTTGCATTTTCATCTAACATTTTGATTATATTGGTGTCATCAATTGATTTGAGAACAAGAGGATCAAGGGGGAGAAGGATCAAGCCACTCACCATTGATTGAATTAACTACAGAAAGAGGCCTCGTACAGTACGCAGTGCCTACGCAATCACCTGTAATTGCATAAGCAAACGATCAATACTCTCCCCTTTCTCGTAGGATTCGATATGAAATCAAAAG
This sequence comes from Iris pallida, assembly GCA_029216955.1. Lineage (NCBI taxonomy): Eukaryota > Viridiplantae > Streptophyta > Magnoliopsida > Asparagales > Iridaceae > Iris > Iris pallida. Next base: position 3,965,320 of record JANAVB010023000.1, on the reverse strand, counting down.
AACGCAAGCAATAAACTCCACCGAAAACATTCTCGAAAACACAATCAAGAAAACCAATACAAAGAGGCAAATGTGGCATACAAAACAGAGCAACATGAGGTCTCTTCCGACTCAACCGCAGGGACTTTCCTCAAAACGCAACCCACCAAATATGTGACTTGATTCCAAAGAAGCCGATACATAACGAGAAAATGATCATAATTCAATCGGTCCCGACCAATCGATAGCGACAGTGTTTCTTAACCGCGCTTCCCGCGTCGCGAACGAGGAACGGGACACAATGTTGGGACGGGGTACTATATTATAACTAACTAAGAAAAAGTTTCGTCCTCGAAACTTAAAACTTAATAATAGAATCTACCTATAAGAAAAACAATGAAAAAAAACTTTTTCTTCATCTATGACTCGAGTTCCCAGGTCGACTCATCGACCGAATGGTTCCTCCAGAGCACACGAACGAGAGGAATCGTACGATTTCGAAGCAACTTAACCTTGTGCTCCAAGACTTGGACCGGTACCTCCAGATATAATAAGTTAGCCTTTAGATTCAGCTGACCAGAATCTACCATGTGGCCCGGATCGTGCACGTACTTCCACAATTATGAGACGTGCAAGACATCGTGCACGTTCGACAGTACTGACGACAATGCGATTTGATAAGCTACTAGGACGACTCCCTTGAGTATCTCGAAAGGACCAACAAATCTCGGACTCAGCTTGCTTTTTGCTCCGAACCTAGTGACTCTTTGCATGGACCTTCAGAAACACGTAATCGCCTTCCAGGAACTCAAGAGGTTGTCGATGGGTGTCAATATAGCTTTTATGTCAACTCTGTGCCACCTTCGGTCTCTCCCATATTAGCCTGACCTTCTGCACGGTCTGCTCCACCAGCTTCGGACCAAGAATCTGTCGCTTCCCAACTTCATTCCAACAAATGGGTGATCTGTACGTCCTCCCGTACAAAACTTCGTACGACGCCATTTTAATGCTAAACTAGTAGTTATTGTTGTATGCAAATTCTGCTAGCAGTAGATGAACGTCCCAGCTTGACTTCAAGTCTATCGCGCAGAGCCGTAGCATGTCTTCGAGAATTTGATTCACTCGCTCTGTTTGGCCATCGATTTAAAGATGATAAACTGTACTGAACTTCAGCTTAGTTCCCACGACCGACTGAAGGCTACTCCAGAAGCGTGACAAAAACCGTCCATCCCGATTTGAGACGATGGATATAGGAACTTCGTACAGTCGCACTATTTCGTAAAGGTAAATCTGAGCCAGACGATCGACGCTCCAAGTAACTTTGATGGCAATGAAATGCGGTGACTTGGTTAGTCAATCGACGATGACCTAGACGACATCGTTCCTCCATGGCATCTTCGGCAAACCAACAACAAAATCCATGTTGACGTGCTCCTACTTCCATTCTGGAATGACAAGTTTCTGCATCTCTCCGCCAATCTCTAGTGCTCAGCTTTTACCTGCTGACAGGCCATATATTGAGACATGAAGAGTGCCACATCTTTTTTCATCCCGTGCCACCAAAATATTGCACGGAGGTCCTTGTACATCTTGGTGTTGCTTGGATGCAAAAAATATTTCGTGTAGTGCGCCTCCGGCAATATCTCATTTCAAAGTTCTGAGTTATCCAGAACGCATAGCCGACCTTTCAACCGCAACGCTCCGGTCTCGTCTTCCACAAAGTTGGTCGCCTTACCTGTTAAGATCAACTTTTGCATCTTCTTCAGATAGATCGTTCTTCTAAGCGGTCTTGATCTTTTCTAACAAACTCGACTCCACTTGCAATTGAGCAGTTGCACGCCCACGAATACAACCTGGAGTTCGATGCATATTTCCTCTAAGTCGTGCAGTAGCTTGCCGTTGATGTATAGCAAAGCCAAGTACTTCCGACTCAGTGCATCTGCTACAACATTCTCCTTGCCTGGCGTATAGTCGATCGTCAAGTCGTAGACTTTGATCAACTCCAGCCATCGTCTTTGTCATAAGTTCAATTCTTTCTGGGTGAAGTGATACTTGAGCCTCTCGTGATCCGTATAAATCCTAGACGCCACACCATAAAGGTAGTATTGCTACAATTTTTACACGAACACAACCGTTGCTAACTCCAAGTCGTGCATGGGATAGTTCTTCTCATGCGGCTTAAACTGTCTTGAGGCGAAAGAGATTATCTTGTCCCGTGCATGAGCACACATCCCAGGCTATGGCCTGAAGCATCGTTGAAGATTTGAAATCCCTCAGTCCCTTCAAGTGCGAGTGTCAGGACCGAAACGAGCCGCTGTTTTAGCTCCTGGAAGCAAGTTTCACAGTCGTCTGACCACTCGAATGCGACTTCCTTTTGAGTGAGACGAGTCAAAGACGATGCGATCTTTGCAAGTCTCTCACGAAGCATTGATAGTATCCCGCCAAGTTGAGGAAGCTTCATATCTCACTAGCGGATGTGGGTCGTTTCCAATTAACGACTTCAACTTTCTTCGGATCGACTGCAATGCCTTCTGCGGAGATGATGTGCCCAAGAAATGATATGCTGCTCAGTCAGAATTCATATTTGCTTAGCTTTGCATACAACTGGTTGTCTCGAAGGCTCTGGAGTACGGTCTGCAGATGCTCCGCTTGTTGCACCCAGTCCTTCGAGTAGATGAGAAGGTCATCGATGAAGACTATTACCAACTTGTCAAGGAGTGAGCGAAACATCCGGTTCATTAGATCCATGAAGGTAGCATGGACGTTAGTCAGGCAGAACGACGTTACCCTAAATTTATAGTGGTCGTAACAATTGGAAAGGCTGACTTCGACACGTCATCTGGCCTAATCTTGAGCTGATGGTAACCCGAGCGGAAATCAATCTTCAAAAACGCCAAGGCACCTTGTAACTGATCGAACAAGTCGTCGATACGGAAAGTGGACATTTGTTCTGTATGGTAGCTTTATTTAGTTCTCGATAGTCGATGCACAGGCCATCGACCTATCTTTTTCTTCTTCACGAACAGCACCAGTGCAACACATGACGAGACACTAGGCCGAATGAATCCCTTGTCAAGCATTTTCTGCAACTGGATGTTCAGTTTCTTCAGTTCTGAAGGGGCTATTCTGTACGGGATCTTAGAAATCGGTCGGGTGTCGAGAAAGGAGTCGATGGTAAACTCGATTTCTCAATCGGATGGCATGTCGGGTAGCTCGTCCTGGAACACGTCGGAAAATTATCACAACTTCGGTTTGACCCGCGTTTGCACCATCTTGTCGCATGTCACGAACGAATGCCAAGTATCTCTCATAGCCGGAATGCAGTATCCTTCGAGCAGAAATTGTCGAGATTACCATGCAGGCCGTTGACGCATGACCACACGAGTAGCAGAATTTGGTCTGTCCAAGTAGGCAGAAGGTGACCTTTCATGCGCAATCGATGGTAGCCGAGCAAGCGTCGAGCCAATCCATTCCCAGAATGATATCATAGTTCTTAAGATCCAAAATTATCGTACCTAAAGACAATTTACTACCTCCGATACAAATGATTCCGTCTCTATAGCCGAAATGTGCAGGTAGTTGTATGCCCGACGATGTGCTAACACTAAGTTTAAGGCCTAATGATGTCATAAAAAATTTGTGTTCGGTGATGGAAGTCCGCCGATATGAAAGTATGGGTGGCACCAGAATCAAATAGTACACGAGCTTGCTTATTATTTAAAAGTAGTATACATGTCATGCATGTATCTGAGGCGAACGCCTCGTCTCGAGTCATGGCGTAAGCGTGCCCTTGGGTATTGGAGCGACGGACTTGGCCATTTTACGACACGGCTTGGTAAGCTCGGGGTGCCAGACCATAATTCCCTAGACGGTGATATTGTTGCTGAGGTGTGTTCGAGTTTCTACTCTTGTTCGGACAATCACCATGAAAGTGACCCCTTCGACTGCAGATGAAGCATCCACCATTGTGAACTTCACAATCGACGACAAGGTGTCTATTTCGGTCACATTTGGTGCAGTGAGGTCCTGGGTTCCGTCCTTGATAGCCATTGTTGTTTGGACGCTTAGGCGCGTTGTTGCCTCCCGCATAGCAAGGACCTTTGTGATGAGATTGATATACAGTGCCGGCAACGGCTGGAGGATACTAGGGCTCAAGGCGGAGGGCATGGTTGAAACAGTCATATGAGAAGAGATGGAGGGTCGCATGCCCACTTCAAATTGTCGTGCTTGACTAGCCGCTGTCGGCAGATAGGTACTCATAAATCTGGCCAACTTGTTGAATTCAGCAGCATACTGATCTACTGTCATGTTTTCATACTTCAGCTGCATAAAGTCATTCCCTTGCACTTGGCGAATACCTAGGGGAAGGTACTCGACTTCAAACGCCTTCGAAAAGTGGCCCAAGAGATCAACGCTGATGTGTCGTCGTGCCGGATCGCTTGTTTCTGTACAGCCCATCAGTAGTGCACGTTCAACCAGAGTTGAAGTTGAGAGCAAGCGACTCGCTTCGTTTCTTCAATGTCAAGGAGTTCAAAGTGGTTTTCTAACTCTTCCAACTAATCGATTTCCAAGGAAGGGTCTTTGGTGTCGGTGAAGGAGGTGCGGAATCTAAGCAGTTAATAATCGTTATAATCGGTTATATAACCGATATATAACGGTATCGGTCCGTCACCGATATTTTTTTCAAAAAAATATCAGTCAAATATCAGTACCGATATTATCGGCCAATATGACTAATATATACCGATATACCGGTTTTAAAAAAACTCGATATTCGTGCATTTTCTGGTATGTTTTTTCCTTCTTCTTCTTCTTTACTTCTTGTTCTTCTTCTATTGTTGTGTAAACTGTTGTGTTATTTTTTCTTCTTCTTTTTCTTTCTTACTTCTTCTATTGCTGTGATTCATGTTGCTTTTTTCCCCTTCTTCTTTTCTTCTATTGCTGATGCATTTTTCTTCTTCTTCTTCTTTTATCTGCTGCTGCTGCATTTTTTCTTCTCCTTTCTTCTTTTATTCTGTTGTTGCTGCTGCGTTTTTTTTTCTTCTTCCTCTTCTTTTTTATTCTATTGTTTGCTGCGTTTTTTTTCCTTTCTTTTTATTTTGTTGTTGTTGCTGCGTATTCTTCTTCTAAATCTGTTATTGTTGCTGCATTTTCTTCTTCTTCTAAACCTGTTGCATTTTTTTTCTTCTGCTGCTGCTGCAGCAATCACATTTTTTTTCTTCCCCTTAATCTTTTAGTTGTGAAGTGGTACTTTTTATATTGTAATGTTGGTTTGGTATGAACATTTTAGTTTTATGTTTTAAGAAACTCTTCATGCATATTTTATAATAGATAACTATTAAGTGTGTTATTTATATATAAAAATTGTGTTAAAATGCAAACAGATATTTACCGTTATAAATCTGACATATCGGTGATATATCAATAACTCTACTGGACAATTATCATGAAAAAACCATTTTAATTGCATAGTACGGAATGCCTTCTTGAACTCTAAGATCTCGAAGGTGTAACGCCTTTTCGGAGCAGGCTGAGGCTTGGGCTCCTGTGGTTCGACTTTGGTATGTCGGGCCATAGGCTCGGTGACAACATATGTCAATGCGGAATTTCCATTGGCCACCACTGTTTGTACTATTTGTTGTAGTGTATCAAACTGCTTTTGCTGCACCTTGAATTATGCTTCGAACCGAACTTCGAATTGGGCTTGTCGTGCATCAATCTATCTCTTGTCGTGCATCAGTCTGTCTCTGACGATCTTCGACTTGCCGTTGATGATTATCGTTCTGGCGCTGCTGGATCTAGGCATGTTTTTGTTGCGCCTCTAGCATGCACAACATCTGCTCCATAGGGTTGGTAAAGGTAGGGGTAGGCACGGGCCTGGACCGGACCAGTTAATTGGCGGGACGGGACGGGTCCAAAAAATATTGGAATCGAAGCGGGCTCGACCCGTTCGAAACGGATCCAAACCGAGCCGACCGCGGATCCAAACGGGTCCAAAAAAAGTTAAAAAAATTCTAAAATAGTAAATATTTACATATGTTATATTATCTATAAGAACAAAACAAGTCTTATGTCTTCCTAAATTTCTAGAATTTGTTTACTAAACAATAACTTGTTCTATTATCTATAAACTATAATAGCAAAAAAATTTAAAATTGATAAAAAGAAATACATATCCCTATAAACGGGTCGGTCCGGGGCCCCGTTTATTTTGAAAATAGGACCCGTCCCGCCCCGTTAGTGTCACACAACCCGTCCCGGTCCGTCCCGTTTAAATTCCAAATTTTAGGAACCGACTTGTTTGGACATTTTACGGTTCGGGTCGGGTCGGAACCGCGGGTCTTGGAACCGTATGCCCACCCCTAGGTAAAGGATTCGGCCCTCGAGCTGCTAAAGCCACTCGAAGTACTCGCTTCGTTCACGGCCGCAAGTTTCGCAACTTCTAGAATAAGAAGGCAACTCACGTTACTCTTAAAAAATATTACGAACTCACTTGTATGGAACAACTCATCTTACCGACACGAGGTCAAGAGTTTGAGACTCAAGACGGAAGGCCAAATGACGTAAAGTCGTGCTCTGATACCATTATGTCATGTCCCAATTCTGTAGAATCATAGTCGTCCCCCGGACGTGATGTCGTACAAGCCTAAGTTGCGCTCGCACAAGGCACGATCGTAAGGTTATCCAAAACACAACAAACCAAGACAGAGTACATAGAGTAAGTTGAGTAACACATTACACAGAAGAAAAGTTTTACTTTATTGATAATAGACATCATATTACATGACTCGATTACAAGGGTTGTCGTGCGGTCTTACAAATTGACTCAAACATGATGCTGATGAGATAGTCGTTCCATACATTTATATCCCCTTATATAAAAAAAAAATCCAAATCATTGCTTGGACCTTTAATGGGGGAAAGTTGAGCCATATCCTGTCGGACTGGTTGCAGAGTCTTCAAAATGGTTGATTGAGAGTCGCCTTTGCACACTAGCAAGGCTTCAAAATGTTCTAAGCGTTGTCTTCAGTTTCTTGGCACACTTTCTTGGTTCGTGGCACTTGTGGAGAATGAGGATCAGTACATTATCGTGTACTGGCAAGTGACTACTTAAATTCTATGCTCTCATTTGATTCAAAAAGTTATATGACATGCAATATAGTTAGTGATATTTCTAGCCATCCTAGTTGATTTGCATTTAACATTTGATAGGCATAATGATATAAACTATGTTGGAACTTACCCACGGTAGAGTATGCCGTTGATGTATAAAACTTACCATGTTTTTTCCTATCATGATTACATAAATAGCTAAAACGATGTGTGTCGGTGAAGGTCATTGGCATGACAAGCCATTATGGGCATATAGCTTGGTTTAAACATGGATCTTTCAGCGCGGGCAGCGAGCCCAGCTGAAAGTCTCTGAATACCGTTGCATGCATCCAGCATAGCTATCGTGTTTCTTTCTAGGCCGAATCGGTCCCATGGCCCTGGGATACCGTTCGAAGAAATAATCATCCTTCTGCACAAGTTGTCTATGACTGTGCTAAGCTAAACTAGTTATTTAAAGACACGTTCCCTAATATTGTTGCAACACTCATTTAATCGATTCGATCTTTGCTTAGTACAGTTCTATAAAGGATAAAGTACGCATGTAGCAGTTTTATGGCATAATAATTCTATAGTCTGTGTACGTGAGAAATCGTGCAATAGTTCATTGAAAATAAGCATTTGTGTCCTTACATTTTCATCTAACATTTTAATTATATTGGTGTCGTCGATTGATTTGAGAACAAGAGGGTCAAGGGGAAGAAAGGTCAAGTCACTCACCATTGATTGAATTAACTAAAGAAAGAGGCCTCGTACACTACGCAGCTCCTACGCAATCACCTTCAATCACATAAGCAAATCACCAATACTCTTCCCTTTCTCGTAAATTCGATATAAAGTGTGTCCAAAGAATGCAAACAATGAAATCCAGCGAAAACATTCTCGAAAACGTATTCAAGAAAACCAACGCAAAGAGGCAAATACGACATGAAAAACAGAGAAACAGGAGGTCTTCCAACTTGGCTGCAAAGTCTTTCCTCGAAACGTAACACGTTGAATATGAGACTTGATTCTGAAGAAACTGATCCATAACGAGGAAAGGATCTTGATTCAATCGGTCCCGACCAATAGATAGTGACAATATTTCTTAACCATACTCCCCTCGTCGCGAACGAGGAACAGGGCATGCTGTTGGGACGGGACATTACAACGGCCATGGCGCGGGAGGCGTGCGGCGTGTGGTGCTACTGCTTGGGGGGCAGTACTGCGGGGGGCACTACGCAACGAGGTGCGGGGGGAAGCAGCGGTGCTACAGTGGGGCGCTCGACGAGGCAGTAGCAGTAGCGGCGCCCACCCCCTCTCTCTCCTCCCCCCTCTTTCTTCGGTGCTGAGGGGAGGGCTCCGGTTGGGGTGCGTATTGGGGAGGACGACAGTGCGGCATTGAGAGCGCACTGCGGGGGGGGGGGGGGGGGGGGAGGTAGTGGCAGGGGGAAGAGATGAAGGGGAGATTTTTGTCCAAAAATTTTGGTCAAAGAAGTTGACCGTGAGTTGGAGATGATTTCCGTCAAAAATGGAGGATGTCATGCATTATAGTAATCAGGTGGGGTGCACATTGAATATGGGTAAATAAAATGGGATACATCTTAAATTTTCTCTAAGTTTTTTTTTTTCTATATAAGCTAGTGAGGTATAAAGGGAAAGGTAAAACAAAATATAAAAATTCAAGGTCTAAACTTTCCAATTGGATTTACAGGACTTAAACTTTTAGCTGGTATAAAATTCAGGGTCTAAACTCAAATTAGCCCTTCAAAATACCTGTCAAGTCTATGATAGTAGATCCAACTCACCTCCCTAGAGTTGACCCCATTATATTGTGTCTAACAAGAGATTGGCTTCAACTTGGAGTAGACGACTAACCAACAACCACCGGTCAATGTTGTTAAGACATGAGAGGTAGCTCTGTTTCTCAAATTGTTGCATTGAGCTAGACAATTTGTAGAACTTTGAATAATAATAATAATAATAATAATAAATTATTATTATTATTATTATTAATGGCGAGTGAAGTTCAAAATAGCTGTCAAGTAGTAGATCCAACTCGCCTCCCTAGAGTTGACCCCATTATATTTTGTCTGACAAGAGATTGGCTTCAACTTGGAGGAGACGACTAACCAACAACCACATGTCAATGTTGTTAAGACATGAGAGGTAGCTCACTCTTTCTCAAATTGTTGCATTGAGCTAGACAATTTGTAGAACTTTGATATTAAATGATTTTGCACTATAATATATTTAGTATTGTTTTTAGAATAAGGGGAAATTTCACTATCCCCCGGGCTTCGAACCCCGGACCTCCCTTTCCTACGAAAGGTGTCAACCATTGGATTGTCCAACCTTTGGTATATACTTGGAGTTACTCTTAGAATTACTAGAAAGCATCAAATGAAAATATAGTGTATTCTTATGTAAAAATTGCACACTTCTAGTAGATACCGAAAATTATACTGAAACATAATTGTGGAGAAAACCTAGTAGTCGGTAATAACTCATTCAGAAACAACAATGGCAACAATAACTGAGAGGCAAAATGAAAGCAATGAGAAAAATAATCAATTGATTCAACATGATGACTCTAAAAATTACCTATTTTACATCCAAATGACAGAAAATAAAAAAAAGGAAAAAGAGCATGTATTGCCATTTTTAGAAATCAACAAGTCTAACTTCCATTCCTTCCTTTGAAATATCACTTAGCCAAACTTTACAAGCTTTGAGTTAATGCTAATTATATTCCATCGTGTCCATAGTGCAAAAATTCATGATACAAACTGTCAATAAACTAAATAGCAAATTTGGGAATTTGGAGAAATAGGGGACAGTAAAAACCATTGCAGATGCAACAGGCAACTGAAAGAGAAAAATTCCAAGAAGGCATCAACCTCAAGTTCAAGGTGTTGTTGTATAGCTTTATTCAACTACTAGTTGAAAAGCATGTTCAGAGTAATTGTGTCCATCTTTCTCTACAAATTGCATTAATAGTAAGACTGTTGATTGAAAAAGAAAACAAACAAAAAATATTTCAAGGATCACATTTATCCTATTTTACTTTAGGATAGCTCACTCACTGTTTCAAAAGCTATGCAAATACGAGCTCCAGCAGTTCAATAATAAATAAAGCACTGGGATTTTGCAATGGTTATGTTGAACTACACACTGCGCTTAAGTCAAAATTACACCAAAACACTATGTATGGATGAAACCCAAATAATAACACACACACACACAATTGGAGAGGAAACTAAAGGAACTGGGCACAACATTATACTAATTCAACTGCAAACCCTTATAATGTCCTAGTTCTTGTACAAAGATCATAGGCAATTATTGAACACACAAAAGTGGAGGAAAACAAAATACATGGAAAAAAGGCATGTACACTACAGAGTCAACATAATATAATTTAGAAATCTATATGAAGGCCAAGTTTTCCTTCCTCTCATTGACAAGAATCACAAATATAGAATCTTTCATCTTGTTGACACAACAACGAAGTCTTTCTACCAAACTTTGGGGTCGCCTATTAGAATCTTTTTCTTCCATTCAGTTCTATTAAGGGTCATGTACTCTGTAACAATAACAAAAAGCGTATTCTTACCCTAAATCCAAGTTCGGTTATGCCTAGCCCTATTATAGCAGCTCCTTTGACAAATATCTTAATGATCCTCCTAACTTATAATCTATTTGGCCTACTTTGCACATGTCCAAACAACGTGGGACCATTTTCTCCTTTTATCCTCAATTGGCACCACATCTAACTTTCCACGAATCCACTCGTTTCTTATCCTATCTTTCAGTGTACTACCACTCATCCATCTTAGCATTCTCACTTCAGCTACAATCATTTTCCGGGCATGTTGCCTTACAGTTTCTCATACGCTGATCAACTAAGTGAGATACCTTATTGATCTGGTAGGAACACATATATATTCAGAGGAGAACCTTCATCATATTGATATTATCAATGTAATACCAAAAAAGGGTTAGATAAAAGTACTGAGTACAACAGTTGGCTTGAATTTTCCTTTCAAATTGAATGTCTTATGTTGTGATCATAAAGCACTCTCCCAGTTTAAACAAGGTACACCATTGTCAAGTTCAAAACTTTATCGACAGAATCATAATTTTAACAAATGCCCAATTCAAGTACCGGCTCAAGGGGCTCAATATGGTGGGGTGTTTGTTCAAACACCTCAAGTGCATCACCAAGATTTCATCTTTTTGCAAATCCCCATCAAAGGAAACCATAATATACAAACTTCAAATCGACAAGCATCGGATTGTGCACTCTAATATACAAAAATAACGATGGTCCGTTTCGATTACCAAGCGCTTCAGTGCTACAGATGAGTCTTTCTTTTGTTCTTACTTTTGAGGTCGCCGGCAGTGATCTCCGGAGAGACGGGCAGGGCCATATGGGTGCCGAGATTGGTGTCGACGAAGAGGGGAGTGGCGTCGCTCGAAAACATTGCACGTACAGATTCTTTTGAATGGCGAAGCCAACTGAGAGTATAGAGTTGTAGCGGAGTGAAGGGGAAAAAAAAAATCCACTTTGGTGAAAGAAAAGTCGATCATATAATGCAACAGCCTGTGTTTTTTTTTTTTTTTGAAATCACACGTAGACACACAATTGGAGGCTCGAAGCTTGCCGGCCCCTCCGGATGTCCGTTCTAATACCACTAGACTAGAGAGCTCGGACAACAGCCTGTGTGTTGATCATGTGTGAATGGAATATCAATGTTGTCCGGCTAGAACTAGTACATCAAGATGTGAAGTGGCTTGGGCGGCCTGAAACTTGGTTCGGGACCGGCCCAGTAAACCCGAGATTCGTCGGTTCAGGACCGATCAATGCCCATGACCAGCCCGGCCCACCAAAATTTTGGATCGAGCTGGTTTTTTTCCCACCGGACTGGCTCGTTCATCCAACCGGTTCAAGTCGAGTTTTCTTCGCTAGGCCCAGGGCTCGACCCTGACTGACCCAATCAGGAGACTAGTCCAACTCGATTCGCTCACCATCCTGCAAGTCCCACCATATGTCTATTATTGTTTTCACTATTTGGCTCGTTCGTCCAACCGGTTCAAGTCGAGTTTTCTTCGCTAGGCCCAGGGCTCGACCCTGACTGACCCAATCAGGAGACTAGTCCAACTCGATTCGCTCACCATCCTGCAAGTCCCACCATATGTCTATTATTGTTTTCACTATTTACCCCCTCCCCTTTCCCACAATCCGTTATGAGTTGTCGGGGGTATTTTGGTCAAATACCCCTAAATGACCATAATATAAGGAAATTTTGATCGTTTTGAGGGATATTTTTAATCATAATACCCTCATGTTTTGGTTGTTTATAAACGTTAATAAATGGTAAATTAGTCATTTTACTGAAATTTATCAAAATATTTCTATAATAGCTATATTTCAAGGGTATTTGTGGCCAGTTGGTACAAAAAAAAATTTCAAATACAAATTAATTCATCCAAATTTACCACAACAAAATTTTCTTTCCTCTTCTAATACTTTCAGTTAATATTGTTTTCTGTTAGCTGAATTAGCACCTTATGGAGACTGAAGTGCCAAACAAATTTACAAGAGTTCCAAGAATCAGAATTTCGAGGCTTCAACTTGATACATTACCAACAAGCTGCAACAATTCTACATCCGACTTCGAAAGAAATCGAGTTGAAGTTTATATATATATATATATATATATATATATATATATATATATATATGGGAGCGGATCGGGAGCCCCGTCGAAGCCCCGCTCCCCCTTAGCCGTTGGATCGCGCGGGCGGGGGCGGGCCCCACGCGGGCCCCGCGCGATCCGATGGTGCAGGGGGGGCGGGGCTTCGGCGGGGCTCCGCGGGCGGGGCCTTTGATCCGCTCCCTATATATATATATGCAAATGACCTCTAGTCTAGTGGTTAAGAGAGATGCATGCGGCCCAAGTGGTCGGTCGAGCCCCAGTGGAGGCGAGTTCACCACATTTACCCATTGCTTCAAAAAAAAAAAAAAAAAAAAAAAAAAAAAAAAATATATATATATATATATATATATATATATATATATATATATATATATATATATATATATATATATATATATATATATATATATATACACATGGAAAGACTATTAAATTTTTTGCTTGAACCACTAGCAACATCATCCACATATATATATATATATATATATATATGAACCACTAGCAACATCATCCACATATATATATATATATATATATATATATATATATATATATATATATATATATATATATGTGGATGATGTTGCTAGTGGTTCAAGCAAAAAATTTAATAGTCTTTCCATGTTTATAATAACTTTGATAGGAATAAATGAACAAGCATCGACACAAATATCATCTCCCAAAAATTAAAATATTACTAATAGTTATGTTATAAGTAGAACAAGATCAATTTATTGGAATTATTTTACTAAAATATATGTCGCAAATGTTAAGGGAGAAAAATATCTTAAACCCCAATAGAAAAAACAAATACCTATAGTTGTAGAATGCAATAAATGCAAAATAAATTCTTTAATAAAAAAAATGAAGGCACTAGACTTTAAAGGGTCATTATGATACTTGTTATGGTAAGGACACAATTGATTCTACATAAACACAGTTAAACATCAATATCAAGGATCTCAATTAGGATCATTTACTTGTTCGTCTGTTCATAACAAAACTAGCTTAGCAAAATATGTTATTTGTGATAAGCAAATCTTTCACATTTGTTAAGAGTGAAGATTATTATAACATTAAATTATTGTTTTACCAAATTATCCTTATATTTCTATCATGGCACATTATTTTGATAAAATGACTTCTACAAAAAAGAATTATGTTTTTAAGATTTTTGGAATGCCTCCACAATGGAATTACAATCTACGAGACATCTTACAAGTTCTATGCGAATATGATATTCATAATTAAAAAAAAAATTCTTTTGATTGCGCTAATGATAATATTTTTTATCAATATTTTAAAATCCCATTTGTTGGTCTATATCAGAAGGACAACTTTTTTATATAAGATATGCTTGTCATGTTGTTAATTTAATTATACAAGAATGCTTTAAATATTTTCAAACAAACTTAAGAAAATATTAGAACATGTCTAGTTAAATTGAACAATTTACCAAGTATGCAAGGAGAGTTTAAAATATTATGTGCACAATATGTTTTAAAATTTGTTAAGTATGTATCACATAGATAGAATTCTACCTATTTGGTGTCGAAATTATGTATTAAATACAAATATTTTATTACACATTATAATAACACATGTTCAAGTCGTGATGAATGATTGGTTAGTTGCTACTTTAATCTTTTGAATTTTTAGAATTGTTTTACAACATTACATGTATTTATCTAGAATTTATTATCCTAACTTTTTATTTAGTTTTAACAAAGACAATTAATATTTGTCATTTGTTTGAAAAATATAGACGTGTTCATGATTCGATGATGTGCTTACTAAAATGGAAGTAAAATTTAAAAATATTGGTATAATGTTCATCTTTTATATTATTTGGCTACGATTTTGGATCCTAAAATAAAATTAGATGATATAAGTATATTTTTATATGATTTTCACGAAAATATAACATTGAGGTATGTAGTAAAAAACATAAAGTAAAGTATGTTTAGATGTTATACTTGTTTATCTGAGGAAAACGCTATGGCAAACCAACTCGGTTCAACAGTTCAAGGTTCTCACACCCCATTTCCAGAATACTGGAGAAAAACGAGGACGGACATAGCCAGCTAACCCATATAAAGTATCTGTCACACTCACTTTTTCTAATTAGGGGTATTTTAGTCATTGTGCATTATTTGGATTTTTTTATTAATTTATTAATTAAATTTATTGTTGCGTAGCTTTGATTGATGTTTTGGGTAGTAGAAGGTGGTATAACCTTAGTCAACTCTGAGTAGAAGACTAACCATGTGATTAGAATTATTTTTGGCCATTTAGATTTTATTTTAGAGCAATTGTCCAATTTAGGAAACTTTTAATTTAGTTTTTAAGCTATTTTTCATAAAGCTTTTTAGCCTTTTTGTCAATGGGTATTTTTAGCAACTTGAGGAGTGTTAGCCCATGACCAAACCCTAACCCTAATATCCCCCATGCTTGGCCGGCCACAACAGCAGCTCCCATCTCATTATGTAGAAAACCTAGTTGCCTTCACAAGTTCAAATCCTAATTTTTCTCCTTCTCCTCCAAAAGTCCCATTTTTTTGTTTCTCACCCAAATTCTTCCAAACGAAGTGTGTTGCGACCGTTGGGAGGAGAGTAACCTGCTGTAAACTTGTTAGCGAGGGATCGGAAGTGTTTGTCCGGAGGAAAGCGACATCGACGTGTTTGGAGGCTTGTTTCATTGAGTTTTGACACTCAATATATAAATCTTTCTAAACACTTGTTAATTCTATTTTTTTCTTCGTAGATGCATCCATATAGTTACCTCCGACCTGTGCATAAAGTTTGGTAGGTTTGTGATTTCGTTTGATAGCCGTATCGGACACGTGTCGGTCCTATGGAATACGTGTTCGACGAAACACCACTTAGAACTGAAAGTTGTTATTTTTTGATTCTGTTTTCACAAATTTCTTGCTGATATTATTTGAAATAACTTTCATGAAGACGGATATTGATTCGACACGATTTCAGTGTCCGAATCGGACACGGACACACATACACGAGGCCCGTGCACGACCTCGTGCATGTCCTGTTGTCCGAGCGTCGTAACTCGACGCAAAGGGCTCCGTTTTGCATGAAATTTTATGAACACGTAGGGGCAACCTCTACCCACGTGCTCCTAAAATTTTACGATATTTCGTGAAGCGTGCAATATTTAACGCGCACGGTTCAGCCAGCACTGTACACGCGGCTGAAAATCGCCGCTGACACGGCCTTCGTACGCGAATACGACGCGATGAGGACCCATTCCAGGAGCACGAGCACGTAGCCATATACCTGGGCTACCCAAGGACTCAATCTCGAGATACGGCGTGGCTCGAATCGCGAGCCACGGGGATCGACACGCGCCCACGAGGCCGCACGTGCGTGCCCGCACAGTCGTATGGGTTCGCATGCCCTGTGTCGCGTGGACGCAACGTGGTGTTGTGTCAATATGTCCTAGACCTAGACCTGGACCCCACCTCTCTATGTGCATGAGCACGAGGCTTCTCGTTGTGCGTGTGGCGCTCAATCGAGCGAAAACGCACGTGCACGTATACTTGTCAATGCACGCATATCTGGTTCTCTACAATACGCACTCTGTGGATACGATACGGACACGGGTTTGACCCCGTGAGTACTCGAGCATGTCATGCACATAGACACCTTCGTGTTTGCCAAGTTTCATGAGTTCTAGTTGAGTATTTTGCATTTTGGGCTTTGAGTTGGGTTTCGGGTTTCGACTTATACATATAATTGAGTTGTTTTGTTATATTTCGATTTTCTGAGAATTAACTCAAATTTTCTGAGTTTAAACGAGGTTAGATAGGTTCTGGACTTGTGGGTATTAGTCTCTAACTTTACATCCAAATATTTTTACCATACATGATATATATATATCCTCTTTTGTTATTTCAATGTATAAGTAATATATATATATATATATATATATATATATATATATATATATATATATATATATATATATAATAAAAGTATGTGCAGGAGCTCTCCTATCGGGCGCCCTGCGGGCAATCGCCCCCCTGACCCGGCTTTGCCAGTCTGGCGTCCGGCAGCTTCCCCGACGCGCTCCGGCTTTCCTCCATCTTCTCCCCCTCACCGTCCCATGATCGGCTCTCTCCCCTCTTCATCCTCGCGGTCGGCGGCACGGTCGCGCGTCCGCGGGGCCTTTCCAGGTCCCCCTCACGTTCAGCCCTTCCCTCTTCCATCTTCGTCCGCTTCCTCCACTGCCCCCTTGGTCACGATTGTCGAGGCTGATCTATTCCCCAACGCTGGTACCGGAGCACCCCCCTCACAGCAACCTCTCTCCTATCGACAGCATCGGCTCTCCTCTTCCTTCGGGCGAAACTTGCAGGCCGGAGCCACCGTCTTCCGTCGGTCCGTCGCAAGTCTCCATCCACCTGAAGCAGACCTGCTGTGGGGACCGGATCGCCTCGGGTTTTGCGTCGGGTGAGCGGACAGCCTGGCCCCACGTGCCAGGTTTTCAAAATTCAAATGAGGGGGTTCCCTCAGGCCCCTCCCGAATGCACGTGGTAGACACTGCCCTGCTGGCCTATGCGCCCCCGGGGCCTTTCTCTCTCCATGCGGCTGCTACTCAGTCCAACATGGGCCATGCGCCCGTTGGTCCTATTCTACTCCATGCGCCCGCTGGTCAGTCCAGCATGGGCCAAGCGCCCTCCGCCAGTTGCTCCGGGGCTTTTGCTCTCGTAGTGGATGTTGGCACCCCAAAGCCCCCCTCACCCACCCTATGCGCCCTCTGCGGCATCCCTCCGCCCTCCGAAAATCTACCAGCTAGCTCCCATCGCCGCGTCGGGTCGCTTGACGCCCGAGCCCCAGCCCGGTGGCAAGCGACGCTATCGCTCCGGTAAACGCCGGCGTCGGACTTCCCCCTTCCCATCTTCATCCCGGCACCCGTACCTTCCTCGTCCGTCCCCCCGGCGCCCTCACCGCTCCGTTACGGCTTGGACCACCGAGCAGTTGGCCCTCATCGGTCTCTCCGGCCCCGGAATTGCCCAAAAGCTTCGGTAGTGCCACGGGAAGGCCACCGACCCGTCGTCCGATACGGGCGTCGCCCTTCCGCTCCGGTGGCCGCCAGTCGACGCCACCGTAGAGCCCCTCTCAGTAGTTGATGCTCTGGATCCCCCGGGGACTGCGCTCTCCCGCCCAAATTCCCCTGTACTGGGCTTTATGGCCAATCTGTTTCCCTCCCTCCCGCCCTCGGGCTCTTTGGAGCCTTCGCCATGCGCCCTCGTCCCCGTCGACGGGGCATGCACCTACCTTGCTCCTGATGGCCATGCGCCCATTACGCCTGCGGGACATGCGCCCGACCCCTCTCCTGCGAGGCATGCGCCGACTTTCTCTCGGGGCCATGCACCCTCCTTTGGCCCTCCGGGTCATGTGCCCGGGCCCCTCCGCCTGGGCTATGCGACGGTCCCCCTGCAGCTGGACCATGCGCCTTCTTCTCCTCCGATCTTAGGCCATTCGCCCGTTGGCGGGGTATCCCTTGCGCCTGGGGCACGCGCCCTCCCAAGTGTTGACGCCGGCGCGTCGGCCTCTCCAGGCTCCTTCGCCCCCTACTATCGGGAAGATTCCTCTTTTTCCGCACTCGTCGCCGATGCTCGAGAGACCATCCCCGTCGCACCTACGGCTGTGCCCCTTGCTACTTCCTACGCAGCGGCTATTCATCCTGATCGCGGAAGACATCTTGAACCCCCAGAGTGGGAGATCGTCCTCCCGGACATGGAATTCTCGACTCCCACTGAAGGTCAAGATATCTGCATCCCCTTCTCCTCCGCCGAAATTTCCTTGTTATCCTCCTCTTTTGCGAAGACGTTCGTGCTAAAATTTACCGCTGGCTGCCCGAAAACCGTGGTAGTCAAGGAACCGATAGTTGGATGGGGCCTAGCTGCTGCTTACCGGGTCGCACCACTAGATCCCAAGCACATGTACCTCCACCTATCCTCTCCCTCCGACTTCTCCAAGGTATGGGCCAAAGGCTCCACCAGAATTGCTGCCCAGAACATCAAAATCATCAAATGGTGTAACGCCCCAGTCCCAAAATACTTAGACTAGGTACGTATCCATGCCAGCTGCATACATACGAAGTATACTCCAATATATAGAAACCACGTATGAATACATAAGCTATAAAATGCAGTAAATCCAGAATAACTAAATCTCATCCACTAGATAAATAAATGATATAAGAGCAACTTTGAATTTGTTATGTATACAATCGTTGGGCGGAGACAAATCCACTACCAACAAGTAAAGGAAAAATACATGAGAAAAGGAATAAATTTGGCGAGCGAAGCGAAGACGATCCAAGTGCAATCATCCTCGAAGAACTGGAGATGGTCACGGCTAGAGCTAGAGCACCTGCGAAAGACAAGAGCACACACCTGGCGAGATAACCAGGTCCTCAGAGGGACGCAACAAGACACATAATATCATGCCATATAAACTGAATAAATATTGCTCAAATAAATAAGGAATGCCTACAATAGGGTACCTAACCGTACTATAGTGAATGCAATAAGAACAAACCTTTGACGCATGGGCCGGATCAGGAATATCAGGAATCAGGACCGTATCTCCTACTGGAGATAACCGGCAATCAGGACCGTACCTCCCACTGGAGATAACCGGCTATCAGGACCGTACCTCCCACTGGAGATAACCGGCTATCAGGACCGTACCTCCTATTGGAGATAACCGGCAATCAGGGCAGTGCATATATGACCCATATATTAAGGAACTGTTCTTCCCACCCAATATCTATTATGTTGTATGCACAACATAAATCCTCTATTAACCGCTAAGTCAAACTAAGCATGCAACATCTATTAGCAGTTATTCCTATCGCACGGCTTGTACGTACTGGTGGCCAGCCAATCACGCACGTCCGTGTTCTACATGCGACACACAACTTCGTGGTACAATGTGTCAAGGCCATAAATGCAACACACAAGGTGGTCCCTTAAATCTAGGTTTAATGTGAAAGAAAAATAATACATAGCAGGAAATATAAATGAACAGTAAGTTCTAACAGGTTATGCCATGTATCAAGTTTATTTTGCATAAAGAAAATAAATAATGCACGAAATATGAGCTAAAATAAATAAACAACAAATGGCAAGGTATCTTGCCTGAGGTCCTTGCTGGTGAAACCAACAATTCCGTTGGGTACAGAATAGTCACAGGGCTACACAAGATGAACTCAGACGATGTGACAAACTTCTAAAATAAAAACCAAAAATAAAATATTCTGAATTTTTTTAGGAAAAATATATGATGTGTATTTTTCTGTCAGTATTCCGAAACTTCAAACGGATCGTGATTCTGATTCCTGGTTCTCCCAGAATCTCAAAAACACTAAAACGTATCAGATTTTGGACCACTGACACTCCACAAATTTTCCAGAAAATTAAGTTCCGAATTTATGAAAATAAAATTTACATTCAGAAAATATACCTCAATACAATTCCAACAAAAAAACTGGAGGTTAAAAGGAGTCCGGAGTTGGGAGTTATGGTCATTCGAAGTTGCTACAACCTTTGAAAATTGAGGCTGAACTTATGACGAAAAAAAGGAGAAATTTTGACAAGGATGGTTTGAAAGATGATTTGTGGTGAAAATAATATGGAGGAGTACCTGCCTATTTATAGGATGTGGGAATTTCCAATTAGATAAGAATTAGGATTCCTTTAAACCCAATTTAGATATTTCCTAATTTAATTTAAAAGCAATCAAATCCAAATCCAAATCCAAATCCAAATCCAAATCCAAATCTAATTTAAATCAAATCAAATTCTCTTAGTTTAAAATCAAATCAATTAAATCCAATTTAAATCTATTTAAATTTTTAGCTCAAAATCAAATGGGATAAATAAATTTTGAATATTTAACTATTTAAATAAATCCAAAAATCAAATTAAGATTTAAATGGCCACCATAACTTCCAAATATATTTTTCAAAATACCAATAATAATAATTTTAAAAATAATAAATATTTTTAAATATCTTTTTAAATAATAAAATATTCATTAATAAATCTCGAAAATTACATTTTTATTTAAAATAGACTAATAAATAATTACAAAATATATGTATGCACGAATAATGCATACATGATTATGCTTTTCCTAGTATACAATGAAATATTATTTATGATTAATAACTGCTAAAAATAAAAAGGCTTTTTATAGCAAGAATAATAATTATATAATATTTTGAAAGTGTATAATAAAATAGAAAAAATATTTTTCTAAAATATGTACGCTCGCACATATTCGCACTTGACGAGCAACTACGAAAAATAAAATTTCGTGCGCGACGTACAATACGACTATGCGACGTACAATACAAAATTTTAAATCAGTAGCAAATTTAATATATATAAAAAATATAGTAGAAATTTAGGGGTTTTACATCCTACCCAACTTAAAAGAATTTTGTCCTCGAAATTAAGAATTTGGAGGGGGTGAGAAGGCACAACGGTAGATAGGAGGGTTTAAGGAAGTTTATATGGTCGTAGTCTAGGTTGAGGGTATGATTAAGAGACGATTGTAATAACTCTTAAATTCAAGTGATTAGAAAGTCAAGATTGCAAATTTAGTGTCGAAGGAAAAGTTGAGTAGTTCAAGACAAAGATATGGTTACATTGGGTGGTAATGGTCATGGTGATAGGACAGTTAGAAGAGTTTTAGTACGACGCTTTCGTCCTTCTAAAATAGGTGAAGGCGAACGCAATATAGAGTTCGAAGGAGGCGTTATCGAATACGAATACGTGATTCAAAGGCGACCGAATAATTCAAAAGGAGTTGTCAAGGCAGTCGCGGATGGGACTCTAGAGGACAAGTTTAGCTATGTCCCCATCCACGTAGGATAATATGTGATAAGCGAACCAAAGTGCAATAGGTTGATCAGACCATCATGCACCGGTTCTGATTAGACAATATGTTAGTGGGTGCACCCAATAAAATATGTCATGATCAAGCTTGATGACGAAATAAGCTTGCAAAACTGAAGCTACATTAGTAGCATGGGATAGTCAAAATATGTGCAAGGGAGGTACTGATGAAGGAAATTAAATAGTCCCAGATCTTTTAAAATCAAGGCTCGCCCGAAGTGTGGGCCTATACAGTTGTCCTAGTGTTTCTTCATTTATGGCTTGGTAGACTAGATAAGGTAGGGTCCTCTGAATTTAGAGTCTAAGTGAACTTACCAATGTGGTTCACAAGGAAAAGGTTTGTTAGATGGTGAGGTATTCTACCCAACTTACAAGAGTTAAACTAATAGTATCATGGGACAATGGTCAAGCAATCAAGATAAAGTACAAATTTAAGCATTTAAGGAATTTAGTAGAACACAATCACATATCGGGTCGAAAGAATTGAGTTGAGGTTGAATCCCTATCCGTGGTCGAAAATATATCGGTATCATGGTAAAGATTATAGTTTGGCCATTTTGACCATAAAGTCATATCAAGAAATAGAGTACAAGGAGATGGGTTTTGGTGGGATATGATATGTCTACAGGAAGGTGGACTTGTCTCGGTCTTACATATGAAATTTGTTGGAAGGAAAAGTGTAGTGTTGTACTCCAAATATACAAGTCACGGTAGGGGACGCCAGAAGATCAAAAATAGAAAGTGGGAGTTCACGAGGTGATAATTAATGCACAAAATAAAGAAGATCAAGTTAAAGTGTGAAATAAAATTAATTAAAGAATCCATTAAAAATAATTTAGAAACACAATTCCGGAGAGAAGATAGTCTCCTAGATGAATACAGTTAAGGAACCATTAACTCATTATTCAAATTGCAAATGGGTTAGAAGGTCGTAATTAAAAGATCTAGAATTGAAGGAAGGTCGAGTAAGTCGAGGTGAAAATATAGTCACATAGCTGGGTTGATGACTAACAACACTTGTGTATATACTACTATCATGGTCATAAGTGACATGGCAATTAGTGTGGAATACTCAATAGGGTTATCTTGGGGCCTACCATTAAAATTTAACTCAAGTTTTCTCCAAAAGTTTCAAAAATAACTTTCAAAAATATACCATCAAAATTTGTATTTACTCCAAGCCGTTCAAATTTATCATAAAAAATTTAAATCACTCTCATAAATCTCAAAGCAAAATTTTATCACGTTACTACTAACCTTTTCCAAAATTAATGTTTAAATTCAACTATTTAACTCAAGAGTTCATAATTTATGAATCCATAAAAATTTCACAATCAATCAAAATTTAACACTCTAAATTTTTTAATTAATTTATAATAAAACTCTTAGCATATTAAAAGCAATCTCAAAAAAATTAAGCTCAATGCTCTCATCAATTTTAACTTCTATTTATGCTATGTTATTCCAACAAACTCACAACTTTTAAATGGTAACTTTCTTTAATCAATCAAAATAACTTTCCATCACATCCTTCGAAATTCTTCAAAAAAAAATTTAATATTAGCAATCCCACATTAAACTAAATTTTCAAATAATCTTATCAGTCAAAATCTTTTTTTTTTACCAAAAATTTAAATAGATTCGTAAATCCTCAATCATAGGACACAATTTAAAATTAAAAATTCTCAAAAATCGTTTTCATAACTTTTAAATATTTTAAACCAAATTCACCGTCATTACTTCCCCTTAAAATTTAAAATTTTATAAACACGAAAACCGCAAGTTGTACAACTCCGTTTAAATAATTCCTACGACCATTTTTAAAAGCTAAGATCATTTTCAAACCAAATCTATAACTGTTCAAGGTGCATAACTATAATACAATAAATCATGAACATTAAACTCAAAATCAAATAAATTTTATATTTGTTTAAAGATGTATATCTATCACCCAAACTTATAAATATCACAACTCGAAAAGCAAATCAATTTTATACTTGTGCAAGGATGTATAACTATAATCCAATAAATCATAAATATCAAATCTTTGAAAATCAATCAATTTCTTAAACCAAGTATGAAATTCTATAAATCCTCTGGTGTTTACTATTTAGAAATCTCAAGGTTAAAACTTTCCGTGGTAATATCCTACTTTACAAATTACTAATCATTAAATCACACTAAAAAAATCCTTTAACTCAATTAGAGTCTTAAATGTATTTCAATTGCCAATATAACCATTCTAGCCATGTGTTTGACCTATGAGCATATACTAGTGTAGTCATCTTCCTAGTTGACACTAAGCACGAAAATAAGAATCAACGGTAGAAAGGAATCAAGCAAGATACAATTCAAGGAAGTCGAACGAGAGTTCGGAATTTGAAGCCAAGGGAAGAGGTCAAGCTGTATGGATGAGATTCCTATAATTCTAATCCTATGTTGCAGGTTCACATCGGTACAGTAACATAACCGAAGTGACATACTCGACCTGTATGGGCCACCACAAAAACATGTAACGCCCCAGTCCCAAAATACTTAGGACTAGATACGTATCCATGCCAGCTACATACATACGAAGTATACTCCAATATATGGAAACCTCGTATGAATACATAAGCTGTAAAATATAGTAAATCCAGAATAACTAAATCTCATCCACTAGATAAATAAATGATATAAGAGCAACTTTGAATTTGTCATGTATACAATCGTTGGGCGGAGACAAATCTACTACCAACAAGTAAAGAAAAATACATGAGAAAATGAATGAATTTGGCGAGCGAAGCGAAGACGATCCAAGTGCAATCATCCTTGAAGAACTGGAGATGGTCACGGCTAGAGCTAGAGCACCTGCGAAAGACAAGAGCACACACCTGGCGAGATAACCAGGTCCTCAGAGGGACACAACAAGACACATAATATCATGCCATATAAACTGAATAATATTGCTCAAATAAATAAGGAATGCCTACAATAGGGTACCTAACCGTACTATAGTGAATGCAATAAGAACAAACCTTTGACGCATGGGCCTGATCAGGAATATCAGGAATCAGGACCGTATCTTCCACTAGAGATAACCGGCAATCAGGACCGTACCTTCTACTGGAGATAACCGGCTATCAGGATCGT
This sequence comes from Iris pallida, assembly GCA_029216955.1. NCBI lineage: Eukaryota > Viridiplantae > Streptophyta > Magnoliopsida > Asparagales > Iridaceae > Iris > Iris pallida. The sequence goes on along the minus strand of JANAVB010023000.1, from coordinate 3,940,468 downwards.
ACCTCCCACTGGAGATAACCGGCTATCAGGACCGTACCTCCCATTGGAGATAACCGACAATCAGGGCAGTGCATATATGACCCACACATTAAGGAACTGTTCTTCCCACCCAATGTCTATTATGTTGTATCCACAACATAAATCCTCTATTAACCGCTAAGTCAAACTAAGCATGCAACATCTATTAGCGGTTATTCCTATCGCACGGCTTGTACGTACTGGTGGCCAACCAATCACGCACGTCCGTGTTCTACATACGACACACAACTTTGTGGTACAATGTGTCAAGGCCATAAATACAACACACAAGGTGGTCCCTTAAATCTAGGTTTAATGTGTAAGAAAAATAATACATAGCAGAAAATATAAATGAACAGTAAGTTCTAACAGGTTATGCCATGTATCACAGTTTATTTTGCATAAAGAAAATAAATAATGCATAAAATATGAGCTAAAATAAATAAACAGCAAATGGTAAGGTGTCTTGCCTAAGGTCCTTGCTGGTGAAACCGACAATCCCGTTGGGTACAGAATAGTCACAGGGCTACACAAGATGAACTCAAACGATGTGACAAACTTCTAAAATAAAAACCAAAAATAAAATATTCTGAAATTTTTTTAGGAAAAATATATGATGTGTATTTTTCTGTCAGTATTCCGAAACTTCAAACGGATCGTGATTCTGATTCCTGGTTCTCCCAGAATCTCAAAAACACTAAACCGTGTCAGATTTCGGACCACTGACACTCCACAAATTTTCCAGAAAATTAAGTTTCGAATTTATGAAAATAAAATTTACATTCAGAAAATATACCTCAATATGATTCCAACAAAAAAAAACTGGAGGTTAAAAGGAGTCCGGAGTTGGGAGTTATGGTCATTCGAAGTTGCTACAACCTTTGAAAATTGAGGCTGAACTTATGACGAAAAAAAAGAGAGAAATTTTGACAAGGATGGTTTGAAAGATGATTTGTGGTGAAAATAATATGGAGGAGTACTTGCCTATTTATAGGATGTGGAAATTCCCAATTAGATAAGAATTAGGATTCCTTTAAACCCAATTTAGATATTTCCTAATTTAATTTAAAAGCAATCAAATCCAAATCCAAATCCAAATCTAATTTAAATCAAATCAAATTCTCTTAGTTTAAAATCAAATCAATTAAATCCAATTTAAATCTATTTAAATTTTTAGCTCAAAATCAAATGGGATAAATAAATTTCGAATATTTAACTATTTAAATAAATCCAAAAATCAAATTAAGATTTAAATGGCCACCATAACTTCCAAATATATTTTTCAAATACCAATAATAATAATTTCAAAAATAATAAATATTTTTAAATATCTTTTTAAATAATAAAATATTTATTAATAAATTTTGAAAATTACATTTTTATTTAAAATAGACTAATAAATAATTACGAAATATATGTATGCACGAATAATGCATACATGATTATGCTTTTCCTAGTATACAATAAAATATTATTTATGATTAATAACTGCTAAAAATAAAAAGGCTTTTTATAGCAAGAATAATAATTATATAATATTTTGAAAGTGTATAATAAAATAGAAAAAATGTTTTTCTAAAATATGTACGCTCGCACATATTCACACTTGACGAGCAACTACGAAAAATAAAATTTCGTGCGCGACGTACAATACAACTATGCGACATACAATACAAAATTTTTAAATCAGTACCAAATTTAATATATATAAAAAATATAGTAGAAATTTAGGGGTTTTACAAATGGACTCCGGATTTCAGCACCAAAGTCGATTCTACGATCGTTGCGGCATGGATCACCTTACCCAACCTCTCCCTTGTCTGCTTCGTGCCTGCTGCTCTGAAATATATCGCCAGCTCTTTCAGGACGCTAGTGGCGATAGCCGAAGAAGCAAAAAACCTCTCCAAAGGCAACTACGCGAAGATCTGCGTAGAACTCGACCTATCCTATGACCCCCTGTCCAGATTCAACTTGAGCTAGTGTCACGACCCGTTACCCAAATTGTTGGGCCGGGCCGAGCCATGTCCAGCCTACGCTTGGTTAAAGCGTAGTAAGCTGTTCTAAGAGTTTATACATTAATGATACTAAATGTGCTAACATTAAGCCAAATAAGATTTTATCACAACACAGCTTCTATTGACGAAAGTAAACAAGTGTTAAAAGTTATTACACTTCAAATGTATGAGACTGGAGACAAAGTCCAGTATCCAAAAATAAGTTCAAAACCAAAGTCTAAGTCTCAAAACACATGAAAGATATCTAAGCAAGGTTCCCCGCTGGGACCTCTTCTGGAGCTAAGGCCAGGTCCACAAAAGCTGTACCGTAGTAGGTGTCACATAGCATTTTTTCCTCGGAAAGTACACCTACAACGTTATCCTGTCAGAATGGGAGCAAGTACTTGTACTACAAACATATAATACTGATCATGAAATGGTAAAAGATGAAATAACTGTAATCCTGACATGGCACAATCTATCATGTAAAATCACAACTATCATGGCAAGGATACATTTGTCATGGCGACACATGCACATATATAGTTTAAAACTGGAGCAGGTACGTGATCGGTCAATAGGTATAGAATGTACCAGTGTACAAGCCATAAATCTGAAATGTACATACGTACAAGTAACAAGCATAGGTGTACATCCGTACAAAAATACGGGATAATACCTACGATAAGGTATGCATATACAATGCGACCTTGCTCGGTACATACGTACAAGTAAGGGGGCATGATCACGTACTCAACTATCAGTTTCCCCCATGTCCCAGTAACCATATGTAAAAGCTCTTCTAAGCATGTGAAGATACTGAGAATCCGTATAAAGCATGTAATGATATGACTTTGCAGTTTCCATAAAGCAGTATTTTAACATGGCTCATTCACAGTTCATTATCATATGCAGTAAATAAGTTTGTAGGGGTACTTGCCTCGAGCAAAGCAAGGATAAGAATATGTAGCTATAGATGTCCGGTGTCCTGTCAAAATGATATACAGTTTTCAGTCTCTAAGTTATGATTTAATATTACGCTAGTGTTGTGACACGGCTCCTAATAGGACACTAGCTAGGTGAAGCTCTAGTAGTCCAAAGTTAGGTGTTACAATATCTAGACTAACAAGTATGTCTCTACACTAAGGTATGGTAGAGTCTTGATACTAAAATACCCCAAAAACCCACAAAAACACACAAGTCAATATTAATTAATTAATTATTCAGACTGTATATTGTGTTCCAATAATTATTAAGATAGTTATGCAGTCTTATTTTATGTGAAGTAATATACCAAATTGATCCTTGTTAATTATAGTAATTTAATATAAATTTTCTTGAATTTATAATCCAGTGTAAATATTTATTAAAAATCAGAATACAAGTGTACATTGAAAAAAAGTTCTGGTTTACTATTTTTAAACAGTATCAAAACAGTAAATTAAATCATGAAAAAATTATATTAAATTAGATTAATTAACATAGTATTTTATAGTAATTTTTCTAGAATTTATTCAGCATTAAAAAGTTGTCTGAAAATTCAAAGTTCATAAATCACAGATTCTGAAATTAAATAAATAATTATTTAATGTATTTGTCCGCGTATTTGAAATTGAACCGAAGTCCGGATACGGGACCCGAAGACATGAATCAAGTCCAACATGACTCGACTAGACCCCGAATATGTTTAGGCTCACCTAAGTCCGATCAACCCATGCTAGGCTTGGACTTAGAGTGGTCGTTTGCACAAAGTACGTAAAATCGTAAATAAATACGGAATTTAAATACATGTACTTTAAAGGAATTTAAATTGCAGAAATTGAAAGCATAAATATTACAGTATAGGCACTATATTTATAAATACGTATTACAGCATAGACACTGTATTTATTTACATATTACAGTATATGCACTGTATTTATAATGACATAATTTAAATGACAGAATTAAATGACAGAATTTAAAATACATATATAATTTAATATGACGTGTTTATCAAAAACACAAAAAGGAAATTAAATATTACATTGACATTATTTTATCATATTTTATTTAGAGAGAGATTTATATATGTACATATATATTTTTAAACATATACATACATATATATATATATATATATATATATATATATATATATATATATATATATATATATATATATATATATATATATATATATATATATATATATATAATATATATAATATATATGTACATATACTCTCTATATATATAAATATTTAGTAATTAATCAAAATATAAAATATACAATTTATATAAAATCAATATTTACAGAAATACCAAACACTGTATTTATACAGTATATAATTTATTATATATATATATATATATATATATATATATATATATATAAATATAATATATATATATATATATATATATATATATATATATATATATATATATATATATACATATATACAAATATATATACACTAAACAAAACAACTTAGGGGTGAGCATATAACGGTTGAAAACCGAAAACCGAACCGAACCGAACCGAACCGAAATATGACAAACGGTTCGGCTTTTCGGTTATCGATTCGGTTTTCGGTTTGGAAATTTAAAATTTTAAAATAACGGTTCGGTTTTCGGTTCTTGATCCGGATAACCGAACCGAACCGAAAACCAATTTAGATTTAATAATTTATCAAACTATCCTCAATCTACATATACTAATGTTTTGTAACCCTTAGCCGAGGGCACTCTCCTCTTATTCTCTGTCGGTACTTTTTTGAGCACTCTCTCTCTACCCTCAATCTATATATATATACTGATATTTTTCACACTATGTAATATATAATTCATTAATACAATAATACCATATTTTTAAAATAAATTGTTATTTAAATAGACATATTTTGCTAAAAAATTTGAAGGTCCGGTACATTGGCCCATGAAACTGAACCGACCGAAAATCGAACCGAATTAATTCGGTTCGGTTTTGTTCGATTTTTTATAAAAACGGTTCGGTTTTCGGTTTTGAGAAGTACGGTTTACGGTTATTTCGGTTTTCATATATATGGTTCGGTTTGAACCGAACCGAACCGTTGCTCACCCCTAAAACAACTAACTAAAAAATAACCCCAACGTAAAGAGGGGGCTCGAACTCAGCACTACAGAGAGGGGGTTCCCACGCACGCTGCACTAGCCAGTAGGCCAGCTTGGCCGCTATTTAAGGGGGAGGAGTTTAGGAAATTTAATTAGAACAAAAGGGGGGGGTCTGTTTTACTTATGCTGAACCCCTAGTGGGTTCGGTTGATAGCGGGTCGGGAATCCGACCTGCTATAAGTCATCACCTTCGTGTCCACGCGTGTGTGGACACTCCGAAACGTGTCCAGAGCTCGTATCGGGCTATTTAGACACGAAAACTTGTGTCGAAGTATACCAATGTGCTCGTCACAAGATTCTCGACACGATGGTGTCAAGCACGTGTCACCACAACACATTTCCCAACCGTGTCCGCGTGTCCTAAACTAGGGCTAGCTATTTCTTCGTGTCTGTGTGTCGGACTGGGTCGAAACTAAGGGCAAATGATTTATCGTGTCGAGGCGAATACAATGACGGCCTAAAATCAAGAAATAAAGCAGAAATGGAGAAGAAAGGTCGATACCTAGGCTCGGCAGTGGTCGACGGCAGTGATGCGACGGTCGTGGTCGGCGGAGGAGGTCGGCTTCGGGTCGGCCTCGTCGTGCTCGACACGATGGTAGCCTCCTTGGTCGATGGCGACATCCGACAGTGGAGATAGGGTGGTCGCCGGAGTTGACTCGTATCAGACAGTATCAGGGGATTTAAAAAATGAATAAATTTGAGGATTTAATATCAATAATTAAAATTGATAGAAATTAAGATTTTCTTCCTTGGGGTGTGTGCCTATTTATAAAAAAATATAATTAGGGCAACTAACCATGGTTAATTACTAACTTGACCCTAGGATTAAATTTTTACCGTTTTGCCAAACGGAAAGAAATGCAATTTTTACGGTAGCAGTTATTTAATTACAAAAAATTCAAATGACGTCCAAACGACTCCAAACAAATCGCAGAAAAATTCTAAAATTAATAGAAAAATATTTAGAACCTAATAGAATCAATTTGGGGCAAATTTGAAATTGTTTTATATTTATTAAATTTTTTGAAAATAGGGGTTACAGCTAGGGGGTCTGACGCACTATCAATCGCTCGTGTATGACATCAACATCTTGTTCTACAAACACTGCCAAATGAGAGGCCAAACCCTTAAATACTATTTCAGAGCACATCCTGAGCTGAAGAAGGATGCCTTCCGTAAACCACAAACTCAAAAGGCGGCCCCCAATGTACCCACATCTCCAATCCATCACCTACCCAATCTCCACCTCTTCTCCAACAACAACAGCACGTCTCCCTCCCTCAGGCCGATCCGGCCCCCGGACACTGCCATCATCCCCTACAACCCTCCAAGTATAAACCTCAATAACTCATTCTCCATCCTCTCCTCATTTCCATCAGAGATCAACCCGGAGTGCCCCCTACCCCTATGCTCCAGCGTAGATGCCACCTCCGGCCAGAAGGACGATACTCTATCGGCAACAGACAAGGAGGAACGACAGCCTCTTACCACAACCCCAGAGCAACCTACCCCTGAGATTGCTTCCTCCAATACCGACATCACCATCGTGGCCTATAGACCTAGCTTCGACTTCGCGGCCTCGGACAGGTTCCACCAAGCTCAGGAAGCCGGTTTCCTGGACCCCAGTAACCCCCTGAGTGCGCTACCAGAAGTGGAACAAGAAATCCCCCTTGCTGCTGGAGGACCCTGGACCCCGTCCTGTAAGCACGACTGACACGAAGGTGGGACCCACTACCTCTAACCAGAGTGCCCCCAAAAACAACCACAAGAAGAAGAAAATGCGACATAGAGTAGTCGTCGGCCATGACCACGTGGTCTACCATGAAACTCACCAACCACCCACCCCTCCTACTTTCCAATGATTAACATCCTATATGGTCTGGTTCTGCAATTGCTTCTCCCTCCGATCAAGGATCTCCACTGGCTTCTCCTCGTAGGTCAAGCTCGGACCCACCTCTAGTTTCGAATAGTCCACCACATGGCTCGGATCTGGAATATAGCATCGAAGCTGGGATACGTGAAAGACGTTATGTACTCCCTCCAAGCTAGCAGGAAGCGCTAGTCGATATGCCATATCGCCAATCCGTGCCGTCACATCGAAGGGCCCGATATATCTGGGATTAAGCTTCCCGCCTCTGCCAAAACGAATGATGCCTCTGGTCGACAAGATCTTCAAAAATAGTCTATCTCCAACTGCGAACTCCAGGGGCCATCTGCTGCTATCCGTCCAGTGCTTCTGTCGATCCTGTGCAACTCTGAGACGCTCTCTAATCAATCTGGTCTTCTCTGCTGAATCTACTACCATCTCTGGCCCAAGCAAAGTTCTCTCGCCAACGTCGTCCCAAAATAAAGGTGTGCGACATCTCCGCCCATACAGTGCCTCGAACGGTGTCATCTCGATGCTAGCCTGATAACTATTATTATAGGCAAACTCCACAAGATGCAAGTGATCCTTCCACGAACTGTCGAAGTCGAGTGCGCAAACCCGCAGCATGTCCTCCAGTGTCTGAATGGTCCTCTCAGACTGCCTGTTTGTCTATGGATGATAGGTGGTGCTGAACTTCAACTGTGAACCCAAGCTCAATTGTAGACTCCTGCAGAAGTGTGATGTGAAGCGGCTGTCCCTGTCTGAAACAATGCTCACCGGTACCCCGTGAATTTGCACAATCTGACGTATGTAGAGGTTAGCAAACTGTTGACACAAAATTACAGTCAACCAAATATTGATAGAATTGACTACATGATACTTGTGATAATTCAATACGACACATGAAGACTACTTCCAGTACAAGTCAGACGACAGCTCGGATTTGTAATGCAAGTTATTTTGAGCCTGTATTTTTTACAATTTTATTGAGTCTAGACTTATGTAAACTGAGCTGTACTGAGCATCTAAAACTTAGTCTATAACCATACCCAAATCTAATAGCTCCACACATATCCAAATAAGCTAATTGGACCTATGACCCATTCTGTGCTCTGGAGACAGAGTTCGGGCCGAACTTTGTCTCCACACAGAGTTCAGGCCGAACTCTGCCTCCTAAAAATTAGCACCCTAATTTTTAGGGTTGGCTGGTTGCAAGTTGTCCAACGGCCAATTTTTTGAAAATTCTAACCAAAATTTTGGCCGAATTCTGCCTACCTGGTATTCTATAAATAGGCCATGAATTCTCTCATTTTCATTCATCCAATCTTCTCTTCTCTTCTCTCTAAAGCTCTATACAAGCCATACCCTTCTTCATCTACTAGCCACAAGCTTCCTAAGCCTCAAGTGCTCAGTACTTTTCAGTCAGGAGTTTGTGCAAGAGTTCAAGAAGTCGCTTGGAAAATTCTAAGCATCGCCACTGCGATCTTTGTAAGAAGTTGACGTGCTCTTCTGAAGAAAAGGTACGGGGTGTAACTACTATTTCACAAATAGTGGATTTAATCCTGAGCTAGAGTTTTTAGGCCTGGACTAGTCATCCACGAGGGAAACCAGGTTAAAAATCGGCTGTGTTTGCGTATGCTTTCTTGCTCCTTATTTATTTCTGCATTTACTCTGATTACTTTCAGTTTGTGAAAGAGTTTAATTTTTAATTGGTTATTATCGTTATAAACTCTATTCACCCCCTCTAGAGTTGCCATCTATTCTTCAATTGGTATCAGAGCTCTGTTCTCTCAACAAGGACTAACATCCTAGAGCTGATCCATGGCAACCACACAATCCTTGATTTCCAATCACGGTGAAGGGCAGTCCACTCATAGGCCTCCCCTATTTGATGGAACTAACTACACCTATTGGAAAACTAGGATGAGCTTTTATCTCAAGTCGCTAGACTTTGACCTGTGGACCATCGTCACCGATGGTTACAAAAAGCCCGCCAGGATAGTTGTCAATGGTGATCTCGTTGAGAAACCACATGACAAATATTCTGACGAGGAGAAGAAACAGGCAAGTCTCGACGCAATAGCTATTAATGCTTTATTCTGTGCTATAGACAGGAATGAGTTCAACAGGGTCTCAACATACACCACCTCTCACGAAGTATGGAGACTTCTAGAAGTGACGCATGAAGGAACCACCCAAGTAAAGGAATCGAAGATAAGCCGTCTCACTCAAGAATATGAAGCTTTCAAGATGAAGCCAAATGAGACGATTACGCAAATATTCACAAGATTCCTCGACATCATCAATCCCCTATCTTCGCTCGGCAAATAATATTCAAATCACGAGAAGATTCGCAAGCTACTTAGGGGACTACCAAAGATTTGGAACCCTAAGGTGACAGCCATCATAGAAGGAAATAATCTCATAACTATGTCCATGGAGACCTTGATGGGAAAGCTGATGACTCATGAGCTTGACCTCAAGGACTTCGAAGAGCCTGCTCCTAAGGCTAAGGAAATCGCCCTCAAAGCTCACCGACGAAGGACTGACTCCGAAGAGACGGATGACGACAACTCGAAAGGTGATGATCAAGCTCTCCTTGTCTGCAACTTCAAGAAATTCCTTCGCTTCAACCGAAGAAAGAAAGAACCACAAGAAGATGACGAAGAAGGGCCAACTTGCTACGGTTGTAAAAAGACGGGACACGTCCGAAAAGACTGTCCATTTTTAAAGAAGAACAACCGCTATGAGAAACCATACAAGAAGGCTTCCTCAAAGAAATATGCCAACACAAGCATTTGGCATAAAAGCGAAGCTAGTGACTCCGAGGAAGAAAATGACTCTCCTCAAGATGCTGCAAACGTGTGCCTAATGGCAACGTCCGACAAGGTATCAAACGAAACTCTTGATGATTTCACTTTTGATGAACTTGGCGATGCTTTCACCGATTTACTTGATGACCATAAGAAAGTCATTGGTAAATATAAACATGCCAAAGAAAAGATCAAAAGTCATGAAGTCGAAATTCAAAGACTTTCTTTACTGCTTGATAACATTAGAGACACTTCACCCACGAAAGTCAAAAATGAGGTATCTAAGCTTAAAATAAGCCTACATGATGCCGAAGCACGCATTGAACAACAAACACAAGAAATCACAGCACTCAACATGGAGCTTGCTGAAGAAAAGAGTAGACACAAGATTTCTATTACTAAGATATATGGTTTGAATGCTAAGGTTACTGAACTACAGGCTGTCTCTAAGAAATTAGAGACTAAATTGGGAAAACAGGTTGCTCAACCTCAAACCCAATCACATGAGACACACACAAAGCATGACACTACTCATACTAGTCAACCACGTCATCCACCTGCAGCTCATAATCATGCTTACATATACACACACTTTCATAAAGCACACAAACCACATGCACGTAGAATTAATTCTCATTTGTCACAGAATCATCATGCTACACATAGATACAATCATCACTATGTTGCACAAAATCACCATCACTCTACATATAGACATCATCACCATGCTATTCCATATAGACATCATCACCATGCTATTCCATATAGACATTATCACCATACTGCTCCACATCACTCTACATATAGACATCATCACCATGCTAACTCTATATATCATCATGCTACTCCACATCACTCTACTCATAGACATCATATACATGTTCCTAACATAAACATGAATACTATATGTACTTATTATGGATTATATGGACACATTTCACCACAATGTAGAATTAGAAGATTAGTAGATAGAAAGATATATGCATGGTTTTCGAAAACTAACTTTTCAGGACCCTCAAGAACTTGGGTACCAAAGGTCACATCTACTCTTGATGTAGGTGGACCTTCCCTCCTCAACTAAGAGTAAGTGGATTCTCGATAGTGGATGCTCGCGGCATATGACGGGAGACGCAAATCTTTTCGCATCACTATCGATGAAGAGAGAAGGATATGTATCCTTCGGTAACAACCTAAAAGGGTATATTATAGGTAATGGTATTATTGGTCATCCTCCCTCTCCCGTAATAAAGGATATCTGCCTAGTGACCGAGTTAAAGCATAACCTGCTCAGTATTAGTCATCTTACTGACCATGGATATGACATTAACATTGGACAAAATAAATGCTTTATTTATGATAGGTCAACGAGAGACATTGCTTTTGAAGGGGTAAGAGAGGATAATATTTATATTTTCTATCTGTCTAGAGATAATAACAATGCAGGTAGATGCCTATATGCTCATAAGGATGAAAGATTACTGTGGCACCAGCGTCTTGGTCATGCCAACATGGATACTATATCCAGGCTATCGACTAAGAAGCTAGTTAGAGGCTTGCCCGACATCACATTCAAAAAGGATACGGTATGTGCCGAATGTGAATTGAATAAGGCAACCAAGTCCTCATTTCATTCCATAAACTCTGTAAGTACTACTAGACCCTTGCAATTACTTCATATGGATTTATTTGGCCCTAGTAGAGTAGCCAGTTTTGGTGGTAAACTCTATGCTTTTGTTATTGTTGATAATTTTTCTAGATTTACATGGGTTTTCTTTCTTACAAATAAAAGCGATGCTATTTCGGTTTTCAAGATTTTTGTTAAGAAAGTTCAAAACGAAAAAGGCTACATGATTACTCGAATCTGAAGTGATCATGGAGGCAAATTCGAAAATACTGATTTTGAAAAGTTTTGTGATTCTAATGGTTTTGATCATGAGTTTTCTTGTCCAAGAACTCCTCAACAAAATGGTGTTGTGGAGTGAAAGAATAGGACTCTTGGCGATATGGCTAGAGTCATGTTGAATAAGTTTTTACTTCCGAAATACTTTTGGGCTGAAGCTGTCAGTACAGCATGCCACATTTTAAATAGGGTGCTTATTCGTCCTATTACGAAGAAAATACCCTATGAGCTTTGGTTTGGAAGAACCCCAAATGTTTCTTATTTTAGAGTTTTTGGTTGTAGATGTTTTATCCTTAACACCAAAAACAACTTAGGCAAATTTGATGCCAAAGCTGACGATGGTATTTTCCTTGGCTATGCTGCCAAGAGCAAGGAATATAGAGTGTTTAACAAACGCTTATTAATTGTGAAAGAGTCTACCAATGTGACTTTTGATGAAGATAACAGTGCAGCAGCTACTCTTGATGATGATGTTGAGCCATCAACTTTCACTCCAATGAATACCACCACCGAAACCAATTCTCTGGAGGGATTGCCTAAGAAACTCTCTTTCAAGCCGTCACATCCAGAAAATTTGGTAATAGGTGAGGTTTCACATGGAGTAACTACTAGATCATCATTAAGAGACTCTATTGCTAGTACTGCCTTCGTTTCGCAAATTGAGCCAAAAAATATTTTAGAAGCTTTTAATGATGAATTTTGGATTTTTGCTATGCAAGAAGAACTCAACCAATTCGAGAGGAGCCAAGTATGGGAACTCATTCCTACACTGGCAAATCACTCGATTATTGGTACTAAATGGGTTTTTAGAAACAAAATAAATGAAGATGGTTCAGTTACACGCAACAAAGCTCGTCTAGTAGTCCAAGGATACAACCAAGATGAAGGTATCGACTACGATGAGACGTATGCCCCTGTTGCAAGATTGGAATCAATTTGGATGCTTTGTGCATTTACAAATTTTCAAAATTTCAAATTATTTCAAATAGATGTTAAAAGTGCTTTCTTGAATGAATTTATTAAGGAGGAAGTTTATGTAAAACAACCCCCTGGTTTTGAATATCACAAATTTCCCGACCATGTTTTCAAGCTAAAGAAAGCGCTATATGGCCTCAAACAAGCCCCTAGAGCTTGGTATGAACGGCTAAGCAATTTTTTGCTTGAGAAAGGTTTTTCAAAAGGGAAAATTGATACCACACTTTTCATAAAATCTTTCAAAGACACTATTCTCTTAGTACAAATATACGTAGATGATATTATATTTGGTTCTACTGATGAAATCCTCTGTCAAGATTTTGCCAAGTGTATGCAGACCGAGTTTGAGATGAGCATGATGGGGGAGATCAACTACTTTCTTGGACTGCAAGTCAAACAAATGTCAAATGGAACTTTCATCTGTCAGTCAAATTATACAAAGGACATGCTGAAGAAATTCGACCTTGACAACGTCAAACCAATCAGCACTCCAATGGCTACTACAACTAAACAAGAACCAGATGAAAGCGGCAAACCCGTAGATCAACGTAAGTATCGAGGTATGATAGGCAGTCTACTCTATTTAACTGCTAGTCGCCCTGATATTATGTTTAGCGTTTGCCTGTGTGCTAGATATCAAGCAAATCCTAAGGAATCACACATGACTGCTGTTAAGCGTATCTTTAGATACCTTAAGGGTACGGTTACAGTGGGCCTATGGTATCCCAAGTCAACATCATTTGACCTCATCGGTTACTCTGATACTGATTTCGTCGGATGCAAGGTCGACCGTAAAAGTACGAACGGTACGTGTCATTTATTAGGAAAGGCTTTAGTCTCTTGGTTTAGCAAGAAGCAGAATTCTGTCGTACTATCCACAACAGAAGCTGAATACATCGCAGCTGGGCGTTGTTGTGCACAAATTCTGTGGATGAAGCAAATTCTTGAAGACTACAACTTATCTTTTATGCACATTCTAATTTTTTGTGACAACACGAGTGCTATAAATCTCACTAAGAACCCCATATGTCACTCACGCACGAAACACATAGAAATACGTCCCCACTTTTTGCGTGATCATCAGCAAAATGGTACTATTAATTTAGAATTTATTGACAGTGATCATCAGCTAGCAGATTTCTTTATAAAACCATTATCCGAAGAGCGCTTCAATTTTCTCTGTCGTGAACTTGGAATTTTGGACGAAGCTGTTATTAATTAAAATAAACCTGCGTAAATATCGAGTATGTCTTGATTCTTTTATGATGAAATTGCTATGGGTACAAGCCGAAAGGGCCCTTCTGACAACAAGGCGTAAAAGCCTAAGCGACACGGTGCACTAGTCCTCAGGACTACCGCTAGCTGGGATTCGGCCCCTGCAGCTAACCCATGGCAGCTTCAAAATATTGAATTATGGCATAATTCCTTGTTTATTACATGGTTCATTTTATTTATCACATGCTGAAATGCTAATTTTCCAACTTCACTTTGCTTCAAAATCAACTTTCTGGAATTTTTCAACTTAGATTTTTTTCAATCTTGTATATGTACTTTTCTTTGGTCTCTCTCACTTAATCATGTTTCAACTCAATCATTTTTCAGCCTGATTTCTGTTCTGTTTCCAGGATCCGGAATTCGGGCCGAACTCTGCCTTACCCAGAGTTCGGGCCGAATTCGACCTGACTGTTTCAGAACCGGGAGCAGTCTCAGCCGCTGATCATAAGTTGATCCAATGGCCCATATTTGTTCCGACCATTGGAATCCTTTCACATATATTCGGGCTCTCCTCTTTCTTCTCCTCCATTGCCACCTTTTCCATTTCTCCAAGCATATTTTTCTCAAACCCTAACCCTAGTTCTTCCTCCCTAGAGCTTATCTATTCTCCAAACTCAAGCAGAAGGCTTCCCTCATCATTCTCCTTCATTGTTCTTCATCACATTGAGGTATATCTCAACACTTCTCTCCATCTCAATTTTCTCTATTGTCTTTATTATTTTTCATGGCTCTACGATTGTTCAATCACGGGAAGAGACTTCGAACCGAGGGAGCGTCCTCTTCGAATGCTCCTCCTCGTGGTGAACCGCCCGTTGAACAACAACCACCTATCCATCCGTTGTTCAACCTGCCTCGTCCACTTGACCTAAACACATTTGACGACCGAATATTTGTATCACTTGACGCATCAAATGAATGGTTTAGTGATTTTCGGACACGTCCGGTGTTTGCGGGTCATCCTATCAATTTTACTATTTTCTCTCAATATGATGCACTTTTCATGATCTTTGCCTTGACGAACTTGTCACAACCACCTCGGTTATATATCGTAATGCTATTCAAATGTTCTACTGCAACCTAACTCATGATGATACACATATTTACTCACGGGTTGCGGGCATTGACATCTCGTTTGATGATTTCGATTTGGCCGAACACCTTGAACTCCAAGAGCCAAACTTATGGGAAAAGCTTGTTGAAGCTCGATCGTTTTAATTTCCCGATGGGTCTTCACTTGAAAGCTTCAAGGACGACTTATGTACCCCTAACACACGTCCTCGCAAGCTTTTGGCCAAGTATCTCAATCCCTATTTTTATGAACTTCATCGGATTATCTTTAACACTATTTTGCCCAAAGCGGGATCCACCGATGAAGTCACCTACTTTGAAATCTCAGCCTTATATTACCTCCACTTTCATGTACCTTTTAATCTTTCACGTACCATGATGGACTGGATGATTAATTCTAGGAAGAAACCAAGATCCTTGGTTTATGCTTTGTATCTTCCTATGGTCTTTCGTGCTTTTTGCATACCTCTTGATGAGTGCCAGTTCTTACCTGCCCCTGCCTTCCTCTCTAAGGCACGGAGACTTCAGGCAGCAGTTGGCTCACCTGTTGTGTCCGAGCACTCTGACGATGAGCCAGATACCCCTCCTCTGGGATAGGATCCTCCTCATCCTCCTCCTACTCTCGAGTCCCTCCAGACTATGCTCCGCGATCGTTTCACCTTGGAGGATGATCGTTGGACTCAGCTTGATTATCGGACTACATTGCAGAGGAGTGCCATTAGCAACTCACTGCATGATATTTGGTACTCCATGTCTCGCCATCCTTCCATGCCTATCCCTATGGAGCGGGACCCTGGTCGTGAAGGGTTTCGTATCGATGACCCTTTGGTTATTCGCTACTTGGATCCGGATGCGGCCTTCGTGGACCCTCGTCGTTCCTTCACTGATTCATCAGACGACGCTGGGCCTTCACGAGCTCGATGGTGGATATGGACTTCAACTTGCTGTTGCTACTAAGGATCATAGCTTATGTTTTTATGCACTTTGGATTTTAGTTGCTTTTATGCACTTTGATTGTATTAGACTTATTATTATGTGTGACTTTTGAGACATTCAGTAGTTTTATCAGTATCTATGCAGTTTCATCTATTACCTTTTGGTGTGCTTGCCAGTTCTTATTTGTTTATGGTTTATTGCTAAATGCCAAAAGGGGGAGAAATTTTGGTATATTCTATATTCTGTTTGTATCTGTATCTGTGCTTTGGGGAGAATATTTTTTATCAGGCCAACAGGATTCAAAGCAATGTTTACGGGGGAGCTATTGCTAGCTCGGCACTGATTACGGAGGAGCTATGCCATTTCTATATAATGTGTCCAGGTATGAATATTGAATATACAACTATCATTTTGTCAATTATCAATATGTGGAAGATTGTTGACACAAAATCATAGTCAACCAAATATTGATAGAATTGACTACATGATACTTATGATAATTCAATACGACACATGAAGACTACTTCCAGTACAAGTCAGACGACAGCTCGGATTTGCAATACAAGTTATTTTGAGTCTGTATTTTTTATAATTTTATTGAGTCTAGACTTATGTAAACTGAGCTGTACTGAGCATCTGAAACTTAGCCTATAACCATACCCAAATCCAATAGCTCCACACATATCCAAATAAGCCAATTGGACCCATGACCCATTCTGTGCTCTGGAGACAGAGTTCGGGCCGAACTCTGCCTCCACACAGAGTTCGGGCCGAACTCTGCCTCCTAAAAATTAGCACCCTAATTTTTAGGGTTGGCTGGTTGCAAGTTGTCCAACGGCCAATTTTTTGAAAATTCCAACCAGAATTCTGGCCGAATTCTGCCTACCTGGTATCCTATAAATAGGCCATGAATTCTCTCATTTTTATTCATCCAATCTTCTCTTCTCTTCTCTCTAAAGCTCTATACAAGCCATACCCTTCTTCATCTACTAGCCACAAGCTCCCTAAGCCTCAAGTGCTCAGTACTTTTCAGTCAGGAGTTTGTGCAAGAGTTCAAGAAGTCGCTTGGAAAATTCCAAGCATCGCCACTGCGATCTTTGTAAGAAGTTGACGTGCTCTTCTGAAGAAAAGGCACGGGGTGTAACTAATATTTCACAAATAGTAGATTTAATCCTGAGCTAGAGTTCTCAGGCCTGGACTAGTCCTCCACGAGGGAAACCAGGTTAAAAATCGGCTATGTTTGCGTATGCTTTCTTGCTCCTTATTTATTTTCGTATTTACTCTGATTACTTTCAGTTTGTGAAAGAGTTTAATTTTTAATTGGTTATTATCGTTCTAAACTCTATTCACCCCCCTCTAGAGTTGTCATCTGTTCTTCACAAACTTCTCGGTCGACAGCCCTACCTTGAATGGAATGAAGTGGGTGAATTTCGTCAGTCTGTCCACGATAACCCAAATAGCATCCTTGCCACCGGGCGTACACGGTAAACCAGAGACGAAGTCCATGGTGATGTGTTCCCACTTCCACTCCGGAATAGGTAAAGGCTGGAGTAATCCTGCTGGTCTCTGGCGTTCCGCCTTGACTTGCTGGCACACAAGACATCTGAAAACAAATCTGGCAACCTCTCGTTTCATCCCATACCACCAAATATACTCCCGCATATCCTTATACATCTTGGTAGATCCAGGATGAATAGAATACTGCGACTAGTGGACCTCCTGTATAACCTCCTTCCGTAAATCCTTGGGCACACACAAGTAGTTTCCGTGCCTCAGGGACCCATCATCTGCGATGGTGAAGTCGTCGAGCAATCCTGCCTCTGCTTGGCCTCTGAGACACCGGAGTCCCTCATCTTGAAACTGGGCCTCCTTGATCTTCTCTATCAGTCCCGACTGTATCTGCATGTGCATCAGCTGCCCTCCAACTCCCGGAATAATAATTTTGATCCCCAGACTCTCAAGATCCTCTAAAATATGCTGATCCATAGTGAGAAACATAAAAACAGGATATCGACTGAGAGCATCTGCTACCACATTCGTCTTCCCCAGGGTGGTATTGCAGATTGATGTCGAAATCCTTCATGAGTTCCAGCCACCTTCGCTGCCTCATATTCAGCTCCTTCTGAGTGAAAACATACTTCAGACTTTTATGGTCCGTGAAGATGTCCACTCTCTCTCCATACAAATAGTGCTTCCACAGTTTCAAGGCAAAAATGACTGCTGCGAGCTCCAAGTCATGTGTAGGATAATTATTCTCATGAGGCTTCAACTGCCTAGAAGCATAAGCAATGACCCTATTGTTCTGCTCAAGCACACATCCCAAGCCTTTCCCTGATACATCACTGTAGATGACGAACCCTCCAGATCCTGATGGCAAAGTTAAAACTGGTGCTGTAGTGTGTCTTCTCTTCAATTCTTCAAATGCTGACTGGCAGGCAATGCTCTAGATGAACTCCTTGTCCTTCCGCGTAAGCTTCATCATTGGCTCTGCTATCTTGGCAAAATCTTTCACGAACTTTCGGTAGTAACCTGCTAGCCCCAGGAAACTATGAATCTCAGCTACTGACTTGGGAGGTGCCCATGCTTCCACAGCTTCAATCTTCTTGGGATCTACAAAAATCCTCTCTCCAGTCACCACATGCCCCAAGAACTCCACCCTGTCCAAGAAGAACTCGCACTTCGAAAGCTTTCCGTACAGCTTCTCCTTCTGTAAAATCTCCAAAATAATCTGCAGGTGCTCCATATGCTCCTTCTCGGTCTTCGAATATATCAGAATGTCGTCAATGAAGACCACGACAAACTTGTCCAAATACTTGTGAAAAACTTTATTCATCAAGTTCATAAATACTTCTGGGGCATTGGTGAGTCCGAACGACATCACCAAAAATTTATACTGGCCGTAACGAGTATTGAAAGCTGTCTTCGGCATATCCTGCTCCCCAACCTTCATCTGATGATATCCCGACCGAAGGTCAATCTTGGAAAGGACTTTCGCCCCACTCAGCTGATCAAACAACTCATCTATCCACGGCAACGGATATTTATTCTTGATGGTGATGTTATTGAGTGCACGGTAATCGATACACATCCTAACAGTCCCATCCTTCTTCGGCACGAAGAGTACCGGTGCTCCCCAGGGTGAAATACTGGACCGAATAAAACCCTTGCCTTCCAACTCATCAATCTGGACCTTCAATTCTGCAGCTTCCTTCGGGTTGATCTTATAGCAATGCTGGGACTTCGGCGCTGATCCAGGCACGAAGTCGATGCTGAACTCTACATCTCGATCTGGCGGTAATCCTGGCAACTCCTCGGGGAAGACGTTGAGAAACTCTGCGATCAGCGGATGCGACAACTCCTGGTCTTCTGTAACTGCTCCGAAGTAGACTCCTTTTGGCCTCTCGGCGATCCATCTTCTGACCTCGAACGGTGGAACTCCAGGCGGGCTGAAAGTAACCTTCCCTTCATGGCAGTCTATTACAGCAAACTGCTCACTCATCCAGTCGATGCCGAGGACTACATCAAATCCCGGTAATGGTATCACTTATTTGGTTATGTGATCTACACCATTATCATATGTGCAACTCCAAACTAGATTTAAGTCATGTACAACTTAATCCAGTTTACATAACCAAATTGTGCTCTAAATCACGTAGTTAGTTCAGTTCTCTTATCTATAACATGTATATCTATTTCTATTATATCATGTTCTCTTTTACAGTCTCTTTACTATTTTTTTACATCGTTTCATGTATATTATTCTATAGCTTGTTTCATATTTCCTTTCATGTTATGAACTGTGTGAGAGATATGTATTTGTTCCTGTCCTGACTGGCTGTTGAAAATATTACAGATGATGATGAATGCTGCGATACTTACTATGGAACAGGCATAACTGACATAGGTGACCTGGATCCTCAGGAGGATCCAGTAGTCACTGAGGACTTGCTATTAGTTTAGTTTAGACTTATCTTATTATCTCGTTTATTGAGACATTGAGATTGTACTAAGATAGTGTTTATGGTGTGGTTTACACCGAGACTTATCATTTATATTTGTGACTCTCTGTTGAGATTTTCTTATCTTCTATTTCATCTTAGATATTGTGATTGAGTTGTACTTTATATATTGTTCTCCTTTCGGAGCATATTCCATATTATGTTAGATGTTGTGAACTAGGACAGCGTTCTATCGCCGATACTGCGACATAGGCTGGACGTACCCACTTCTCGTACCCTTACACTGGGTGCGGGTCATGACACATTTTTAGTGGTGGCCCATACAGGTCCAGTCGAGTCGCAACTAGTACGATTTCGTAGTGGTACTCGAACTAGAGTATCACTACAGCCTGCAGTAGGATATAGGATATAAGTTAAGGTACTCAATCATATTAGAAAAACTCTTATCTAATTCTTGCTGCTAATTGTCTTCTTTTGAAAACAAACTGTCCTCCTTTGATTATATCGCTTCTTTCTCAGTAATTAATTTTTTGTTTTATCTGTCTCCAGGATGGTGGAGACACGATCGTAACGCTCTGGCCTAAGGGATACCGCTGAGAGGTCTGCCACTTCTTGCTCGACTCAGCAGGACCCTGGGACCATAGTACCTCTTGTTCCTTCTTAGGTGGAAGCATCTGCAGCTTTTGGGGGTGCTCCTCCACCGGTTTTAAGGACTACCCCAGGGTTCAGGGGATGCTACCACCACCGCCTCAGGGGACAGTGGATATGGTGCAGTTCTTTACCTTCATGCAGCAGATGATGGAGACTCAGCGGCGCCAGGCGGAGGATATGAGGCAGGGCATTGACAATGCCCATCAGCTTGCCATGGTAGCAGTAGAGAAGGTGGCTGCCCAACCATAAGAAGGGCAGATACAACTGTACCAGCCGAGGACTCCGAGTATTCAAGATTTTCAGAAGATGCGGTCGCGAGACTTCTAGGGTACCGAGGGTATCATATATGCTGACGACTGGATCGAGCATATAGAGTAGATCTTTCGCCTCGCGAAGATACCAGCTAGGCTTCAAATAGAAGCAGCGGGCAGCCAGATGCATGACCTTGCCCGCACTTGGTACCAGACCGACCCCACGGTTGGTACAGAGGGACAGACTTGGGAGGCTTTCAAAAAGCTCTTCAAGGAGAAGTTTTTCCCCGACACAGCACTTGGCACCTTGGAGACGCACTTTGAGAACCTAGTTTAGGGGAACCAGACAGTAGAGGAGTACGCCGGAGAGTTCTGCCACCTGGGCAGATTTATGGAGGACCTTAGCGAGACAGCGAAGGTTAGGAGGTTCAGGAAGGGCTTGGTTAAGGAAGTCAAGTCCTTGACCAAGAGTGACAAAAATGCTACCTTTGAGAAGATTCTATCAGGAGCTATGGCAGCGGAGGACGACCTTGAACTAAAGTTGAAGAGAGGTCGTGATTCACATGGAGCCGGCGACAGTAGAGGCCCGGCCAAGAGGCCCCATTATCAGCAGCAGCATCAGCAGAAGTCTTTCCAGCAGAAGCAGATACAGCAGGCACCTAGACAGCAGCAAGCTATCAGTTGTACTTTCTGTAAGAAGCCAGGACATGTGTGGAACGAGTATAGAAAGAGGTTAGACAAGTGCCTACTTTGTGGTTCAGCGGAGCACCAGCTGAGGGACTGTCTTATGTCTTCAGGACGTACAACTCAGGGAGCAGGAGCCAAGGCTCCGGTAGGACAGCAGAAGGGACCATTGCAGACCCAGTAGCAGAAGTTTATCCAGTACCAGCAGTAGACCAGAGGAGGTCAGCAGGGGCGAGCCTTCGCCATGTCAGCCGAGGATGTAGAGGCAGTCAAAGATCTGATAGCAGGTTCTGTTCTTCTTGACTCCTTTCCTGCATTCACTTTGTTTGATTCGGGAGCTTCCCATAGTTTTGTGTCTGTATCATTTGCTGTTAAACACCAGCTTTCTTCTGAATCATTGCCTAGGACTTGCAAGATCATGACTGGGGGTGTTAGCATCCTCGTTCGTAATGTTTGCAAGGATCAGAGAGTAGTTTTGGAAGGCCGAGAACTGGATGTGAGTCTGCTCGTAATGCCATTACCGAACTACGACATTGTACTCGTATGGATTGGTTGAGCAGGCACCATGCCAGTATAGATTATCGCGGTGGTAGAATTCTTTTCAGAGTGCCAGGAGAACCAGAGTTCGAGTTCACCAGACAAGAGGCAGAGCAAAGCAGAGAAGTTTTCTACATAGTTTCAGTAGAGGAGCAGAGCATGCCACATCCATTGATAGCTGAATACATGGATGTATTTTCGAAAGAGTTGCCAGGGTTACCTCCGAATAGAGATGTGGAGTTCTCTATGGATTTGGTGCCCGGCACAGAGCCGATATCTCAGCACGTCTATAGAGTGAACAACAACGAGCTAGTGGAGTTGAAGAAGCAGGTGGATGAGTTACAGGACAAAGACTTCATCCGATCGACTTCTTCACCATGGGGTGCACCAGTACTCTTTGTGCCGAATAAGGATGGGTCGGTACGGATGTTTATCGACTACAGGGCTCTCAACAGTCTCACGATCAAGAACAAGTACCCGCTGCCGAGGATCGATAATCTGTTCGATAAGTTGAGCGGAGTGAAGGTATTCTCCAAAATTGATATGAGGTTAGGTTACCATCAAGTGAATGTGAACAAGAAAGATATTCCGAAGACAGCATTCAGGATACGGTATGGCCAGTTTGAGTTCATGGTGATGCTTTGTGTTAACTAACGCCCCGGCGATGTTCATGAACCTGATGAATAAGGTGTTCCACCAGTACTTAAACAAGTTCGTGGTGGTGTTCATCGACGACATCTTGGTGTATTCGAAGATCTCGGAGGAGTACGAGAAGCATTTGAGAGTGGTTCTAGAGACTCTCAGGAAGGAACAACTTTATAGCAAGCTCTCGAAGTGTGAGTTCTTCCTGGATCGAGTTGATTTCCTAGGTCATGTTGTGACCGAAGATGGGATCTCAGTCGACCCGAAGAAGATTAGAGCAGTTGAGGCGTGGACAGCACCGACTTCAGTTGCGAAGATCAGGAGCTTTCTAGGATTGGTAGGCTCCTACAGAAGGTTCGTTCAGGATTTCTCCTGAGTTGCAGAGCCATTGACTAGGCTGACCCGGAAGGACGCAGAGTTTATTTGGTCAGAGGAGTGTCAGGTTGCTTTTGATAAGTTGAAGAAGCGACTGACGACAACCCCGATTCTGATATTACCATCAGGATCAAGCGGGTTCACTATCTACAGTGACGCCTCAGGGAAGGGACTGGGTTGTGTCTTGCAGCAGCATGGGAAGGTGATTGCCTATGCTTTCAGGCAATTACGTCCGCATGAGAAGAACTACCCTATCCATGATTTAGACTTGGTGGCAGTTATCTTTGCCCTCAAGTTGTGGAAGCACTATCTATACGGAGAGCGTGTAGAGATCTTTACAGACCATAAGAGCGTGAAGTATGTGTTTACACAGAAGCAGCTCAATATGAGGCAGAGGAGATGGTTGGAGTTGATGAAGGGCTTCGATATTTCGTTGCAGTATCATCCGGGAAAGGCCAACGTGGTTGCTGATGCCTTGAGTAGGTATCCAGTGGCCATGTGTTTGACGATGGATCGTCACTTGTTAGCAGATCTGGAGTGCCTGGGATCGAGGTAACAGTGTCGTGAGTTGAGATGCAGATGTGGAGACTACGAATTCAGTCGGACTTGATGGAGAGGATCAAGTCGGCTCAGTTCGACGATGTTACTCTGCGGTGTATTCGAGAGCAGGCTCGAGCAGGACTTGTGGATGAGTTTGTCATTACAGAGGATGGCGCTTTGAGGCACGGTTCCAGACTGTGTGTGCCTAGTGGAGACCTTTAGGAGCAAGTTATGTAGGAGGCCTATCGTTCTCAGTACTCTATGCATCCAGGTGCCAACAAGATGTACAGGGATTTGAAGGAGCATGTATGATGGTATGGGATAAAGCGGGAGGTAGCACGCTTCGTAGCCAGATATTTAGTCTATCAGCAGGTTAAGACAGAGAGGCAGAGGCCAGGAGGACTGTTACAGCCATTGCCCATTCCGGAGTGGAAGTAGGAGCACATTACGATGTACTTTGTTTCTGGATTACCGTATATACTAGGAGGGAAAGACGCGATTTGGGTCATCGTAGATAGGTTGACCAAATTAGCCCACTTTTTACCATTTAAAGTGGGTACGTCTACTGAGAGGCTAGCAGAGATGTATAAGCGACAGATTGTCAGGATACACGGAGTTTCGGTGAATATTGTCTCGAATCGGGATAGTCGCTTTACTTTCCATTTCTGGTGAAGTCTGTAGACTAGTTTGGGCACTCAGCTCAAGTTTAGTACTGTATACCACCCTCAGACGGACGGACAGTCAGAGAGGACTATTCAGACACTTGAGGACATGCTACAGACTTGTGTCCTAGATTTTGGAAGTTCCTGGGAGGATCATTTGCATTTGGTAGAGTTTGCATACAACAACAGTTTCCAGGCCAGTATTGGGATGTCACCATTCGAGACATTATATGGGCGTAGGTGTCGTACTCCCTTGTCTTGGGATGACGTTGAAGAGCGAGCTTTATTGGGACCTGAGATGGTTGTTGACGCAGCCAAGAAGGTGAAGCTCATCAGAGATCGACTTCGCCTGACACAGGACAGACAGCGGCATTGGGCCGATAGCCACCGAAGACCTTTGCAGTTTAAAGTACAGCTTAGACTTAGGATTAGGATTTTGTTTGTTTTGTGATTTTGTTTGATCATGTGATTGTTATAGTTAAGTTGAGACCATGTTTGTGCTAGGTTGGAGATCTGGTGTTCTTGAGGATATCTCCGACGCGTGGTACTATTCGCTTTAGTGGAGGTGGAAAGCTTAGTCCGGGCTTCATCGGACCTTTCGTTATCAGCGGAAGAGTCGGTGAGATGTTATATAGACTGGACTTGCCCCCTACATTAGAGGGAGTCCACAATGTATTTCACGTGTCGCAGTTGAAACGGTATGTGGCAGATCCCAGCCATGTACTGGATCATTCCAAGATCGAGGTGGGCCCTACTCTTAGTTATCCAGAGCATCCTGTGGAGATTCTGGATCAACGGAAGAAAGTGTTGAGGAACCAGACGATACCCTTGGTTCGCGTAGCATGGAGGCATCACTCTCTAGGTGAGTCTACCTGGGAAAGGGAGGATGAGATGCGCGAGCAATACCTTATCTTTTTCAGTCTTGAGGTATGATTTTCTATCCTTCTCATCAGTACAGTTTTGTCTTTAATTTCGAGGAAAAAATTATTTTAAGGAGGGTAGATTTATCACACTCACTTTTTCTAATTAGGGGTATTTTAGTCATTGTGCATTATTTGGATTTTTATTAATTTATTAATTAAATTGATTATTGCAGCTTTGATTGATGTTTCGGGTAGTAGAAGGTGGTATAACCTTAGTCAACCCTGATTAGAAGACTAACCATGTGATTAGAATTATTTTTGGCTGTTTAGATTTCATTTTAGAGCTATTGTCCAATTTAAGAAACTTTTAATTCATTTTTAAGCTATTTTTCATAAAGCCTTTTTGTTAATAGGCCTTTTTAGCAACTTGAGGAGTGTTAGCCCATGACCAAACCCTAACCCTAATATCCCCCATGCTTGGCCGGCCACAACAGCAACCCCTCTCTCATTATGTAGAAAACCTAGTTGCCTTCACAAGTTCAAACCCTAATTTTTCTCCTTCTCCTCCAAAAGTCCCATTTTCTCGTTTCTTACCCAAATCCTTCCAAACAAAGTGCGTTACGACCGTTGGGAGGAGAGGAACCTGCTGCTGACTAGCTAGCGAGGGATCGGAGGCATTTGACCGGAGGAAAGCGGCATCGACGTGTTTGGAGTCTTGTTTCATTGAGTTTTGACACTCAATAGGTAAATCTCTCTAAACACTTGTTAATTCCACTTTTTTCTTTGTAGATGCATCCATATAGGTACCCCCGACCTGTGCATGAAGTTTGGTAGGTTTGTGATTTCGTTTGATAGCAGTATCGGACACGTGTCGGTCCTATGGAACACGTGTTCGACGAAATGCCACTTAGAACTGAAAGTTGTTATTTTTCGATTATGTTTTCACAAATTTCTTGCTGATATTATTTGAAATAACTTTCGTGAAGACGGATCTTGATTCGACACGATTTCAGTGTTTGAATCGGACACGAACACGCGTGCACGAGGCTCGTATACGGCCCCGTGCATGCCCTGCTGTCCGAGCATCGTAACTCGTCATACAGGGATCCGTTTCGCATAAAATTTTATGGACGCATGGGGACAACCTCTGCCCACATGCTCCTAAAATTTCACGACATTTTGTGAAGCGTGCGCAGAGAAGTTCAACGCGTACGGTTTAGCCAGCACTATACACGTGGCTGAAAATTGCCGCTGACACGGCCTTCGTACATGAATACGACGCGACGAGGACCCATTCCAGCAGCACGAGCACATAGCCCTATACCTGGACTACCCAAGAAGTCAATCCCGAGACACGGCGTGGCTCGAATCGCGAGCCACGGGGCTCGACACGCGGCCACTAGGCCGTACGCGCGTGCGCGTACAGCTGCACGGGTTCGCATGCCCTGTGTCGCGTGGACACGACGTGGTGTCTTGTCAGTATGTCCTAGACCTAGACCTGGACCCCACCTTGCTATGTGCAGGAGCACGAGGCTTCTCGTTGTGCGTGTGGCACTCAATCGAGCGAAAACGCACGTTCACGTACACTTGTCAATACACGCATATCCGGTTCTCTACGATACGCACAATGTGGACACGATACGGACACGGGTTCAATCTCGTGAGTACCCGAGCACGTCACACACATAGACACCCTCGTGTTTGCCAAGTTTCTAGTTGAGTATTTTGCATTTTGGGCTTTGAGTTGGGTTTTGGGTTTCGACTTATACCTATAATTGAGTTGTTTTGTTATATTTTGAATTTCTGATAATTAACTCAGATTTTCTGAGTTTAAATGAGGTTAGATAGGTTCTGGACTTGTGGGTATTAGTCTCTAACTTTACATCCAAATATTTCTACCATATATATATATATATATATATATATATATATATATATATATATATATATATATATATATATATATATATATATATGAAAAATATATATATATATATGAAATATATATATATATATATATATATATATATATATATATATATATATATTCATATATATATATATATATATATATATATATATATATATATATATATATATATATATATATATATTTCATATATATATATATATATATATATATATATATATATATATATTTCATATATATTTCTTACTTATACGGGACATAATGTATGGACATCGCCTATCCGAAGCATCCGCTAGCTCGAGACAAGTATTGAGAGCTGAGAGAGAGCAGAGTGATTTGTAATGTGAGACGAGTGCATCTGAGTGATTGTAATCTCGGCCTTGCGCCCCCAACGTAACCGTTGTTTCGATATCAATAAAGAGCTTCTTTTGAATAAATTGTGTTTTGTTCTAAATTTCTGCTGCTAGTTCAATGTCTCTGCATGGGACTTCTGTGCGACGACCACGTCGCAACCGCTGAAATCGGCCGTTATAGAACCCGCCTTGCACGAGCGCAATCTAGGCTCATGCGGCATCACGCCTTAGCGAGGACGATCGCTCCTACGGGAGCGGGGCGTGACATAATGGTATCAGAGTACGGCTTTACGTCCTTGGACTATCGATTGAATTCTTTAACTTTGATGTTTCCGCGAACTCTGAATGTTGCTTCCGTAAAGTTGATATCGTTGGTACGCTCTCTCTCGATTGTCCCACGGGATGTCCATACAATAAGTCTAATATTTTCAAAAGCTCGTACAAGCGTTCAATCGAACACATCGGTAGGCCATCGCCGGATACGTTGGTAGGCCTTTGGGCCAAACGGTGCCGACCTTGAGTTGATAGAAGACACATGCTAAAAGTTAGCAAATGCGTTGCGTGCTTGAACGATCTTACGCTAACAATAGCGAACGAGCATGCGAGATAGAAGTATAGTTCGAACGGGATGGTTATGCACACAGCCTTTGGCTAAGTTGTGCCGATTATCGCACACCTTGACCTTTTGTTGCAACGAGTCACGAGCAATATTAAGTATCTCTCGGTCGAGAACGGGGATACACTTAGAGTGTATATCGGTAGAAGTGCTATTGGACTAACGCTTAGGCATACACGAAAGATTGTTTTGGATTTTGAGGAATAGTACGAACGACTTAGTGCATCGATGTGACGTGAACGATTACGCTAGGGATTCGTCGAACGAATCCGAAACATGTCTTACCGAATAAAGCGAACGTGATTTGGACTAGATTGGATGACTCGAATCCCGAGTGGTGTATGGTCCGTCTTGGAAATTATTCGAACGAAAGATTGAGGATTGCACGAGTATGAAACACAAAAACGATTGAGTAGGTGAAATCGAATCGAGGAAATTGATACGGATCGTATATGAAAAGTTAACACGATGGGTAGGTAGCATGCATAAAATATTCTATTTTAAAGTTACGCGAATGACTCTGAGGATTGGAATGGATGTCGTTCGATGATTGAGTTAGCAAGGAATATTACGAATTGAGGAAATACGTTGGTCGATGACTTAAGATAGACGGATGAATGATACGTAAATTTGGGTTTGTCGAAATGATGTTGTGAACGATTCGAGGGGTAATGATCGAAATTGAATTTGAATATCGAGGAGATTATCCAGTCGGACGATAGCATCATTCGCACGACTCAGAATTCGTTGCGAACGAAGATCGTCAGGTTACGTATATCGTCGATGGTATTGAGGCGTATCAAAGATGATATACAATAACTCGGAGGTACTCTGACTCGGTGAATGACGATCGTACAAGTGCTATTATTCGGTTGGATGCAATACTTAGGATTTTGATTGAGATGAATGTTGGATAAAAGTGATCGTATTTTGATGGTTGCGTTGATAACCACAACGTCGACGGTCTTGCCTTACGCGAGTGAAACTCTAGCCTCGCACATGCGTTGCGTCAGATTTGGGGCGATCGTTCCGCGTGAGCGCTGACATGGTGATTCATGTCGCGGGAGTGATCGAACTCGAAAAATCATGGCGCGGCAACTTTGATTGTCCCAACTTGTCGATTTGATACGAAGGCAAATTCGACGATGTTAGGACTTGCGATTGATATTCGAATAAAACTTGAGGATTGTGTAGGTCCAATCCGCGTATCGAGAATGATTTAGTCTAGACCCAAAACAAGTGTTACGCCCGATGAGAATGATTATTCTGCGGGAGCGTTGCATGGTGATTTCATGACCACCGTGGATAATCGGACTCGCGTGAGATCAGAGCACAATATATTGTTAAGTCGGACGACCTTGTGATCGATTACGTGAATTGGAATAGATGATTTCAGAAACGTGAAATGTGAATTACGGTTTTAGAGATGAATTGTGTCATAGCGTGCTTGATTTGAGAATAAATGATAGGCGAACTAATGTTGAACGTGTTCGAAGAGGTAAACTATGCGAAACAGCTTGATGAACGAACAATATTGATATGACAAAAAATTGGTTGAAATGTGAGTTATTGTAGGATGGCTTTACCGAACGACTCGTACCCCGTGCGTCGAATATTGGGATGTGTGTAGGGAATCGATGCTCGATGTTTAGAAATTGGAGTAATGCGAATAGAAAACCCCGTACCATCGATTTGGTTCGACCTTAGGATGGGGTCAGTGTTGATATCGTTGTTTGGGAACTATGATTCCAGTGCTGACGAGAGACATAGCCTAGCGGTTCGAAAGACGTCCGAGTACGAAACGATAGGAAATAGTGGAGGCACCACTCATGAGGCTCGGTTGATATGCACGTATATCAGGGACGCTTGAATATGTGCACGATCCGACTCGAGTGGTGATGGCGGATTCTCTATCACGAGGCTTGGCTAAAATACATGTATTTTGGGGACGCCTAGAATATGTGCAAGATCCAACTATGTGATACGTTGAGTGAGACTTGAAAAACGGGAAAGTGTTATGGATTTTGAAATCGTATGTTTAGAAGAAATGTTGACGGTAACGCGATCATTGAATTAAGACGAGTTCGAATGTTGGTTGATCGGTTGGTGTGCCTTACGACTAAGTTAGCGATAAGTGCGAGCGTGGCTCGGAATCGAAGAAACGCGTGGGCGGAGTGTGTACGATTAAGTCTTGGCCAGAGAAATGGTAGGATGGTTTGCCTTCAGGAAAGTCTCGAGGACGAGACTTGTTCTGAGTGGTGTATGTTGTAGTGCCCCGTCCCGCAAAGTCAATCGGAGGAATCGAAACGCCGACGGCGTTCGGACTTGGCCTTACAACGGCGACTCGAAGACATCGCTCAGGTGGGGCAGTTTCGGTGAACTTGCCTCATCTCAGCCTTCACTTAATAATTTGTGTTTTTTCAACTTACACAAGTAGGCTTAATAATAAAAGAGACGAATCCACATAGCTAAAGAGAATTATCTCGACAGATCGAATCGAGTTTAGAACATCAAAAACGTCCCACGGTCGGATTAGAGTTGGTGCACGGTGTGCTTTGAAAACGACACTCGATCCTTCGTCCCGCGGCTTGGGAGAGAGAAAAGTTGGTATTCGACACAAACGATGAGTTAGCCTAAGTCATAGGCGTCGCCCGCGTAAATGCTCGATAAAGCATGCATGTTTCCACTGCGCAAGGCTTGGCATAGCCTTGGCTTGTCCCTCGGGTTAAGTTGTAGGCTTGTGTAACTTAGGCAAAGTTATGCCGGTCGACCTAAGTCATTCCAAGTGACGTCCCGTTCTTTCTGCGGTTGTCAAGTCAAATAGTCCCACGATCTCAAGGGTCGTCATGTAACATATGACTTGGGTGATAGCGTCGCGTAGGACGTAAGTCAATTAAAGGCACGAGCCACGGTTGGCACGATATAAAGTTAGCCACGGACTATGACACTTCGGCAACACTTTTGTTCAAGTTAAGTTGGAAGGCTATGTAGTAGTCATTCCCTCGAGTTCAATGAAGTTCGAGGCGGTCCCTCGGTTGGGAGTCTCGCGTTCCTACCCACATTAAGAAGTTCGAGGCGGTCCCTCGGTTGGGAGTCTCGCGTTCCTATCCACGTTAAGATGTTTCGAGGCGGTCCCTCGGTTGGGAGTCTCGTGTTCCTATCCACGTTAAGATGTTCGAGGCGGTCCCTCAGTTGGGAGTCTTGCAGCCCTGATGCACGTAATGCAAAGGGTGGTTCAGAGCACGAGTTGCTAAGTATAGTTCCAATCGTACCAACAATTAGGCCATGCATTTACGTGAGTCTAGATGTCTCGTAGGTGCGTGGTCATTGGACACCTTGTCGACAAAGATTTCTGCCTAGACTGGTTATACGCCGGGGCACCGGGCCCAGTCATCCTAGGAGGTAGACGTTATAGCAGCGCATACTTTTATTGCGTGGGTAGTCGGGGGCTTTCAACGGGGGTCGCTACCTGCGCTGAAGGACCCGCCGCCTATCTGAGCTATGTCCGCGATGGCTTGTCATGCCAGTGGTCTTTTATATAGATAATTGGCGTGCTAAGCGGCGAATCCGCATGCACGGTGTCGGTCATAACAAAGGAAGTGTAAGCACGGTATGCATTGAATGGTGAAATGTGTGCTCGGTTGCACCCAAAGTATTATAAAGCCTACGATTCGGTTATACGTAAAGACACATGCTTCGGCACGAGATATGGCGTCGTACTTGAGTTCTCAACACCGATTCCACAAGTCGGGTTGGTCGTTGCGAGTTAAGTCAAGAAGGGCCGTAGGGCAAGTTTGGTTAAGTCATGTGAGTTTCTGGGCACGACCTCGAGATGTGAGGCATGGCCGCATTGTCACAACACGAGTATAGGCAAGACTAAGCGAGGAGGCATTGTCTCAGCGATACGGTAGCACGAATCGAGTTCATTGCACGACCGAGTCGTTACGTCCCAGAGTATGGCACGAAAGGCAAGCACGAAGCGATAAGTTGACATTATTGGAACGAGAAGGTCTAGCGATAAAGTATGAGTACACTATTAGTGCAAGGCACGGTAACGGTCTAGAGACACAAAATAGATCAAGGCGTCGGTCCTAAAATCGATCCTAAGGCAAGACTAGAAAGACAATCGTAAAGGGGCTTGTATTGCACAAAGTAAAATAAACGTGTCGGTTTTGTATGGGTGGGCGAGGAGCTCACTCCACCAGTACAGTTGAGTACTGACACCCACACAGTATTTATGTGCAGGCACTGGTAGAAGCTCATGGTACGGGGTTCACTTGGATGCGTCGAGGCACGAAGTTCCTTGGCGATTCGAAGCGTGTGGCCACGTAAAGACTAGACTTATACGGGACATAATGTATGGACATCGCCTATCCGAAGCATCCGCTGGCTCGAGACAATTATTGAGAGCTGAGAGAGAGCACAGTGATTTGTAATGTGAGACGAGTGCATCTGAGTGATTGTAATCTCGGCCTTGCGCCCCCAATGTAACCGTTGTTTCGATATCAATAAAGAACTTCTTTGAATGAATTGTGTTTTGTTCTAAATTTCTGCTGCTAGTTCAATGTCTCTGCATGGGACTTCTGTGCGACGACCCCGTCGCAGCCGCTAAAATTGGCCGTTATGGAACCCGCCTTGCACGAGTGCAATCTAGGCTCGTGCGGCATCACGCCTTAGCGAGGACGATCGCTCCTACGGAAGCGGGGCGTGACACTGATCCTCTATGTGAGACACTACTTTTCATGTACAATAACATAACCTGGACAGATCCTTGTGTACTGATTGGGGCAGGGGAAGTATTTATTTGGTTATGTGATCTACACCATTAGCATGTACAATTCCAAACTAGATTTAAGTCATGTACAACCTAAGCCAGTTTACATAACCAAATTGTGCTCTAAATTACGTAGTTAGTTAAGTTCTCTTATCTGTATCATGTATATCTATTTCCATTATACTATGTTCTCTTTTACAGTCTCTTTACTATTTCTTTACAGCGTTTCATGTATATTATTCTATAGCTTGTTTCATATTTCTTTTTAAATTATGAACTGTGTGAGAGATATGTATTCGTTCCTGTCCTGACTGGGTTGTTGAAAATATTACAAATGATGAGGAATGCTGCGATACTTACTATGGAGCAGGCCTAGCTGACACAGATGACCTGGACCCTCAGGAGGATCCAACAGTCACTGAGGACTTGCCATTAGTTTAGTTTAGACTTTCTTATTATCTAGTTTATTAAGACATTGAGAATGTACTGAAATAGTGTTTATGGTGTGGTTTACACCGAGACTTATTATTTATATTTGTGACTCTCCGTTGAGATTTTCTTATCTTCTATTCCATCTTAGATATTGTGATTGAGTTGTACTTTATATATTATTCTCCTTTCGGAGCATATTCCATATTATGTTAGATGTAGTGACCTATGTCACGACCCGTACCCTTTTTTTTAAAACGGATACGAGACGTGTCCAAGCCAGCCTACGCCGCAGTGTCGGCGGTAGTACGCTGTCACGGCTATGAAGATCCAAAATCACAAATAATGCTCATTCATATAATTAATTTAATTTATAATGATCACAAGTTTTACATTCGCAGAAAAAATATAAACTTGTACAAATATTGGAATGACTACAACTTTGCTATCTAGCTAGTTTCTAGGCTTTTCTCTGCAAGTACCCCCGTATCTCCCATGCTAAGTGAATCCACGGCTAACCTGAAAAATATTGGTTTCCAGTCAGGAATGGAACGAGCACAATTCACTGAATGTAATTTCAAATAAAGAAAATGACAATAAAAAAAGGTTAGACATCAATCATGAGTTTTGAAAATAAACAGTAAAGACGGAAAACCAATAGCAATAAATAGACACAAAATACTTTTCCCAACTGTTAGAAGTACCTTTGATATGTGATCAGTCTGGGGCACTACACCGCATGGTCTACGAGATCTACTTGCATGAAAAATAAACACGGTCTACGAGATCTACTTGCAAAAATTAAACAATGTCTACGAGATCTACTGCATAAAAATAAACACGGACTACGAGATCTACTGCATAAAAATAAACACGGTCTACGAGATCGACTGCATAAAATAAACACGGTCTACGAGATCTACTGCATGAAAATAAACACGGTCTACGGTCGGATCACACATCCTTGGTACTTCTCATTCCTGACTCAACAATTTATAATAGAGTATAAAATCACATAACCAATGACTAATCAATGAAATATAGTAAAGATCAATATCGAAATACAGACAATAAACTGTACTCGCCTGTGGTCCTGTGCTGGTGAAACCGATAATCTGAGCCACTCAGTATGCCACAATAGTCAAAACCCATACAACAGTCCCCGGAAGCTGAAATAAACATAACCAATGTTCTCAGAATAGTCAAATTAGCTAGGATTGCCTGTACTTAAGTCCAATTCTGGACACAGGAGCAAAACGGTAATTTCGGGCTAAAACGGTGTCCGTCGTTGGACCCGCTTTGCACCGAAAGCGTGCCAGAGTCAACGGTCTCTAAAGTTGTCAAACTACATGTCTACGGATCCAGTTTTCTGATATGAACCCAACCGTAGGTCCAAAGTTGGATTTCGGCGGGCCGTGCACAAAATTGCCCGTTGAGTGGGACCGTAGAGCCCGCAAAACGACGTACGATTCAACTGTCTCAGAATTGGACCAAACTTGGCATACAGGACCAGAAAAATGATACGGTCCTGTTGGCGCAAGTTTCGTCTCGATCTGACGAGCGTGTACAAAGTAATTGGAAAATTTGCACAGAGGCCGATACGGGGAATTTCGACGGATACGCATCAAATTCGTCGCGCCACACGCGACCAATTTGAATTCCGTCAAAGCCCACACGACCACGAAGCCGTTACGCAGCTTTCGATGCTTTTGGTTTGCGACCACGTCGTGTCGATGGGTTTTCTAAGTTTTCAAAACTGTTTTCACAGGTTTTTCCTCCTTTTCGTGTCGATTTATTTTAACATCTACTGATTATAAAAATAATAAAACAGGTTTGATGTTGGTTAGGTTGTCTAACAATGTGTTAATGGATTTCGAAAATCCTAACTGCACTGTCATAATTACCCTTCCAAATTCGATTTGGGTTGGGAGTTGTCCTGTTTTCTCTTTAGAAACTGGTTTTTCCGAGATTTCAACCTCGGATATCTTGTATATGGTCACCTAGATCAAAAACCATTTTACAGGAGGCGAGGCCTATGTGTTGTTTTGCAACATGCTAATTAGTTTGGACATTGGCTGCGAGATGAGAGAGAACTTTACCTTCAAAGTTGGGCCCTTGCCACCGCTACCGCTGCGTTGCTGTCGCTTGCTGCTCTGCTGTCCCACGCCTGGCCGGCCGGCTCCGGCGAACGACGGTGGCGTGCGGACGCTGGGTGAGTCGCTGGGGAGTCAGGGTCATGGCGGTGCCTTCGGATTAGGGTATTCGTTTAGGGTTTGTTCTCTCGATCCTCTCTCTCTCTCAGCTCTCTCTATATATGTTACTTG